>OY744475.1:153377343-153977343 GCA_963556175.1 Tipula confusa | reverse complement strand
AGACTTGGATTTCAAATCAGTCGATAACAGCATGGGCAAGCTACGTTTACGCGAGCCAATCTATCAATCATTTGTTCCAATGATAAAAACTCACTTATACTACAAATTATATGGGATGATGAGATATATTCCGGAGCACGACGTCAGCATAGTGATTGATGACTTTAATGCTAGATCTGACAAAAATACAATCTTATATGAAAATATAGGTCATTACACTCGAAATGAACTAGTGACCGATATTGGTGTAGAATAATGTACTTGATCTCATTGTGCCTAGCATATTCATTCTTCATAAAAACATCTATTTGGAAACATGGGGACACCCGCATAAGACGTTCAGAAATCAAATTGACCAAATTTGAAGGCAGATATTATCAATTGATACTCCAAAGCTACAATGGCAGTTGTTCAGAGATTACAGGAAAATGAACTTCGTATGTTTCAACTATAAAGGTCTGATACCCGAAGATGAGGAAAACACAGTATCACAATCTTGTTAGTAATATCATTATGTAAACCAATCAACGTCCTAATGATGTGAACGCTTTATGGGAGGTATTGATAACTTCAGTTATTAGTGTCACACAGACGACACTAGATCTAGAGATCTGGTGAAAATTAAACACAGAAGCACGAATCCGTCTTACAGTCGCAATTATTTATAATTTAATCTTTTTTAAAATTAAATATTCGTCCTGTCTTATTCTAAAATATCTCTGTTATGGATGACTCTAATGGAACTTTTTTTTCAAGTATTGGCAGAAGACTTTTCAAAAGTAACTTCAAACACTTTAGAAATTACAGGCAATGGTGATATTGGTCTATACGATGGTGTTTCCTGTGGTGATTTCCCAGGTTTGATAATCATAACTTCAGGCACCTTCCATAATTTGGGTACGTATTTACTACTACTTAACTTTACTACTTAAATGCTGCATTTATTAATTTGGTGACCTTAATAATTTCATTTTTTGAGAGTTCCTTCAGCATCTCTCTTGTTATTAAGTCAAAACCTGGAGCTTTTTTATTTTTTAGCTTCCTATTTATTATAGCTTTAATCTCAGAACATTAAAACTGTTTTCGATAGTTTCTCTTCTTTGACTGCTCAGTGGTTGAAATATGCTTTCCGGATGTTCGGCACACCTATCAGCTTTCTCTTTATATTTTTATGGGTAATAAGAGTTTTTAAACTTTTAGTTGTCCTCGATATTGAATATTCGGATAAGTGGCTGTTTGTTTAAATGTCTGTATATCACGATAATTTTTTTGTTAAATTGTCTACTACTATTTTATCATGGTGAGCTCTGATTTGATGCTATTAGTTTCTCGCCGTTCTTTTTTTTCGCAATAGATCAGTTATCTTTTACTATAGGAGTGCTTTCCCATGCTGATTGCTGAATGTCTTGAACAAATTGCTTAACTTTAGCTTTTTGTTGGAGTCATAAGTTGTATTTTGTTATCTAAACAAATTCTAAAATAGTCCCAATCTGTGTGCTTATTACAAAGATTATTAGTAGCGTGCTTATTACTAAATGTTAAAGTGATAGGTGAGTGATTTGAGTTCGTTTCTTGATATTCTTTCACTAAAATGTAATGCTTTGTAATATTCTTCGTTACAAAGAAGTCGATTAAATCTGGTGTTTTGGGTGGGTCCGATGGCGAGTATATGTGTTTACCATTTGATAATGCTTCACAGTTGCTTCCTTTAATTGCCTTCAAGAGTTCCTTTTCTTTAGTCGGTATTATTTGAGACCTCCAGTAAATGTTATTAGCATTAAAATCGACGCTTGCGATATACCTTTTTCCTACGTAATTAAAGATTTGTTTATATTGATTTTTCTTGAGAATGTCTTGGCGGGAAATGAAAGCCTGTAACTGCCACAGTATATTTTGTCGTTTTAATAGCAACCGTTGTAGCTTGGATTCCATCTTTGGTATATTTTTCATTTCAACATGTTTTATATATTCTTTTATTATGAATGCACTTCCATCTCTCGCTAAGTTGCCTGGGTGTATGGAAATGTAAACTTTATAATTTCTAAATTTAATAAATGATTCTTTGGTAAAATGTGTCTCTAGTGTAATGTAAATATTAATCTAATGTATGCATCTAGAACTAAATGCTGTTCAAACTGATGCTACAGAATTCCATTGGCGTTCCAAAAAACAATTTTAAGATATTTGCACATTTTTTTGTTTAGAGATAAATCACTTGTGGTAGTTGGTTGATACTTACAGGATTATAAAACTTTTTCAAGGTTTATTGATTCGGAGCAATTACTTGTGCATAAGTGATTTTTTATTTACAACTCCACTAGTTGCAACCGCAGTATTTGATAATTGTTTCTGTGTCCTGTTTTGCCACTCATTTTTGGCCTAATTCTCTGCTATTTAATAGATACTCTGTCGCCTCTATAAGTAGCTGGATTTTGTCAATGCTTCTTTTAATTTATTATAAGATGTCGTAGGGTGTTACCGAAAATATTTTTCACATTTTACGCAGGGCGGTTCTTCGTTAACAGCAGTAATCTAGGAAATCCCCATTCACTTGACATTTTTTGTAGAATGAGTATTGATTTTCTCAGTGGTTGTATGCCAATTTTTGGTGTGTTTAACGTTGGAGATCTCACAATTTGCGCTTTTGAAAGATGTTAGGTAAACTTTAGCCCATTTCGTTATTATCTATATCTAGTAATATTTGGTTCCCCCCGAATCTATGAAACCGATTTCCGAAGAGTGCGGTTATTATTTATTGTTTTAACCATTGCTATTTGATTTTGTAGCAAAATATATCGCTAATATATCGCAGTCCGGATGGTTTACTAAACACTTGGTTGATTCAGATAGTTACAATGCTGGAATATAATTCATAACCATAGAAGATCAGTCGTTTACTCTCTTGATTCTACTCCCCACCTGGAAGGCTTAAAATCGTTCACTCGGGGTTGATTGCATCAATTTCGAGTTTTTCATATTTAGAGAGGATACTTTGTCTATTCGCCCTTATTCAAAATGACCGAAGAAAGGTAGTGTTAACTAAGTTACTTAAAAAAGGTAGTGGCTCAAAATGTGAAAGCTATCACGGCATATCTCTTATAAATTGGTTTGTAGCAAAGGAGACATAGCCCAAATCGGCCAGTAACGAATTTGTTTTTTCAGTGAGGATGATCATGTCTAAATGTTACGAAACGTTTCAAGACGTTCGTCAGGTATTTATGGATTTTCAGCAAGCCTATGTAAAACTCAATCAATCGGAAGAGCTTATAGTTTGCTTTTCTATGTCTCGGAATACTTCAAAATATGTGTTTATCTAACATACTTAAAAGGGTTGTCGTCACAAATCACAATGCTGTATGTAAAGCAAATGATTTGACAACAATATCCTTAAAGTTTTTAATCTATTAGAATTTATCTTTCATAAAAGTCAAACACGTCAGGTCAACATCTTATACCATCAATCGATAGGGGTCCTGAAATTTAGAAATAAAATATGTATGCTTTAAGTAAATCGCAATAACGTAAAGGAACTACTGGACACAATTGGATCATTCTTAGATTTCTTTGGTCTAAAATAATGAGTCTAAAACAAAATATATGGTCAGATTTTGAAGACCAAGACTTAATTACATTGAAACCGTGACGGTTTTCTAATATATCGGATCCTTTATTACTCATTATAATGTCTGGTAGGTGATATTAAAGCGCGTCTTTTCATACATTATACTAATAAAGTCTTAATATGCACATTACAAATGTCGACCAATTTAAGTAGTTCGACATTGCCGAATGAGCATGAGTTATGGCCCCAAACGTGACGATGGCGACAATAACCATATTATCTTCACAATATCGAGATCAAGAATTTAATGAAAATTCCTAAGTCGTTCATGAAGTAAAAGGACACCCAAGCAAATATGCTAGCTTGGTTACATTACGAGCCGAACCTAGACGGATAGCGATCGCACCTCGGGATAGAGAAAGACTTCGAGATCGAGTGCGATGGGTTCAGATTATTGAACGAAATGATTTCTAAAAACAGTTTATTGGGATGTTACATTACAAATGATTTATATAAATAGATTTTCTCAAAATTGAGTGCACTTCATAATACACTCCTTTGTCTCCAAAATGGTACACCAAGCAAACAGACACATACACCTGTCAAACACTATAAACAAACTAAGCGCCGAAATAATCAATAACCGCAGATTCATAAAAGTTCATTTTTGATTCGGTAAAAAATCTATTTCACAAAAAAATCACTATAAAACTATCACAAAAGGATTTTTTTTTTCTTTACCCATAACACACAAACAAATATGTACCGCGCGAGGATCTGCACACAAAAATAATTCTGCTGACTCAATCCAATGGTGGCGGTAGGAGAAAAAGAAACATGGCACCGCATTCTAACTAACAACATGACGTTTGATTCGAGAAAAGTATAAAGTTGAAATGGAATTGTTGTTGTTGAGAAGAGAGAAGAAATGCTTATTTGCCACTTACATGTAGTACTGTAATATTTATAGTAAAAAATTAAAAGTAAAAACTATAAAATCTGTGTCAATCAATTGATTTTTTTTTTGTACACACACATTTTCTTGATTGAACCCTATCCTACATATTACCATTTGAACGAAGGCGATATAAAATTGTTGTTGTTGTGTATAAATGTGTGTTAAAAGAAAAGCAAAAGTGTGCCTCACATCTTTTACCGTGTGTAATCACTTACACCACTATCGTATCAAACTCTCGATATTTAACACTTTTTGTTGTTGTTGTTTATTAAAGTGAAGTGACACATTCACTTTATCCGGCACTTTTTTTTTTTTGGTAAAAACTACAACAACACAAAGAAGCAACGCAACAACACTAAACGAACGTCCGATTGATTAGAAAATTGAAATATTTTTTTTTTAATAAAAACGTGCATGATTCTGTTCGACACAATAGAGGTAGATTCGCGTTATTTTATTTTCCCTTTTAGCATTTCACATGCTCGCGTATAATATGCAAAATATTGAGTATCGTGAATAGAATTATTGTCAATAAGGTCACTCGTATGTATACATATAAAAAAAAAAATTAGTATTTTAGTTTTATGGTTGTGTACAACGACGAGGTAACATAAGTGAGATAACGATTGATTCGAAATTACACACAACCCCAAAAAAAAAAAAATGTTCGTACAAAAATCGACATAGAATTTTGTAAATATTGAGAATACATAATCCGATCGCATTTTATTATAAAGAAAATAAATTAACGCATGACGATGATGATAAATTTTGCGTTATGTTTGTACATATATAAATAGTTTTTTTGATAGTGTGTACAAACGGTTCATGTTTTTTTTTTGTGCAAAACTTACCGGCCATGTCAATATCCAAATGACAGATAAAAAAAATTTCGATAAAATATCGCTTTTTTCATATATTAATTATAAACTACAACACAATTTCACTAAACTTATTATTATAACTTATATGCAAATTAGATTATATAAACAATATTAGTATAGATATTTTTCGAACAAAAATAATTTTAAAAACATTTCTTTCGTGTAATTATTAATTAATGTATGTTTAAAATAAAAAAAAAATACTAGAACTTCGATTGTATAAAAAATTATTTTCGTACGAACAACAATGGCGTAGCTTCACATTAGCAATAGCGCACTTTAAATGTTATGTGTGTGTCTGTCATAATGGTGTATGCGAAAAATAAAAATGATAAAGCGCCGAATGTGTGTAGAGATTACACTAAAATAACATATGTCGATAATATAGTTTGCTGCATACAATTTATATTATCGAATTATTCGACGTCGAAAACAAATTTACATCTTTTACAAAAAAAATTATAATCAAATTTATACTTACTACTGTTATACTGTTTTTTAGCTCCATTCATTGCCGTATTTAACATATATCCAATTTTTGTTAAGCTTGATTGTCGTAAAAATGTTCGCGGCGGTAATGGCGGTGGTGGTGGTTCGGGTTCGGGTCCCGGGGTTTGACGGCCCCATCGCCCAACAGATGGTGCGTGCTTCGTAATGGTGGAATTTATTTTTTCACTAAAACGAAAACAAAAAAATATGAAATTTTATTTATTTAATAAATTTACATGGTTCCGCTAATTAATTACTTTATCTGTTGTGGAAAAATGTTTCGGAATATATTTTTTATATAATTTTAAATATCAAAACAAATTATTTTGTTTGTAAAAATCGTGACGCTGCAATTTTGGATCGAAACTGCCAAAAAATTTTAAGATTGAGCAATAGTCGCGAAGTTGCTCATTTACGTAATGTTTTTATTTGTTTTAAGCATAGGGTGATTACGATTGAATCGATCGAGTTTTTGACAGAAAAAAATTGTTTGAATATGCTAGCAGTTTAAAATGTAAACGACAGCGGTTGGTATTTTGTGTTAAAGCGGCATATTTTAATGATTAGATTTATAAAAGTGAATAAAATGGTTACCGCAAAATATTTAGCCAGAAACAATTTGAACATTAAATCGGAAACACGATTTAGGATTTTCTATTTGATGGCTCGACACCAGGCAAGAAAGAGTATCGTTTGGAACTTCTCAAGATATTTATGTGAAAGACAAAAGTGGAGGCCATGGGTTTAAATACGTTGCTTTATAGTGGATGACCTCGGCAACCGCATGGTGTTGGATTTCTTATTGGGTGGGTTCAGATGAAAAATGCTGGTTCTGATTTTATACGTGTAAGCTATGTACGTTTAAGTACGTATAGGACTAGGTAGCCAACATGTCTATGATTTATATTTACACGCCCACGAATGTTAGCCAACCCAAAGATTAAGACTCATTTTACAAGAATTTGGAAGAGCTGATAGGATCGTTACAGGAACCAGTTGTCAGAATTGTGATTAGTGAATTGAATACTATAGGTCCGAGTGATAACTTTGCAGAATGATGTACTTTGCGAACGCCAACGATCTTATTGTGGCTAGTATATTGTTTTCTCATAAAAACATCCACTTTCAAACATTTGCACGTGAAACGTCTCGTGATGAAATGGCTCTCTGGAATGGTCTCTGGTAATCCAAGAAGTGAGGTCACATTGGGCAGCTATCAAATTTGTAGCCAGTGATCACCAATCGGTTACTGTACAGCAACGATGACACTTTGAGTAAACATCTGGAATCGCAGGAAAATGAACCGTATCCTTCAACTGTGAATTAGGTCTGATAAACAAAAAAAAGAAATTTCAGTATCAATGATGCTGTAAACGGTCTGTAGCATGTATTAAAAACTAAAGTTGACAATGCATGTCGTGCAACAGAATTTAGCCATATAGAGAAGCACGAATACGTCTCAAAATCGCTCGGAACTATAAAGAGATCCTTGATAGGAGATCCGCAGCATCTGCAAAGTAAACTTGTAAACGCACGTATAACAACTCAGCAATGAGAATAGATCTATGGCTATATGCCGTTCGGGGCCAGAATGGAAATCTCCGGGTGAACATCGATGCGGTACTCGATACTTAGATATTTCTCTGATTTACTCAATGTTTTACATAATATGTCAAATGCTGTAGATCAAATATAGACTTCGGAGCTATGCTTAGAGGATCCATCAAACAAAAAATTTTCACTGGCCATGCAGAGACTGAAGTAATATCGTTCTCATATGGAGTAGATGACAATAATACCGTGCTCTGGATATATTTTGGAAGGGATACTTTGTGGAACTATCATTTTGACTTTATTCGATTAGTAGACCAAAACGAAGTTTTATACCCGATGATTTGAAAGAGGCTTTAAAAAGGAGTAGATATAGCTCCAAATTTGAAAATTATCGTGTAGAGAATTAGTCCTCTGGCGGAAAAAATTATAGGTTAGTTGGAGGATTTCATACAAATCGATCAGTAACTGGTCAAGTTTTTTCGCTTAGCATAATTCTTTTTAAATTACAAAATATATCAGTATATGTACATATCGGTGTTCTTGGGCTTCCAGCGCAAGAAATATAGTTTTGCAATACAAATCTAAGAATACCTGACCAATATATGCGTTTATGTGATATGACATGATCACAGGCTTTAGAGACCAAGATGCAATGGATTTTAGTCGTGGCGATCATCCCTTTAATGAACATATAAATTAACAATAGCTCGGATTTCTTATCACTCCTGGTAGTAGCCGACGTAAAATCGTGTCTTATCGGAAAAAACTGTGCTTTGTATTCCTTATGTCCACTACTAAAGTCTAAATATACCCTGCAAATGCCGATAAGCGAAAATTGTACAAAATGTTAATCAGGCCCATTGTTATATTTATGCATATGACTGTATATGCATATTATTGTTGGATGATTATAAGAAATGGCAGATGACATTCTAGAGAAGAGTCATGCGCATGATATGTGGTCCCAAACGCGACGAAGACGACACTTACCGAGTTTTCCTCAACCAGGTCGTTCATCATAAAATAAAAGGACAGAAAGTACGCTGGCTCGCAGTCACATTCTGCGATCCTAAATTGATGTTGCGATTGCTGCGCAACATCAGCAACGAAAGGGAGGGAGTCATCTTTTGACGACCGCGAAGTTTGCTATCGGTGACTATGACTCCTCGGGGTAGAGAACGACTTGTCTTCTTTTGATTGTCTAGAACCATACGAAACGGTTTATAAACGGGATAGTTTACATTTCTCAAGTAATCGATGAATTCGTTTTCCATTTTGGTGATTTCGATAAAATATGCCAATCATTTAGCAGTATAGTCCATTAAGTAAGCTCTCCATATTACCCACATAGAATTCTCACACTGAATGTGTCCAGGGTATCGTCGATCATTAGTACTGAAAACCATCATTTTTCTATCCGATGAATTAAAAAAAAATACAGCCTATGCTGTAATTGCTGTGCAGATTTCTTTTGTATAGTAAGCCTTCGGTCCATTTCTGGGTGTTTCTTTTGGTTTCCGTTATGCGTAGAGGTCTTTTTGGTACTTTATAGTCGTTGATCGTTACTTCTAGTACTTTCCCAATAATTTCTTTATAGATCCTCATTTTCGTTCGGCCTCTACAACCAAAAAAAAAATTGAATGAACTTTATTCAATTGTTTTCGAGTTTGCTGAATTCAGAAACTGCGTATGAAATGAACTGTGGTTTATTGTCAGTAACTAATACTCCATATACATTAAAACTATTTGATTTTCCAAAAATTTAGAGAATTTATCATTTTATGTTCAAGAATAGTGTACCTATAGGAAATTCGAAAACACTCTCTGGAAAAAACGAAACTAGCACAGATATACATAAGAATCACAGTTACACATAAGAATCGTTGAGCTTGACGTACGTTTTTGGGAATGAAAAACTGACGTCGGATACGGATTAGCATTACAAAGCTTAAAATTACTTAAAATGACTTTTAATTACTCTCTTCTATAATTTTTTAAAAACCGGCAAGCATATGACTAAATCCATTGGGAGAGTTTATGGTTTGTTATATATCATCACAGATTTCAAAGACAAGGACGCAATGGTTACTATACTATACTATAGTAGCGATCAAACATTTGAAGTAGTAATGGGTTTCGCAGACCTCAGATCTCTTGTCAATCATTATAATAATATGCCAGGGGATATAAAATCACGTCTTGCCACTGGCAACCGTGCTTTGTATGTCTTATGTCCCCTGATAAAGTTTATACCGTGCAAATGTCGAGCAGCCGCGAAGTTATACAAGATTTTACTCAGATCTGTTGTCATGTTTGGGTGTGAAAGACTATGAAAGATGGCTGATGATATTCTAGAGAAGAGTCATGCATCATGCGCATGGCCCAAACACGACTCAGACGACACTTAAAGATTACGCTGTAATCTTTAAGTGTCAGGGCCTCTTACTTCAGTAATTGTTAAACGATTAATAATGATTTTTGATGCCACATTGATTATATTCAAAATTTCACGAAGTCAGTTAGTCATCTTGTACGTTGGCTTTTCGAATATTTATGCAAGTCTACAGTTCACGACTGCCAAATACCAACTGTTAAAAATATATGTTTTTACCAAAATTCATGAGGCTTTGTTTCGAACTGATCTTTGCTCTTTACAGCCATAATATATTTAAGCTGCCATTAAACCAAAAAATGTTCAAACATAAGCTGTTCCACGTTTCTCACATCATATGATCATTTAAAATTAGGTTTAATGTCATTATTTGTATTAAAAGATACAGAAACCATTAAAGTTCCGACTAGATAGTCCAAATTGTTACAATTTAATTTGGTTTACGTGATTTTAATTTTGATTTCTTTTCTTTATATAAATTAAATTATGATCTAACTTGTAACGCAATTAAATAACAAAATACAAATTAAATTTATGATAATTTAACCGGCAATTAAATGTCATTACCACTCGGGGGGAAAAACAAAGATATATTATCATCGCAGTGGCGTAACTAAATTCATTCATTTACTACGAAATTTGAAGGCTTTTGTAAATCTGCGATTCAAATCATAGTTTTTTTTTTTTACTATTACACACCATATTATGACAATTATTATTACAATATAATATGTAAGTAAGTGAGAATAACATATCATTATGTGAATATGTAATCATATATGATGGTTGATTGTCGTCATTAAGGACAAGTATAGGTTGATGAATAATAATCAATAACAAAAACAAAATTATTATGGTAAGTATGCGTTATGGTGTAAAAATTTGTTTGTAATTGTTTGCCATTCAGCCATTTGGGCCACGTTGATTTATATCTGTATACTATAAAGATCATACATTTTATATTTATGTACAGTTATAGTTTTTTATTACTTAAATTCAACTAGAATACGATACGATAGTTAATTTTTCTATAAATTAAAATCATAAAAATAAAATGTAATTGTATAATGCAGAATTATGTCTAGTCTTAAGGTTTTTTATATATCTTCATGTGACATCACGTATCTGAATGATTATGTAAATTTATAGTATTCAATATAAGCTACTTAACTATTGCTCAACGGAATGCGATTTTAATTATCTACGAGAACTATTTACACTTGTAAAAATAAATTGAGGTTATGTTTTGGCTCATTTTACTTAGTTTTCCCTCAGTTAAACGATAGTGCAAGTTATATAGCATATCCCAAGATATTTTCTTGTGCTAAATGTGCAGTGTTTTGTCAATTTCATTGAATGTCTGCCCAAATTTTTGTCCTGTCGTAATGGTTCAGCTCGTAAATTCTGCAATACAACAGACGGTTAAAGATGCAATCATTGTCATCATTAACCGAGATTAAATGATGAGAAACCTTTTTGCATCTCTCGACCTACTATCATTGGGTTTTAAAGCCAGTATCTCCCAATTTAAGTTCAGTAACTTTAACCACAACGCATACTGATCAGTTTACTGATCTTCGAGATTACTGCATCACCCGTTTATGACCGTTTTGTGACATTTTATTTCATAATTTCGTACATTATAAATTTCAACCAGAACAAACAGATTCGAATACTGGACTGATGGAGAAAGGGAACTCAATTGGATATAATATAAGAGAAATAAGCCAAATAAACGAAACAAAGGAGGAAAGCATAGTTTTCAGAAATTACCAAAAGGGACACCACCACCACTATGGTAAATAATGTCATAAGAGTAACTATTTTCTCAGAAATCCAAGCGCTCATGAATAATGTAAAGGACCAGGAGTATAAATTCCCGTAAAAAAATAAGTAATCAAGTGTGTCAAGTGTGCTGGGAAGCACTCAACTGACATGTGCAAACTAGAAGAGATGAACCACCAAAATGCGGGAATTAAAATGGGCAGCACCTAGCTAGTTATCGGGGATGTAAAGTAGCCATAGAAAATAGCTACAGAAAATAAGGAATCAAGCTCGTAAAACACCAGAATACCGGATGATCCATGCAAACAAAAGTAGCGCAATAAACGAAGCTTTAAAACATATGGAAAATGTAGGAAGAACAATTGCACAAGTATACTGCAAAGCTCAAACTCATTTAGCAGAACTTGAAATATTTCTAAATATTACAAAAGAAAAGATGTATGTTTAATATCTGAATTTGAAAAAAAAACTTTGCTAGATCCTCATATACAAAAATCCGAGGAAATATCTGCTACCACGCGCTACATCCAGCAGAGCGAGTAAGAGCAGGATCAACGATATTTATTAGGGAGAACATTAAACCAGAAACTAAATAATATAAAGAGGCCTCGCAATCCATTTATAAAAAACATCCAGAATTTAGTTTCGGGTTCTAATCTTTTTATCGGGTTTCAATCGTCGTTGCGGGTCAAAACCACCTATATTACAAGCCTTATTGTTTGCATACTCATGCTATACATAAAATACTATGTGTAGAGTATGTAAATGCATCATTTTATTTTATATAATTGTTTAGCACCCGAAACGACGATTGGAAGCTTACGAAAAAAAAATCCACCACAACTTACAAATAGTAAAAAAAATTGGTTACTGTTTAAACAAATAGTGGCAGAAAATATTGAATTTTAGGTGTCAATTAACAGCAAAAGCAAAATAGAAGATGAAGTGGATAGACTTCTAGATATTACAAATGGCACCTTGAGAAAACACTTCGAGAATAGTATCTAGAAAAGAAAAATCACTAATAACCCCGTATAAAAGCACAGAAAAAATGGCAAAAGAGTTGTGCCCCGCAAGACAAACCTAACCGATTGTATAAGAAACTTAAGTCATTCATAAGTAATTAAATATAAATAACCGAGCAATTGGCGCAGTGGTTAAACCTGAAGTGTTTGGGATGGGAAGTACCGATGAACGCAACTATGACCTCCTGTTGGAGAACAGAATCCATTGGCCGAGCCATCTTTCATGTCGGTAAAGGGTAGCTGGAACAATGCAATGTGCAGATGGATTTAAAATCGAACCTGTATTCGTACGTCCTCCATTTGGCTGGTGATGTCGTAAGGTAGGACATTAAAAATCAACCGCGAAAGTAATTGAAAAAAAAGTAATTAAATAACTGCCTCAACTTGTTGTACGCAAATGACTACATCAATGCGATTTTCAGAAAAAATGTATGTACCCAGACAGTAAAAAGTAGTAGAAAAAATAATGGTTCAGAAACCGGATAAGTCTAGAAAAACTAGTACTTAAAATATTAAAAATAATTATAGAACAAAGAAATCTTATCCCGCAATGACCCCCCGATGGAGTGCAGAATTCATGTGCCGAACCATCGTCCATGCCAGTACAGGCTGGCTGGAGCAATGCAATGTGCAGATGGATATTTGAAAACGCGAACCTGTATTCGCGCGTCCTCAATTTGGCTAGTTATGGCGTAAAGTAGGACGTTAATTAACCGCGAAAGAGTTGGGAGAGCTTCGGCCCCAAAACAGATTGCATAGAAATAAACAAACAAACAAACAAAACAGTTCGGATTCAGAAGAAAATGTTCAACCAGAGCAAGTACATAAAATTACTGATGTTATAGATGGTACATTAGAGAAGAAGAAGGACATTCGATAAACTGTGGCACAGAGAATTGCTATATTTGAACTTCAGAGATTTACCAAACCAATTTTATATGCAATCCTGTACTGATGACCGACAATTACAAGTGAAATATAAAGAGGAATACTCTGAGCTAAAAAAAATCTCAGCAGGAGTCCCACAAGGTATTGTCTTAGGATCGCTGCTTTATATACAAAAAACTACCTCACTGACTAATCTACTGCTAAATTACAAAAGGCCTTTGTAAAATGGATCAAAATGTGGCGTATTGGGCTTAATGAAACCAAATCCGCACATATGTAAACTTCACAAATTTAAAAATTTATCGGGGCGTATAATTATTAAAGGTCAGCAGATTCCTTACGCAAATACAACTAAGTACTTGCGGATGACATTAGATACTAGACTCAGATGGAAAGAACACGTTATAAAGAAGAAAAAAGAATTCAATATTAAATTAACAAAAATGTATTGGCTGCTGTATCTATGAATTGTCAGTACAAAACAAATTGTTAATGTACCAACAGGTGCTAAAGCCTAAGAAAACTACCATACAAATGATACAAGTGTTTCGAAACAAAGTGCTATGTTGTATGGTTAATTGCGGTACATATGGAATGATGACGTGCATAGTGATCTGAAGATAGAGACGGTTGATAAAGAAATTAAGAAACACACAGTGATGCATGGGAAGCGTATTACTCAAAATACACCGCAGGAACTGCTTAAACCACATTTGGTGCTTTGTCTTGTAGTCCTAGAGTTAATTTATTAAGTTTTTCTGCAGTCCAGCGATTATGCTGTATTTCAGTATAGACCTGCTCTTTATAGTTGTCCATTACAGGGTCACTATCAAATGATGCTTGATTTAACTCTTATAGCCTTATCTAGCCACAAGTAGTAAAGGTTTTCTCCAAACGGCAGTTTGTTGGAGAATTTATTCGGTTAGCGAAGAACTCTTTGCCTACTATACGCTTTAATCTTTTGAGTCTAATTGTGGTAAGACTTCAACAGATGCTCGCTTTTTAGCTTCTGAGCTTTGCCATGCGACAAATAGTAAGATATAACCAAACCTTTGATTACGTTGTAAACACTTGAAATTTCTCATATGTGAATTCATTTCAAAATTAGCACAAAACTACAATAACAACATATTATAACGAAAAATAACCTTCAACAGCAACACTTTTTTAAGTAATCGCGAGACTTTCGAAATTAAATCTGCTAATTAGAAATATAAACACAAGTAATTTAAACTATTTTGCACTTAGGTAATTTTAGTAATTTAGCTCTCGTCTTAATTAAGTGATGCATATGCCGTTTCCAAGAAAAAGCCACAAACAAGTTTTATATACTTGGTTTATCTCGCGACAACAATGAAGTAAACGAATATATCGTAAGGCATAGAGTACGCGATAAAACAAAATCAGACCAGTTAATACCAACAACCACATGTTAAGCAACGTGCTTGGATTATGAAAATAGGAATGATACTTTAACAATTATATGTTATTCTATATATCGTTGTGATCGATTTCACATGAATCAACACAAAATATCGATTAACTTATATATAAACGTCTGAACTATGGATATCTAGAGATACGAGTATGATAATATAATTTAGTAATTTAAATGAAAGTATAATTTTGGTAAGATGGGTTACTTAGTCAGGAAAAGCCATGACGTATTCTACGCAGAGGAATTATTATACCAGCCGTACCTCTCAGATATCTTTGCGTTTCGTGATGTATGTGACCTAGATATGGCATGGAATGCCATTGTCATTGTAATAACAATGACGTACTTTGTCAGTTTAACTATTATTTCATTTGGTTTTCGTGTTAAATAATTTTTTTGAATTTGTATTTTATACAAGTTTTAGTATTTTATGTGAATTGTAATAATATATATATATATATATATATATATATATATATATATATATATATATATATATAATATATATATATATATATATATATATATATATATATATATATATATATATATATATATATATTATATATATATATTATATATATATATATATATATATATATATATATATATATATATATATATATATATATATATATATATATATATATATACATTTTGTACATAAATTAATTAAATTTTATTGTAATGACATATTTTGACAGTTTAACGGTTATTTAATTTAATTTTTGTGCTTAGTAGTTTTTTTGAATCTGTAAATCATATACATTTAACAATTTTGTGTGTATTGCGAGATGTTTTGACATATTTGAGAGTGTGGGTAATTTATATTAACTTTCAGGTAATAACTAAATTTTATTTTTTAGAGCTTACAGTGGATATATTAATGACATTCAATTTTAATATGTTTGATTTATAGGAAATTTTTTAGATATCGACTTACATTGGATTTTAGTTGGACTAATTAGTACTTTAATTTAATAAGATTGTATATTGTATTTGTATATTTTTAAGATAGTTATAAGTGTTACTTGAAAGATTTAATAAATAATGTCATTTCAGATTAGATAAGAATTTAAATTTTTTTCAGAACAGTATCACCCTGAAGTTAGAATGTGGAAGTAAAATTCATAATAAAAATACTCTAATACTCTTGGAAAGTGATAATTGCATGACATCACAAACAGCAACAACGAAACAAAAGCAACTGGAACAATGGTTACAATCAGTAGAAAAACGATCAGAGACCGAACGTTTACCGATCCAATCACGGAAAATAGTATAGCTCCCAATGAAACCAGCAAAGCGGCCTTGCTCTCCTTTACGTGTGTTGGAAGAATGTATTCTTTTTTGAAAATGCGAAGGATATTGACTTAAGGTCTATCGAATTCTCAAAGACCACTTGGAAAGGAAAAAGTCTTGTTCATGACTGAAATGAATTTAACTTCAAAAGAGACTCAAAGCTTCCAGTAAGCTTAATGATCTCAAAATGCTAAATTTCTGCTTTAATTATTTTTTAATGGTGAGTGGTTTACAAAAGGAAGAAACCAATAATAATACTCTTCATCAAGACAATTTGCAACAAATTAATTTTTTTAAATTATATCAGAGTTTTGTATACATTTTTATGGCAGAAATTTTCGAAATCATTTTCGACGTTAGCCCTACTAAAAATTTACAACAAATTTAAGAAAGAATTACGAGTAGAATTTTATGGATTTTGAGAGTATTGTGAAGTGTTTTGTCTTTTTTACGGTTATTTAATTAATTTTCATACTAAAAAGTTTTTTTGAATCTGTAATTCGTATGTAATGTTAGCGTTTTGTATGTATTGAGTTTTTTTAGATAAATTTTAGAATTTTGTCTATTTTGAAAGAGTTAGTGATTTTTATTACCTCTAAAATTTATTATAACAATTGAATTTTTTTCTAATTATACGACATACTGTGTCTGTTTAACGGATATTTCATTTAACTTTGGTGCTAGCAATGATGCCACAAGCTTGGTTCATTGCAGAAAAGCATTGGCCTTTTAACTTTGATTTTTACATTCATTAGTAAGTTGAACAAGTTATATATGCTAATATACATCTAAATATCAATTGGTATTCGTTAAGGAGTTTTAATTAAAAAACTTATTGTTAATTAGCAAAACTTTACTAGTTAGAAAACTACTTGTTCGAACATAATCGATTTTTATTAATAATATTCAATAATGAAATGAAAGTATAATTAATAAATAAAAAAATAGTTATAAAATTAACTAACCTATAAGACGAAAACAAAACTATCCACATTTTTTACTGCATTTATGTCAATGCTGTTTCGAGTATGATACATTTTGTGTCTCATGACTATATTCGTAAGTAAAAAATAAAATGTTTCTAACTACATATATACATATACCTACAATTACAAATATGTAGTTATATGAAATAGTTTTAACATATTCATCGTTATAAATAATTAAAATTTCGTTTGTACGTATATTTTCTTACATTTTTCAAAGATAAATGTCTACAAGTCCGGACAGCTAAATGGTTTTTCTTTAATATAAAATTCTCGAATCGGTATGAAATACATAAAAAGTTGCCACTTGAATTTCATTGATTTCTGATAAGTAAAATAAAAAAAAATAAATAAAATTTAAAAATGTATAAATAAATAAATAATTTAATTTATAAGTACTTGAATAAAAAATAAATTCCCATGCCCATTTATCATGATATCTATTTATCGTATATATAGATATATGATATATACGATATATACGATAAATAGCCGAGAGTTAATTATTTCATTCGAATGCAAATTTCATTTTAATTTATAAGCAAATTAAAACGAATATCCTAGAACTTTATACATTTAATTCAAGAACGATTAACGTAACTTACGATTTTATCCATGCTGCTTAAACTTTAAAGGATTCTTGTTTAGTTCAAATACAGTAAGTATTTCTTATATTATAACAATTTAAGATGAACCCAAATAAAAAGAAATGCATGAAGCCTATTCAGCTGAGTGTTGTGCGTAAACAATTGTTTTTGACTGAAATATGGAGGCAGTAAAGTCGCTGCTTGCCAAATTATAGACCCTGACAATTTTACGACAAATTCTTAATACCAGTAAACAGGTAAAAGCAGTGGCAGCCCACAAAACGAAATCTAACGTACCGTTATTTGTTGCGCATTTTTTCAGAGCAACAACCAACATAAAGGAATTTCAAGAGAAGTGTAGATTGCTATGTTAATGTGTATAGTTACAAGGCAACCATTTTCACCGGCAGTGAAAGAATATACACAGTGCTTCAATGGTGTTCATGTGACAAACTACAAGAGATGTAGAGCCTACCGATGCTTGAAAAGCGTGAAAATAAAGCAACGAGAAAAGACAATTATCACATTTAGACCAGTTAATGAAGCCTCATCAGCTCCAGCAGTTCACTTTTCATCAGTATCGTGAACTCATCAAAGTTAACGCATGATAACAAACGGCACTTTAATCCATAGAGGGGCATTTGTAGATGCGCTTAAACCAACTAGCGAGTTCGAAGATGAAAGTACCAAAACGAAATGTGTAAATCAGTTTCTTCAGGCGATGATAATCGTTTATTTTCGGGACTAAACAAAATTTTAGAGTTCTAATATCATTGCACCAATTCTGTTAAGCCTATTTTTGATCATGGGTAAATTAATGCGATATCTATTAATCCATTTATCTAAACTTATATCTTAATTTATAAGACTGATGAAAATTAAATTTTAAAGGAAACACGGGGAAACAATAACCAACGTGCTGATGTAGCTCTTTCAAGAAGTTATCGACAAAGCAACCCCTACATTAAAAAACCATTTGTAATTCAACATATGAACCATTACATAGTTACCTGGAAGAAGAAACGTGGTTGAACCTACAGGTGAATCAATACCTTAACTGCCAAATATTCGGCCTAACATCGATAAATAGGAGAAACAATTTTTGATGCATTAAACGTAAGACAAATCTTAGAAAAGAAAATTGTACAAACTCCACAGAAAGACATGAACCTGCAGAATGTGAAAATTACAGTGAACTTCACCCAATAAACTATACAGCCAGGTCAGGTGTGCAAAAGATGTTTACTTAATATTTTTCTGCCTAAACGAGGTTCTACCAAATTTCTATAAGCAGAATGGGCTCACGAAGATTAGGAGTTTCATTTGCAAATACAACGGCTAGCAACCTTCCTGCATTTACTCTAAACCAATGACCTCTTCGAATAACTTTTTTATTCTACTTCAAGGTTGGTAAGGGTAATTTAAAACAAACTTCGTTGACCTTGAAGCAAGTTGTAACCAACCCCCTACTGTAATTGAGCCAAAGGCGATCATGCTAACTAATATAATTAAGCTTAACTTTTAGAAGTTATACCCCTCACTCAGAGCAGACACCTCAACACACTTAATAAGCTACGCAACCAAATGGTTCCTTGACATAGTTCTCAATGACTTTTCAACGAAATTTGGAAGCCTACTAGTAAAAAGCCAAATATTATTATTCAATAGCTAAAGCTCAATTCTCCATATAATAGTAGATATTAATCTTATCACAGAGGAAATTGCATCTCATACTACAATTATTAATAAATTTGTCAACAATTTTCTCAACTCTCCTTCTGCTCAGAAATTTATCTCCGAAAAGATAACAAAGATGTTGAAAATATTCTTTCAACATTTTAACAAAAGAAAAGCTCTAGGTGACGATAACATATAAAATTTCGTAATTAAAATCTTTCCAGATACAACTATATCATATACATATATTCTAAGAGGTATCTGAAAGACAAGCTACTTTCTAGACATACATCTCTAGAACACATCGCTATTTCACTTCTAAACGGAATTAGTTTAACGTCATTTTCACACTCTATTAGTTTATATAGTCATTTTCACACTCTGCTAGCAAACATAGTGCTAATGCTGTGTTCCTTAATCGACTTTTCAAACTAAACTTTTCAAATTGTTCAAGCTTCCACTATTGCTTCATAGATGGTAGCTGAAAATACTTTTTGGTTTAGTTTAGTTTCAAGTTGAGGCACAATAAGTGACTTTTGTGATAGTTCCATCTATCTAGATATAGCATGAACTATCATCTCCTTATAATGTAGTTTATTCGGTTAAGACACAGCATAAGGCAGAAAACCTCTTTAAAGAATTTCCAAACTATTTTGACGTTTAAAAATTGCATAATTTTAAGATATACAAAAAGCCTTTGATACTAGGAGTCGCTCAATGTTCATCCTAGGCCTTTACTAATTCTTCTTTCATGATATACCAAAATATGATATCAAGAAACAATAATCCAAAATATCAATCAATCTTCTCATTTATCACCATAATTCTGACATTGATTAAGAATATTAAAAAAAATTCAAGATTTGCTGATCACGGTTAGACTAAATATTAAAAAGGAAAGCGTTTTTGAACATTCCAAAATTACAGCTGTTATAGATCATGCGGCTAGTGGAGTTAAACAATATAACCCCTCCTATATATGATCAACTTTTAAAGGCTCTATATTCTTCTTGCTACTGCATTTATATATATATATATATATATATATATATATATATATATATATATATATAACCTCTTTAAATTCCTGGTGTCTTCACGAAGGACAGCGAGTCACGTTCTACGAGCCCACGTAAACAAAAAGTGAAGCCACCTTTGAGAGAAGAGCCGCTGTTTGGTAGGCGCAGAAGTCAATGTCAGCGACGATGATTATATCATAATCACTCAACGTATTTAACAACAATCGATCGATATACAAGATGGCATAAAGCTATTTCTATACCGTAGTTATTTCAGCGGTTACTGTTCTAGTCAAATGTTTTTATAACATTTTAGACAAATTTCTACATTCGGACTTTGTCAAATCTTTAAAATAGCTTGTTGGTGAAATTAGACCTTAAAAAAATTAGTCTTTATACAGTGAATAAATCTTTTGTAATCGAAGTTAGTTCAAATTAGGTCATAATTTGTATAGATAAAGTCTTAAACTCTATAACTTAAGCATTTCGACAACAATCTTTGAAATTTCATTCATCCTTTGTAACAACCTCCATAATATTGATCCTAAACCAGAAATAACTATTGATTAACCAAATAATACTCGAAACTTGGCAGAGATATTGTTATATTTTCTGAGTCTTTAAATGTACCTGACTATACCACTTAAAGTATCATGTATATATACATAGAATAGACCTGAAACTTTTAACAATAAACTGCGTTTAACTTTATACTGTAAATGCTTTTAAAAATATCAAAACAATCATCGTTTGGCTTAACAAAACGTTTTTACCAACTTCAGCAATTAGAATATTAAGTATTGGAAAAGTTTTACCAGTTTAGGCAAGTTTCATATGTTAATTAACAACTTTTAAGTGCAAGTTCACCAAAAATATGTCTGATGACATCAACACCATCAAAACAAATTGGTTGAGTTAAAACAGTATCATGTTTAGTTTACTGCGACATCGCATGTAACTTTACAATTCTACAATCAAAAATTGAAAAACCCTTCAAAGCTAAAAATCCGCATAATGCCTTATAAAGAATGGCTGTTAAAATCCCTACACGTAAAATTTTTAATACATGTAGTCTACATGGAGGACCTAAATTATTCTACTACAAAAAATAAAGAGCCCACACTGAAAATGGCCCGTTGGTTTCATCAAAAATAAAACATTTCAAGTTGGGGAATATATAATAACAATTTTTCAGTACTAATGGCCCTAAAACTCTTAAATTAAATCCACTAACTAAACTGTAGAATGAAAATGTATCCAATCCTGTTGTACATTTTTTAAAAAGCAATTTTTTGGAACAAAAATTTGTCACAGTATTGCCCAAGAAAAAAATTGTGAATATGAATACATAGTGCAATAAATCACACAAAGGGGTCTGATTTTGATGAGTCATATGATCAAAAGCTTCCAATATCTACTCGGTTTATGAATTGCACAGAAAAATTATTTTACATAGTACCACAAATGATCTTGTAAGAAGTTAGTTGACAGAGCTTTTTTCTGACTGTCACATAACTGATAACAGTGGTTTAAAAAAAGTTGGAATGCTGCGGCAAATTACATCTAAAAATAAGTTTGCGGGCATTGTTCACCCAAGAAAACAATAACTGATTCCAATTGCAGCTTAGGTTCGGCGAATAAAAATTAATATCTTAAATTTCGCGATAAATTCGCTGCAGTTTTTTCATCGAATTGTGTGCTTCTTTATAGCTCTACAAGAGTTTCAGTCATACTTTAATTATGAGTTGTCTTTAAGTCCACTATCCATATTCAACGAACCCGTCCATCTGGAAGAAGAAATCTAGTATCAAAACATCGAAGAGCCAAGTGCAATAATGCAATATAGAATTTATCAGCAAGTAGAAAAGGACGCATACACCAATCGTAAATATTGCTGTAGAGTTTGCTGGCAGAAATTTAGACATCCGCATCCTGCTTGTCGTTTTATGTTCTACAAGTACGTCAACAAATTATGGATTGTATTTTCAGCAATCGTATGGCTCAATCCATCAAGAGACCTTATGGTTTACTTTGCGATGTCGGAGGGTGCCAACATTGCAAACAATTTTAAGTAATGTTGTCTTAAATGCTGTAATGTGGTAATGCGCTACAAGGACATTCTCTGATCTCAACATCCGGATCCAACTAGGTTCTTACATACACAAGCAAATGATATAAAAGACTGAATGGCAATAGCATAAATGAATTATTTGATCACTTCAGTACGATTTGCAGCTTCTATTGATCTCAAAATCTATGAGTCTAACACCAAATATATGGTCACAGTTGCTAGAGACGAAGACGCGGTATATAAATTCGATTTTCTTGCGATTATGTGACGTATTTGTCATAAAACGGTTAATTCAATTGATTTGTAATGTTTATTTATTTTCTTTTTAATTTAATTTATATTATAATTTATATAATTTTATATTTTTAATGATGTAATAAATTAACTAATTATACATTTCAGGCAAACATTAATCCAATTTATTACAGCATACTGCTTCAAGAAATTCGCTTATTAATAGATTTTGTTTTTAGGGATTTTTTTTGCAGATTACAGTTGAATAGTGGCACACTGGAGTTGCTGATAAGAGATGACAGAATACAGAGCAGTTCAATAAAATTGTGATTGTCTTATGCTTAAAGAAGTTTGAATATTGGCTACCGGGAAACCATACCAATTTTGTCGTTACTGACATACCTTTCCTTTCCCTTCACCACAAAAATAGAATATAATCGCGCCGTAATGATCATGAGGCGTCTTGATCAAAGGATGTGGGAATAAGACCGGCGTTAACCAGAACACTTGCCAAGCACTCGGTCTCACAGTCGCATCAATCAATCAATCAATCACGGGCGTTAGAGACCAAGACGCAATCGACTTAGTGCGGTGACCAAGTTGAAGTTGTATAAAATGTTGATAAGACCATGTATGATTGTGAAAGTTGGATCCTGACCGATGAGTATGACAGATGGTTGATGAAATTTGAGAGAAGTCATACGCTTGATGTATCGTCCCAAACGCGATGATGACGAGACTTATCGAGGTCTCTTCAACCACGAGATCATGATGAAAATTCATTTGGCAGACGCAGAGGTAGGTGTCGGCGACGATAGCTCTTTGGGGTAGAACGACGACTTATTTAGGTTATCTAGAACAATACAAACACTACGCTTTAAATCGAAACTGATGGCGCCAGATGGATGATACGGTACGTCCAGCAATATACTGTGAAAACCCTTAATTTTTGTTTATCCAGATTTGCTGGTCAGTTTCGATATAAATGCTTCTGCGAAGCTTTGGAAATAATTGATTGTCATATTATCAGGTCATGGCGACTATGAGTGTTTTATGTGTACACTCTAAGTACGCTATATATATATATATATATCTTTAACGGTGCCCTTCAGAAAATAGTCCAATAGGGTTAAATCACAGCTTCTTGCCGGCTAAGAGACATCACCATTTCGACTAATTAAACGGCCATCAAACGGTTGACGCAATAAATCGATTGTGGCATGAGATGTGTGGCAAGTTGCACCATCCTGTTGAAACCAAACATCGTTCACATCAATAGCATGTAGAGCGGGCGCCAAACAGTCACTCGTAATGGGTGCATTGGCTTCTGACCACCTGTGGGTTTTCTGAGCCCCAAATACGGCAATTTTGCTTATTAACGTACCCGCCAAGATGAAAATGAGCTTCATTCGAAAAGATAATTTTTTTGGCAAAATCGACATCATCGTGCAGTTTCTCGTTGGCCCATCTAGCGAAGTGAAAACGAAGCGGATGGTCATGCGGTTTCAACTCTTGAACTCTTGAACTCATACCGAGATTTTTTCGCAAAATTCGACGTAAACTGGTGCGTGAAATTTTCAATTCTTGAGAACGATGACGAGTAGATGTTGATGGATTCTTACGCACACTCTCAGCCACAGCTTCGATATTTTCGGGTGTACGCACTGAACGAGCACGCTCACGTCTTGGCGCATCAACAATGAAACCGTTCGTTTCACGAACTTTAACAATAAACTTGCGTATACCGAGCACTGTTAATCCTTCTCTGCGACCAAATTTTGCACGACATTTTCGTGCAACTTCCGACCAATTGTCTTTGTTTTGGAAATAAATTTCCAATAAATCCCAACGTTGCTCAAGCGTAAACCGATTTTTTTCGTTCAGTGGAGATACGATACTGAATTTTGTGACAGAATAGAATGACATAAGTATTGCCAGATTCGAAATAACCGGTGGTTCAAATTTAAACCGATAGATGGCCTACCCTTTATATATATATATATATATATATATATATATATATATATATATATATATATATATCATTGTATTAAGTTCATTTATAAGTATTAACGAATTTTTTGAATTTGCACGAAATATTTGAACACTTATTTGTAGCGTAAAGATATAGACACGACAAAAACTTATCATAAAAATCGCGACAATAATATTCAAAAAGCTGCATGATATCCAACAATGGTGCCGCATTGCATCAACTGTCAGTTATTTCGTAAAAAAAAATATTTCTTACGTTTATTATTTGCTAGTCTAATGTACAAATATAAATTCAAAATATTGGAGATACGATTAGAGAAGCTTTTAAAAATTAAATTTCAGTATGCTATACTCATAATGATATTGCCAAATATGCAAATAAAAAAATCTAAAAATGCTCAATCGGAAAATTACACGTCAAGGTGAATACAAATTTATTTTAAAGAAGTGTGCACATCACGGGCGTACCATACTGTTAAGTACATAATAATATATTTTTTTTAATTATTATAAAAAAATAAAATCTAGTTTAGTTTAACCAAATCTAGAAAAATTTTATAAAATCTAGATATGTAAGGTGATGAAATGTTGCAATGCTGATTAAAAACTTGATGTGATGTATATAGTGAAGAAATTTGTTAAAGTTTTTTCAAAAAATAAAAAACTAATAAAAACAAAATTTTTTTTTTTAAATCTGATAATTAAATGATCACGAGTGATAAATACTTAAATATGACTGATTGAAAAGATTATTTTATATTTGTTCTTTAACAAATATAATATTGGGCTCTAATTATTTAATTAGATGGTATACTACAATAAATTGCTAACGACTAAAATAAATTGTTGGCGTTATGGCGATTACCGTGCCTTATATACGAAGTGTTACCGTACTTGGTTTGTTTATTTTGCGTTTTTTATGAAATAAGTACATACATATAAGTATGCAGTGTGTGAAATGATACTGTTCAAATGTAATTTTATTTGTATATTATTACAATATTGACCAATAAATAGTTGTGTTATATAAGGAAAATTACTATATAAAGTTAACATGTACCATATACTTTCTTTTATTCATTGGAAAAACCAAAAATAAATTTTCTCGGGAAATTTATAAAAATATATATTATTGTAAATTTCCAAAACATTAAGTGCGATAATTGTATACTGCGATTATACTATTTAAAATAAATTTTTTATCTAATTAAGAGCATGACTAATTTTTATATACACAGATGTGATTTGCAATTTTGTACGGCAATAAATATTTTAAACAATTCCAAATACGAGTATATACAGGCCAAATAAATACAAAAAATTTTAAAAAAATTAAACATGTCTGTCAAACATTCAGGATATGTTATCTTAATTTAATTATGATTAGAGTTCATTACGGGTCTTAGAGTTAATATAGGTTGTTATGTCGTTTAGTTTGCCGAATGTACAATAACTAGATCTAAACTAGCCTTTTGTCTAACATTGGCATGATTCGTCACATTTTTAATGGTGGTTCGGTAATAATTATAACAACTCATCCCAATATATGTAAGGAAATAATAATATAATACTAAACTGAAAAAGATACTTCATACCAATACCAAACGAGTAAAATTGTCTAACAAAAGAAAAAAATACTCGAAAAACACCTCGAAACTTTTTGATAAACTACTGATTAAAAGATGAAATCCGATTATCAAAAGGAATAACTTAATCGCAAATCATCAGTTCAGGTTTCGTAGCCAACACTCTAAAATACAACAAAAATAATCAATATAATTGCGAAAGCACTCGATGAGAAAAAAGTATGCTCAACGATATTTTTAGACGTTTTGCAAGCTTTTGACAAAGTTTGGCATGAAGGACTTAACCACAAGTTAAGAAATCTCTTACCAATGCAACTCACTAAAATACTAGAATCATATTTGAAAGATAGACTTAAAAGAAAGAGAATTGAAAGAAATAAGAGCAAGTGTACCACATGACAGTATATTAGGGCCGAATTTATATTTACTATGCACTTATGATCTACCTGCATTAGAAAACCACACAAGAATCGTCCTAATGCTCGTATATAGTCAAAATTTGCCACTTCTTTTTCTTATAGTGTAAAGAGCCTTGAATTTGGTTGGACATTCTAATATATTCACCAAAACTTTTTATTTTTTTTTTATTATTTATTGAAACTAGTCTTTTCAGACTAACCATCAATTCACATCTGAATTCTTAAAAACTAAACTATAATGAGGTCATTATATAATGAGAGGCTTCCGCAATACCATTTTGCATTAGCCTCGATTCATGCTTCTTTGCAAATCTTTTTATTTCGTGTTTTACATCCGGTATCCGCAAATCTCGTTGCAAATCCTTATTACGAATGTACCAGGGTGCATTGACTATACTCCGAAGTACCTTATTCTGAAAGTTTTGTATAGGTTTGATGTTAGCATTTTTTGTACAGCCCCAAAGCTGAATACCATATAGCCAGACCGGTTTTAAGATTTGATTGTAAATCAATATTTTGTTGTCTGTACTTAATTTTGACCTTCGTCCCATTAGCCAGTACAATTGTCTATATTTACGATCAAGCTCCTTTCTTTTCTACTTCACGTGCTCTTTCCATTTGAGCTTAACGTCCAGTGTCATACCCAAGTATTTGGCAGAGTTCTCGAATGGCACCATGACATCGTTTATGCTGATTGGCGGCGGATTAACCAATAGTTTGTTCGTAA
Organism: Tipula confusa; assembly: GCA_963556175.1. Taxonomy (NCBI): domain Eukaryota; kingdom Metazoa; phylum Arthropoda; class Insecta; order Diptera; family Tipulidae; genus Tipula; species Tipula confusa. The sequence continues at coordinate 153,949,765 of OY744475.1, read as the reverse complement.
AGTTGACATGGGCAGATTTTAATTCATTAAGTTTGATTTTCCATCGCTAGGTCCACTGGTGAATTTCTTCACTTGCATATTGAAGTTTATTCGCTGCCTCTTCGACAGTTTGCGCTGTTGCTAGTATAGCGGTATCGTCAGTAAACGTTGCTATGCTTACATGATCGGACTGTGGTAAATCACTTGTATAAAATAGATATAGGAGTGGGCCCAGGACACTGCCTTGTGAGACACCTGCCCGTACCTCTCTCAGTTCAGAATACTCATCTTATTATCTTACTCTGAAAAGTCTTTCAGATAAGGACGACTCCGGAAGTTCAACATATGGTCCCGGAAGCATAACTTTTAGTTTATGTATTAATTCCTCATGCCATACTTTATCGAAAGCTGCTGCCACGTCCAGAAATAAGGTAGAACAAATTTGTTTATCTTCTAACGCCTTTTCTTTAATGTCTGTAATTCTGTGAACCTGGTCAAATGTTGAATGTTTACATCTGTATCCAAATTGGTGATCCGGTATTATGTTTCTAGTTTCTATTATTGGTGTCATTCTTCTCAGAAGAAGTCTCTCCATTAGCTTTGAGATGATAGGAATCAGGGATATCGGACGATATGATTGAGGTTCATTTGGCGGTTTACCTGGTTTCGGTAGCATAATAACTTCTTCAACTTTCCAGGCAGAAGGAACATCCCGTAATCTAATAACAGCATTAAACAAATGGGTTCGATTATAATATCCGATTTTCGATTATAATATCCGATTCGGTCTCATTCGGTTGGAAAATACCAGCCAGGTGATCAGTAAACACTTCAGCTTTTGATTTTTTATCCCTGGCCCACGAGCTATCACTTCGCTTAATAGGAGGGATCTGCATGATTGGGGTTTTCATTCTTTTGGTTGCCTTCCATAATGAGTAGTCTGTATTTTCATCAGCCGTCAACTTTCCAAGAAACGAAGAAAACGATTTTTCATTTAGCTTCTGAATTTCTCGTTTAAGCTGCTGTGATTTGTTATTTAGGATCGTCTTGTCAGATGGACTCCTCGGTTGTTGCCATTTTTTCCTAGTTTTCCTTTTTTCTAAGACCAGCTTCCTAATTTCTCTTGTGTAGCTTTTACCAGTAGTTTTAGATGCTGCTTCTTTAGTGTTATTCCACGCGGCTAATTGAATGATATTTGTGAAATTTTCAACCTCTTCCTCTAACTCCGTTACCGTTTTTAATCGTGTTTGTAGGTTAATGTTGCTTTCTAATTCAGATCTGAAGCTAACCCAGTTAGTTGTTTTATTGACAAGAGATGGTCTTGTTTCCTTCCTAATTATCTTGTCGCTTATGGTAAGTATCACTGCAGAATGATCAGATACCATATCTGAATTATTCTATACTTCAATAAAATTTGATGAAACTTGTTTTCATATAAAGAAATCCAGTAGATCAGGAGTTTTAACTACGTCCGTAGGCCAATATGTCGGCTTGCCAGTGGAATGTATGTTACATCCCATTTCATTTATCGCATTTTTTAGTTCATTACCTTTGGTTGTTGTAAGCGTAGATCCAAAGTCAACATGTTTTGCATTAAAATCACCTCCTAATATAAATCTACCATTGAACTGTTGTAGGATATTCAAGTAGTTTGATTTCTTCAGGTTGTATCTAGGTGGAAAATATACCGGTCCTATCTGAAGGCGTTGCTTGATAGATGTAATTTCTACTACGGTAAGCTGGGTTTCAGGTGATTGATAATTCTGGCATTCATGGTGTTTAATATAATTTTTTATTATAACAGCGGTTCCACCTCTTGCTTGGTTATCCGGATAAATTGTTTCGTAAAGTTGGTAGCTCTGAATTTTTAAGTAAGATTGTCTTGTTGTGTAGGTCTCAGATATCAGACACACATCGATATTTGGGATTTTTAAAAAGGCTTCAAGTTCATAATTTTTATTTTTAATACCGTTAGCATTCCATGTAGCAATTCTCAATTTTTCTTGGTACATCATTTTGGGAGAAATAATTAGAATAGTAAAGCAGAATTTCCCAGTTCCAATCTTTGTAGCCTTTCAGAAAGGTTGCTTATGGCATTCGAAACATTCTGCATCATTTCCATTAGAGTATTCGAATGTGTAGGGTTCAACACTGATCCTGAGCTGACCTTTCCTGCCGCAGCCACATGTGCATAAGATATACAACCTCTGACATGATGACTAAAGGATTCTGTTGGTTGACTCTTTTGTTAACTCATTGGTTTATTTTGATTATTTCTTCTTTTTTGGAGTTCTTTCGCTACCAGACATCCTCAGTAGCTTGCAGGGTGGACTTGTGCACAGTTTGAACACTTTACCGCGGTGGTCCTGGGTTTCTCACAAGCAATAGTTAAATGTTTCTCACATTTAACACATCTAGGTTCGTGTTGGCAGAACTTTTGAGTGTGGCCATACCGCTGACAACGTTTACGTTGCGGAATTATACGATTACTTCTAACCGCCTCGATCTTTACTCCCATATGGCACATAAGTTTTATTTCGTAAATTTTTCTTATATCTTCTTTGTTATCGAAGGTTAGCATGAATAATGGAAGAGGAATTCTTATTTCTTCATCCCCTTTCTTAGACTTTTTAATTTTATTGACGACATCAAGGATTTTAAAACTCCTTTCGCACAGATTACTTTTAATGTCTTGCTTGATTGGTGTAAATTTCTAACCATAACCCTTATCGATCGCGTATGCTTATTTTTATATGAATGCCACTGTTGCTGCGAACCGTTTAAATATTCTGTTAGATTTCTATAATCTGTCTCGGTATCTACATTTATTTTCAGTTGATTGTTGTTCATCATTCTAGATTGAAAATTGATGAAGTTATCTTGTAATGACTTGTTAATGACTGAATAGTTTGTCATATTGCAAAGTATTATGGGGGGAGGATTGTGCTTGCTTTTTTTAGGTTCTTTAGTTTTTTGAAAAGTTGTATGCTTTCCTGATGTGTTATTTTTTTCAGGCTGACGTTTTGTTTTTGGATTTAGATGGTTATCCGTGTTGTCTGATGCAGTACCTGCTTGATTACCTTTTTCTGATAAATGCTTCCTTTTTTTGGATTTTGGTAGTAGCCATACTGTTTCTTGTGCTACTATGTCTTCTTCTTCGCTCGAATCAGGTATAGTATAATCATTTTTTTTGTGGCTGACTCTGTTCTATCATCAGTTTTAATTTTTGGATCTCATTTCGTGCTTCCTTTAATTCAGCTTGTAATGTTTGCATTATTTTATCATTTGAATCACTCCCAGATATTTGTTGAGAACTACTGTAACTCATCTGCCGAGGATCATTACTTTTTGCTAAATTTTCCACAGAGATACTTCGTGGCCTTATAGGAGATCTCATCATTAACTTGCCCATTCTGAATGGGTTGTCACTAGTACTTCCGCTCATCAAAATATGCTTTTAATATTTAGGAATTGCGATTTTTACTGAGCATGTCTTCCAAATATTTCTATAGCTTACAAACACGTTGTCTGTGCTCAGGGGTCAATCTGACCCCACATACATTATGTTGCATTTAGTATAGAAACAGTTATAGAAATGGCTATTTTTCTTCCTTTATTTATAATGTTATTGCACAAATTAAATTAATTCAAAAAATTAATAATCCAAAACCGCAAATCCATTAACAATAATCGCTCCTAACACATTTTTTAAAATTTTTGGCAGCAGCACATTTGCGTAAACTAACTCCATAGGCGATTCCGATTTGCATAGTTAGTAATTTTACGCAAATTTTAAGAGGCTTCATTAGCAATATTAACTATGTTAAAGATAACTTCATTGGCCATTGTGCTATTTTTTGTTTGCACGTATAAGTCTCGGTAATCTTTATCGAAACTTTTTATTTCGTTTGAAGCACTTCTAAAAATATTAGTGGATTTAGCAACTGTAATTCGATTTTAAATTATGAATTGAATTCAAGTGGTAATTCCGCAAAAGTTCCATTTTTACAAAAAAAAAACATTTCTTCCTTGCGAGGTTTTCTGGCGTATAAATATTTGTATTTGACTAAGACTAAGAGTTCGATAAATGCAAGAGTAATATCTATTGATGAGGCTTTTAAACCCAAGGAAAATTTTTTTTTTCTCTCTAATTTGACCTCTGATAGTGTGTCGTTTTGTTTATAAATATTACTATAAATATGTCTCTCGATGATTTAGATTTCCATAATGATCAATAAACTTCTAATAATTGGGAATCCTCAGGACTGTGTGAATTTAGAATTCATGAAACGAGTTTTCCCTTTCGTTTCAAAATACTTCTTACATATTTATAATTTTATCCACATGTCCTCTTACTTCTCAGGCTAGTCGAACCATAGTAAGATAAACCTAATCCCAACGGTTAGTACTCCTTTGGAACTGTCCTCCATAAATCGCATCTACCAATATCTTGAATAATAAAGAACTAACAAATTTATCTTTATTACAATTTTCTGAGCCATTTGATGTTATAAATCACAATATTTGACTTAAAAAGTTTATCACCCCCCAGTTTATATTTTCAATTTTTCCGAATTTTTTGGTGACAGTTTATTTGATTTCCTTTCTGTTACTTCTGGTGGACCTCAAGTTTTTTTTGTCTCTCTTTTTATGTTCTTTGTACATTAATGGACATATGATATTCTATTCAGCATTGCTATACCTGTAATCCGCGGCATTTGCATTTGAGCAAGTAAGTTTTATGTCGAAATTGATGGTCTAATCTGCTCTTTTAAATTTACATTGATCATATGATTCTCCTATATAAAACTATCTTCGTTAAATCGACGCATAATGAATGTAATGATAGTACAGATTAAAATATAGTTTTATATAATTGGTAAATTCATTATAAAAACTATACAATACTGTAAAATTATACTCACAAAGGTCACGATCGTTAAAATAATAAAAAATATAATTGAATTAAATGTTTTTTTTTTTTTACATTTCTATCAGAAAATGCACATATAAACTATTTATTTTTTTATAATTGCGCTATAAACTCAAACACACGGTGCTTCATTTAGATTATAAAGAGAGATAGTTTTATTTTAATTAGATGTTAGACCGATATATATATATATATATATATATATATATATATATATATATAATATATATATATATATATATATATATATATATATATATATATATATATATATATATATATATATATATATATATATATATATATATATATGCATATATTGAGATTATGATTGTAGTTATGCTTTGTAGAAAAGTTCTTTAAAAACTATTACAAGGATATCAAGTGACATAATTCCAACTAAAATTATTTATGTACATGTTTACTTATTTTTTAAAAATTAGTAGATACTTTGAAGTGTCAATTTGAATAAAGACTGAAATTCGTTAGGTGAGATAATTCAAACAAAAACAAAATGATGTATGTAAGAAATAGGCACTAAGTAATATACGAATAGTTTCATTTATTTCACACTTTTTATTTATGATTAACAACCAATCGCTGTAAAATGCACCAAGACAAATCAGAGGAAATTAGACACTAATTGATTTGAAAACACTGACATAAGATACGGCTCAATCGAGCTCTATCCGACAAGAAATAAAGTCACAAATAAATATTTGTTTTTTTAACAAAAAACGCCCGCGGAAATTTAACCAAATTATGCATAATAAATTCATCTTATAAAATCTAATCGCACAATGAAACATTGAAAAAATATTTGAAAAATGTCAAATTGTATCAACTTTATTCGGAAGAAACAACGGAATGACCGGAAAAGAAATATGGAACTCGGGAAAAAATATAATATTAAAGCTACTCATATATCAAATCAGGAACAAGCCGAAATAATTACATCAATTTATCTGAATTTTGAACAAAGTGGTTTTTATCCGAAAACCCAAGCAACCAAATAATAAAGAGCAGTTGTTAGATTTATAGTTTGATTTGGTTTATGAAAGTGTTGTTGGAGATTCAGAAAAGTTTATCAGGTAAAAGTTTCATAAATTCGCGGCATTAGTGAGTTAGAACCTTTACCAGATTTTCATTAAATGCGAATGAACGATTAATAGGTTCACGCTATGGAATGGTTGTGAACCCTCGTCACGGAAGAGATACATTTTCCCAAAAAATATTTGCCCAAAATATAAAAAAAAATTTCCCAAAAACATTTAACCAAAAGCTATATCTCCAAAACGGGAACCGCTCAGAACTGGACATTTTAAAACTGGATATTTCAAAAAAGGATTTGACAAAACGAGATAAGGTACAAAACTGGATATTTCAAAATTGGATATTTCGGCATGTGATTTAAACTGAAAATGATCTTTTAGGAAAGTTCTGGAATATGGCCAATTAGGAAGGAACTCGGCGAGTTCTTAACTGATTATTATGAAATTCTATATGCAGGATGAAAATCGGATTTTAAAATGATTTGTTAGGAAAGTTCTGGAATAAGGCCAGTAAGGTTCCATACTTGAATAATTCTAAAGAGAGAAATATAATTTTCCTTCACTTAATGTTTTTTTCTTAAATTGTATAATTAAATTTGATTTCAAAAACTTTTTTGGAAAACCTCTGGAATATGGCCAATAAGGTTTCATACTTGGATAATTTTAAGCAGAGAGATAGAATTTTCCTTCACTTAATGGTTTGTTTAATTGCTCCTTTTCTCATCTTATTAAAATTATATTTCACATTTTCATCCTACATATCGAATTTCATCATAATCGGTTAAGAACTTGCCGAGTTCCTTTCTAATAGGCCATATTCCAGAACTTCCCTTAAAAATGATTTTAAGTTTAACTCACATGTCGAAATATCCTGTTTTGAAATATCCAGTTTTGTACCATATCTCGTTTTGTACCTTATCTCGTTTTGAATTATTCAATTTTGAAATATCCAGTTTTGTACCATGTCTCGTTTTGTACCTTATCTTGTTTTAAAATATCCAGTTTTGAATTATCCTGTTTCGTCAAATCCAGTTGTAAAATATCCAGTTTCAACCGGTACCCCTCCAAAACGCATTTTCCCAAAAAAACGTTTGCTCAAACTCATCTACCTCAAAAGAACAAATACCCAAAAATATATATATTTATTAATTTTTTATTTTGAAAAAGCTTCCACCTCTGCTCTCAAGGCTGTGTTTCCGAGTGCGCGGTTCCATGGTTGTTATTTTACATCTGGGCCAAATTATCTGACGCCGCGTTCAGAAAGAAGAACTAACAGCCATTTGCGGTACAAATGAGTCTGTCGCTCTGGATATCCAAAGGATATCAAAAGGATCAATGGCAAAGGATTTTTGAGGAAACAATTTTTGGGAAAATAATTTTTGGGAAAACAATTTTGGGAAAATGTTTTTGGGAAAACAATTTTTGACGAAACGTACCCAGCCCCTCTTCACTAATGTTCCTAGCCAAAGACAATCAGGAAGATTTAATGATCAGGGCTCCGTATGTTTAATATATGTATGGTGTGAGAGCCAAACTAAGCAAATACTATAATAATTGTTAAGAAGAACAATTGCTATGATTTTGTAAGTCGTTGGTGTTCGAATTTTTAGCATCCAAAATACTTCAAGTCGATAAATTCTTCAGAGATCTAAATCCCAGAACATTCTCGCTTTGAAAAATTTGTTTTTTATGGGTGGTTTTGAATTACGGCGGGGAGTTTTGGAAATTTCATGGTCTAAATCCAAATTTATTCCATGCCAGCAAAACACGATATTTGGTACCGCACCACTAGCATGAAAGAGATTCTTAAATTATTTTGTATCTGGCTTAAGTTAGTTTACATTTTTTGTATTTCCCGTGGCATCATCAGGTGGTTTAAGTGTTTAGATTTAATCATGTTTTGGAATTTGTTAAATTCAGACTTTTACCTTTTGAACCATTACAGTGGAAGTTGCTGGTTACAGTCTAGTAACATATCTGGTAACAGTAATCAAATTTATCAAAAACAATAATATATAGCAGAAGTAACTCCTTTATCCAAGGGCAGGCATCGGGCTAAATCAATACCAACACAAAATAAATGTCGAATGGTGTCTTTAAAGTGATTTGGTGCTTCATGGAGATAACTAAATGATAAAAATAAACGAGTTTATCACTATCGAGTTTAAGTATCTGGTTTTATCACCATCTAGATGTTCAAAATCATGAGTAATGCACATGTATTGTGACTTTTGTTTCCCGGATATGTGATTTACCAGAACATCAGTAAAATTGGGTGCAGTCCTTCAAGACGGTTCATGTTTTTCAATTAACACACTGCACTGTTAGGCGAACATATTTTCACCAGTACCATAGGTTTTCAAACGAAAAGTGAGATCCCTTTCATCTTAGGATTATCTGGTTTTTACTACACTTTATGACCCCATCCCAAGGAAAAAAATGTCAAATGAAAGAGTGTCGTATTGCTGTCGAGCAACAGAATATAGCATATAGAGAAGCACGCATATACGTTTCGTATACTTGCTAGGAGAACCGCTCAGTGAATTTGTAGATAAAAAAAGCAAATAGAGGAAGGCTGGAGTCTTAAGAGTTCAACAACTCAGAAACGCTATTCACTTAATTTTTGTAAGGAGTCACCAGACTGCACCATACTTTCAGATCTGAATTTAATTAGTTTGGCAAAGCGAAATAGTGCCCGTTGAATGGAGGGTGTCCGCTTTACATCCTTACTTTTAGAAAGGAGATCGCACGAAATGCAAAAACTATTGCGGCATTGCTCTCTTTTCCACAGTATAGAAATTACTGCCTTACATAATATTGGAGAAAATCACTTCTCTGTTAGAGGAAATTGCATGTGACTACCAAGGAGGGTTTCGTTTAAACCGGTTGGTCACTGATCAAGCTATATCGCTAAGGATGGTCTCGGTTAGCTTTGCGATGCTTATGAATATCTGAACAATATGTGCGTTTATGTAAAATGGCAGTACCTAATGTAGTCACAATGCTGTGTCAAAGTTGAGAAGACGTCACAAAGATTGTTTTGCAAGTATCACTGGTGTACGACTAAGAGATGCTCTAAGAGCCGCCATTTGGCAGTCACTGAGGTCGCTGTCGGTGACGACGGCTCTTTAGGGTAGAGAATGACTTGGTTGTTCGAGTTGTCAGTGGGACGTAAAAACCGCTTATTATTTGTGTTATTTTATATTTTAATTTTATTGTTTTTTTCTCTCCCATGATGTAAGCCAATAAATGGTCTCGCATTAGTGGTCCCAGTTGTTTTTGTTTTCTATTTTTTGTTTTTAACTGAATCTTTAGGTTACGACCTAATTCCTTTTTTAACGTTTATAAAGGTCCAAGAAAGGATACTGGCTAACGTTACGTGAAGATGTTCATATTAGCCAGCACGTAACAGTTAATCAAAATTATCATTAATACTAATAAAACGGCTTTTACAGGATACTATTGGCCCGTACCGAATCAACAGTCTGGATCCAATAAATTAGATCCCAAGCTTGTTTTGTTGTGCTAGGCAACCCGAAGACGACAAGAAGTTCTCTACTCCGAGAAGCCATCGTCGCTGACAGCGACCTCTGAGCCTTAGATTTTTAAAAATTTAAATCTTCAAAATCTGAGATTAAAGGGTATCGGGGACAGAACATCTCCTTGCCGGACCTGAAAGACTGATAACTTGTTCTAAACTGTGACACAACATTGTGACTGCATTACTAAAATTATCATTTTAGAAGCTATAAGTACTATATAGAGGTACCAGAAACTGTCAATTCTAAGCTTTGAAAATATAGGAACCAGCCTATAGAGTTTATAAATATTGTACAGAAAGAGAGAGAGAGAGAGAGAGAGAGAGAAAGACGAAAGGAGAAACAAATAGGGAATAAGGCTCAATTACATTTTGAGCTTTATACCAGAGTTTACACCGTTGCAGCGTGAAAGGCGTACAGCAAATGTAAAGCCATTCTGCAAAGCTGTAAATCATAAAAGATAATACTTTATGATTGCATTTTCGGTTCAAGTCATTTAGCAAGTAGGAAACAATTTGTAATCATTTAACATTGTCTTGGAGACAAACTTAATTATCACGACTACATATTACAATAAACAATAAAAACCTTCACAACTTAATCACGATTTGAGATGACTAAGTTCGCGGATTTGGTTTTGTTTTTGTTAACGTCTTCTAAGAAAACAAAAATTCATAAAATTAGGCAATTTATAAGTCAAGCCCGTTAATACGGGTACATTTTTGTCATATACTATTAAAGTATTTTAATCGTAACCACAACACATTAATTCCGGCCGTTTAGAAATTCAGAAATTTAGAAATTCAGAACGTAAACAATTCTTAAAAAATCGATTAAATTTTTTGTTTTAATTTAAGTTTTTTTTTTTTCTTTTAAATTGATAAAAAATTATTAGGCTATAAAATTTTATAGACTTTCTTTAAATTTTTCATTTTATTTACGTTAAAATTTTTTAAATTTTATAAATTAGGCCAATAACACGCGTTTAGTAAATAAAAGAAATTTTTAAAACGAACTGATCAGAAATTTGGCAAACCAAATTTTTAGCAAAATTTATTCTGGAAAAAGGCATTTTTTTCAGTTTGATAGTCCAACCTACACTAATCGGCGGTGAAACATAAAAAGTCGGATTATAAATTAATAAACGATAATAATCGATAATGACGCCCGTGTTTGAATTTTTGTTTTGTTATTATGTTTGATTTGGCCGATATGCAAACCATCTGGTGCATTTATTACGTCATAAGAGAGAACTGATTTGAACAAAATATAATACAAATTTTTTTGCAAAAATGTTAATATTGTTTATATAATCAGCGATAAATTTCATTTTGTTATCATACTAACAATTTTTTTTGCAAATTATCTTTGTACAGGTTGTCTTAGAATATAAATTAAGTTTATTTATACTGCAGAGGTGTAGCCTAATTACAATTTTTTAATCATGCGGCGTTGGCTGTTTAAATTTTAATAGAAATACTATTTTTATCTTAATGATAAACTATTATGCTTATACCGGTACTAATGCTAAGATTTATAAACGATGCCAGTTAAATGACAGAACGAATTTAGGAGTTGTTGATAGTAAATACTTTACTTTTAATACTTTTAAAGATATTTAAGCTTAAGACGAAGATTCATGTACAAAATTTATCTGATACACATAAATTATAATCGTTTTGATTGGTTGAAGTTCCGCCATATTTTTTTATCGTACGACAAAAATAAAAATTGAACATTGTTCATTTTGCATAAGATATATTTGAAGCTTGGCCAGCTGCGTGAGAACAAAACTTAAAAAAAAAAATTCCAAAACCAAAAATTTATTAAAATTACATAAAAATACGATAGAAGTCTATTCATGAATCGCTTACTGTGAATTTCGTTTCTATCGTATAAGCACAGAGAAATATAATAATATTATAATATTATAATATTATAATATTTCTCCGTGGTATAAGACAAAAAAATATTAACCAATCAAAGCTTTTATAATTTATGTCTATCAGACAAATTTTGTACATGAATCATCGTCTTTATAGTTTATCATTTGTTTTTCAAATGAAAGCTTGCCATCAAAAACATTTTTATGATGAAACATTTTCTTTACAAACAGAAATCAAAATTTCATTATTTTTAAACAGTCTTTCTATTGCGGAGAGTGTTGTTGGGTCATTTTACTGTTACTTTTAAACTAACATGTATATCAATTGAATTTCCTGTCAAATAAAATTGCGAGTTTTGGCTATTAAACGATTATTTCATTTAATTTTCGTGCTAAATAATTTTTTTTAATCTCTAAATTATATTTATTTTAGAGATTTTAGTGTGTGAGAGTACTGGTGAGTCATTTTACTATTATATTTTGAAATTTTCAGGTTATAACTAAATTTTGATTTATTAATTTATTACAGCTTACGGCTTGGTTAAATTGATGATACACAATTTGAATATGTCAGATTTATAGGAAATTTTTAGACATTGACTTACATTGGAGGCATTAGTATATTTTTCAGGGGTTCCATTCGAAACTGCATATTTCAAAACTGCATTTTTCAAAACTGCATATTTTAAAACAGCATAAGGTTCAAAACTGCATATTTCAAAATGGCATACGTGATAAAACCACTGGGGTAAAAAATCGAATTTTATGAAACGGCATACGTCGCGATGAAATGAGTTTCTTTATGAATTATGAATTAACGTTTGAATTAATTTTAAATATCATTGAATTTTATTATCAAAATGCGTGCTCTGTTAAGAAAGTTCATCGCGCGCTTCTTCCATTTTATGGTCAGTTTAATCGACCCACTGAAGCGGCTATTCGGGCTATTGTGACTAAATTTCGCACCAAATTTACATTATTGGACATTAAATCACCAACACGCTTACGTACAGTGCGAACTGAGCTGTATCGGCCAGTGTTAGTGATGACCATCAATTATCGAATCAGCGCCGTTCGCAACAATTGGGCCTCTGTTACTCAACAACGTGGAAAATTTTGCGGAAGGATTTAGGTGTGAAGCATTACAAAATACAACTGGTGCAAGAATTGAAGTCGAACGACCTACCACGACGCAGAATTTTTGGTGAATGGGCTCTTGAAAAGTTGGCGGAAGATCCATTTTTTTTATCGAAAAATTGTGTTCAGCGACGAAGCTCATTTTTGGCTGAATGGATTCGTAAATACGCAGAATTGTCGATTTAGGAGTGAAGATCAGCCAGGAGCATTGCAAGAGCTACCAATGCATCCAGAAAGAGTTACTGTTTGGGGCGGATTATTGGCTGGTGGCATCATTAAAGATGATGCGAATCGCAACGTAACTGTGAATAGTGAGCGCTACCGTGAGATGATATTCAACTTTTTATTGCCCAAAATGGAAGAACTTGACTTGCATGACATGTGGTTTCAAGACGGTGCCACATGCCACACAGCACGCAAAGCAATGAACCAATTGAGAGGCAAGTTCGGTGAACACTGTATTTCACGTTTGGGACCGGTCAATTGGCCACCTAGACCGTGCGATTTAACGCCTTTAGATTATATTTTGTGAGGCTATGTTAAGGCTCATGTCTATACTGACAAGCCCGCTTCGATTGACGCATTGGAAGACAGCATTGAAGCATTTATTCGTGAGATACCGGCCGAAATGTTGGAAAGTGTATGCCAAAATTGGACTAAGCGGGTGGATCATGTGAGGCGCAACCGCGGTCAACATTTGCATGAAATGATCTTCATACATTAAATTATATGGACCGTACTATCGATTCAAATAAAGATTTCATGCATTTTTTTTAATTTTATGCGTTTTTTTTTTGAAAGCAATAAGTTGCTTTATTACTTTTTGGGGAAGCAATATTTTGAGTAGATCATTAGTATCATGTTATCTTTGAATTAAAGAACACAGATTAATTTGGTTTTTCGGCGGAATTAATTAATAGGGAAAATTCGATGGGACTTTAATTTGTTCTTAATCGATTAAGAAATAACCAAGTTCTTTTTCATTTGGTAGTATTCCAGAATTAAAGCAAGAAATCGTTCTAAAATTTCATTTCCATTGTACATGTCGAACCTCATCGTGATCGGTTAAGAAATAAATAATTTCCGTTCCTATATTGACCATATTCCAGAATATATAATGAAAATATTATTTTAGAATCATAATCGGTTAATATTTTATTCCACATAACACGCTACACTGAAATATGACATTTTGAAATATGTAATTTTAAAAAATGCCGTTTTGTACCTTATGCCGTTTTGAAATATGCTCAAAACGGCAAGGTTAAAATGACAAAGTTGAATGAAAAGATGAATTCGGGTATTTTTCATATATGTGTGCTTCTAAAATAAATGAATGTAAAGACTGTTCCGCACCAGTTGGTGGTACTCTTATTACAGTGCTAAGTAGATTACAGTGTTAAGTAGAATAAAATGTTTTAATATATTTTATATTTTAGGAGGATGTCTAATATAACTTTAAACTGTATAATTCATATAATATCCTATGATACTCATGGAAATATAGGCAGTTGCAGGTAGTTTTGAATTGTGTTGTCTTGTGCGATACGCTCATCAAGGTGTCGGTAACCGGATCATTCCATCTCTAAAAACACATAATATGTGTGTGGGTATATAGGCGGTCGTTTATGTGTGTATATGTGCATGATTGGGCGTCAATTTACGTATATGGAGGTATTTAAATAATATCTATATTGTTTCACGTAAAACTGGCCTGGCGTTATTTGGGAGACGAGCCTAGAGCTTGGTTGTATATTCCAATCAATTACAACATCCAACCCAACCGGTTTGTAAACATTCACCAATGGAATTAAATTTTCAGTTTTATAGTTCATAAGCTGATAAGTTGTAAATGGGAGGGTTTTATAACTCGCATTTTGAATATCACACAAAACAAATCGGGAGCTAAACTATCGATCTTAATAGCCATATTTACTGCTCCATTTTGCAAAATTAAAGTTTTGTTCGCTCTATGGCACATATCACCATCTTGCTGGAAGCAAAAGTCTTCCAGGTCGATCTCAAGTAAATTACCATTACCATAACGCAACCATTTAATAAGAAATGAGTTTTATTGTACTATAAGCTAAAGTTTCCGATAAAACGAAGCTTTTTAGCCGCTTTCACTTACAGCAGCAATATTTTCGTCTGGACATCGATTACCATACTGATCGAGTAGATTAAGTATTGGTTAATCTCTAAGTAATATAGGGAACAATAGCTGTACTATACTTTTGATAAAAAGGAACAGCTATTTTAACAGCTAAAAGTACATCTATATGACCAAAAACTCTATTACTCAAAAATACTAAGGCTTCGGTTTCATATTGGAAACCGCACTGATCTCCGATAGTTAAATATCACTACAGAATGCATGGGTCAAGTCCAAGAGTTTCTGGTACTCCCAAAGCAGTATAAAAAAATTATTTAAAATTAAAAGAAAAATTAAAGAAATATTAAAGAATATAAACAATATAAAAATAACAGTTTCAAAAAATATTCGCGTTTCGGCTTTACGATCAGCTGATGAAGATTATCAATCGGCTCATTTCGTGTATGTACTTATTTTGTTTGCGACTGTTTGGCAACAAAAACTAGTAAAATGCTACTAATAAATTGCTACATAAAAGTAAATCAAAATTTAATAATTCTCAAAAATGTTTACTTTGCAAATGTAAATATTTTTGTTCCTCTAATTAAAGCTAAGCAAATTAAAATATTACATAAACTATAGGTATTCAAAATCAATTACAAAACTAAACTATCTTCCCTTGAAAGTTAAGAGAAGCAGATAATCGGCAGTTGAATAATAATTATATGCACGAAGTGTGCATAACCATATCTGTGTATGACTTGTTGCATGTAAATATTAATGTTTTGTCTATTTAATGATACTATTGATTCTCAAAATACTCATTATTAAACTTCATTAAATAACGGAAATATCCTAAATTGCAAAATTATATATCAAGATGGTTCTTTATATTTCTGTCACAATCGGTGACCTAGCAGCCTTCTAAACGGTATGGCTTCTCTCATAAATTACTCGTGTTTGATTAGCATGAATGATGTTTTCGAATTAATTATTTCGGCAGGGGCCATCTATCACTTCATGCATAGTTATGTCAAAGAACAAAGATTACGTATTTGGGTTCATTCTGCAATTTCAACTATATCCTTTTGTTAGCGTAACTTCCTTCATTCATTATACCTTCATAATTAAAAGATTAAAATATTTGGGTATTTATATAACATCCACATTTCAATGGTTTAGTGACTAAATGGTTTATCTATATACCAGATCTAACTGTAACAGGGCAAATGGTTTACTGTCATACAAATTTACAATAAAATTAAAGAGTTGAGATGAGTTGAGAAGTTGAATTCAAATGTGGCGTCCATCAAAAATTAAAAATTGAGTGCGTTTATGAACCAAATATGCAATCTGGATGTACTCGTATCTTGTTTGTTACAATTCACCACAGTACAATTAGACTATATCACATGTGAGGTTTAACTGTTTACCGTGTCTTAAGAACTTGTAAATATGTACATATATCAAATAGGATTACCCAAAGACGAATTACTCAATTATAAATTATAGGTATATAGACGAATACATAAAAGACGAATTTACGTCTAAATAGAAAAACATATAAAAGAAAATAATTTTCATTTTTCTTTCATATTTTAAATATAATATTTTATTTTTAGATAAATTATTCGAACATCTTTGTTTATTTGGATTTACTTTTATTAAAACAAGCAAATAAATAATTGAATGTTGACATTTACTTTCTTTCAATATTTATTGCATTGCATTTATTACCCGTATAAATTACTTTTCATCTATTTGACAACTAAAATATGCCTAAAACTTGTGATAAAACTATTTACTATACCGCAAATATTTGATCTGTCGAATTTCATGCGGCAAAGTAACCGAACTGCACGAAAAATTATTTCGCATCGTTCAATAAGTTCTGAGGCTAGCAATACTAAACAAAATCTCCCTCAACTGTGATACAATCATTAGCTTTTCTAACTTTTCTATACCATGTGTGTAAAACGACATTTGGACAAATGTTTTTCTTGACCAAATCACAATTTTTAGGACATGCTTTAAAGGCGCGTAATTTTACTAAACGGTAACTTAATTTGATTCATTTATATTTCTGTATAGTGAGATTATCTTTCTATAGTAACTCGTCTAATGAGTCAAAGATCGACTAAGGAGCTAGAATATAATATAATATGCAACATTAACGCTTACGAGTATTGTAAATGTAAAATTGTCGATGAATGTACGCCATTTGAACGATACAATTTGAGGTTACAGAAACATATCAGATAGTAGAAACCTTTTTGCATTCGAATTCTTAGAAAAATTGTATCAAGGCTCCTGCTAATTTTTGTGTGCTAATAAAAATATTCATAAAAAGGGTTGAATCGCTGAAATTACATAATGCCTGTAGATTGTGCCAAAGAATCTAGTGATGATGTCAAGTATATAGTTAGCTTATATATATATATATATATATATATATATATATATATATATATATATATATATATATATATATAAACTATTTATATAGTTACAGGTTAATTGAACGGCTAAGAATTGTTATAGGTATATTTAAAAAAACTAGTTTCTATATTCTTTTAATAAGTTCGTAGTGTCCTGTGTTACCTTCTTTTAATCAGGTAAGCTATACCACCATGCGCCTTGCCATCCGGATGCTTATATAGTGTCTTATATTGATACCATAAATTGAATAACCTCGCTTTTAATCAGCATATCTATATACACATATATAGGATCTCTTCTGATAAATGATTACCACATTCTATTTTGACAGCCAGAGTGACTGAAGCAACATTTTGAATGTGATTGTCCCTGGAAACAGCCAACCCAGTAGATCAAATAATTGTCCACAATCCGATAAAATTCGTCGTTTTATAATTTTATTAGTATGCAACCCTGACACATTTAACGTAAACGCATTATATCTAGTCAACCAACAAATCCCCAATGTGATGTTGTATACTTCTATGGATTTTCAATCAAAATCGCATCTTTCCCTAGTTTTTCTACCAGTATCTTCCTAAGAACCTCCTAAAAGTTTAGTCTTCAATGTCGCTATTAGAAACCGGCTTCCTTTAAAGTATTTGCCACATCTTGATACAACGCAACCGCTTCGTCTAAATAATATATATGGTGGTTTGATGATATGGCTCAGATTTTTCTAAAAATCTGTAACGAATGGCAAATCTTTGGATTGTATGGTTTCACAGGCGTGGATCTTGTAAAAGGTGAAAAGGTGACTGAATGGTAGAAAACTTATTGAGGAGCTAATGAGAGCGTAGCGTGCTACTTCTAATGTCAGTTTCTATTGTCATATGCATATGTTTTGGCCTCTAGTAAATTGTGTTCAACTTTCTCTTTACCTCGTATTCCAGTATTTCGTCTATATCAACCATGTAATTGATGGATCAGAAGTTAATGCAGTTCATTTACCATATAAATTGTCTCCTTCTGGTGGATTATCAGTTGTTTCACTCCAGTGATATCAAGTTTCTCAACCTAGACGGTTGAAACCAATTTGTGAAGATATTGAATAGTTGCTTAGAGACTCAGGGTTGTAAGTTCATAAAATTAAATCCAAAAAGTACAAAATTGCAAGATTTGGAATACATCTGCTTCAAGTTAGGCACAACAGTTCTAAAACTGAAAATTGGAATGACAGACCATCCGATCAATCACAAAACAAAAATATTACAGGAAAGTTACAGCGATTCACCGCAATCAATACAACATTATGTGAGTAAACTGCATGAAATACTCACTCCTGCACATTTTTTTAATTGGAACCTCAACGGAATCAGTCCCAAAAATTCGATTGTCAGCAATAGAATCGCCGTTAATCAGATCACTGAACAAGTCACTGAAATACACGTCGGAGGCGACAATCTAGTGATAGTAATGATCGAAACTTCTAGTACTGTTAGTGTTAAGTATGTTCAACTTCCAGAAGTTAAAATAATAAAATTTCCTATTCGTTAACGATAGATCGTAAACGGTGCGGCAGTATACCATCGATAATTTCCAGCATCAGTGTACTATCGTGCTTTTTAAATTGGTTAAATGATGTAACTGAAGGAGTAAACACTCTTTTGGTGAAAGTGTCAAAATTGACCTAACCCAATTCCTACATGGGGAGAAAAACTCTATGTGAAGGATAGAGTATGATCCTTCATATAGATGGAATATTAATACATCGTATAGATGAACATCTGCTACATAGATGATCATATAGATGAACATCCAGTTTAACCAAGTTTTAAGGGATGAACTGTGCACGGCGTTAGTAATTAGTTTTAAGTTTTATATACCGTATAGTGCCGGTAGTACTATATACATCCAACGGAATCCAATTGAACAAATTTTCTTTTTTGGATAATGTTCCCAATGGCATAATTATGGAAGAATCGGTGTCCGAACCACTTGGTATAGATGGGCCCCGAAGTGACTTTAGCCTTCTAATGGACGAATAGGAGATAACAACAACAGCGGAAGGTTCAATGTCTGTCACACCAAAAATATCAGGTATGCAGATGTCGGTGCGGATTTATACATGTTATTGATCCGGTGCAAACAACCAAGGTTTTTGGTGCGAATAACACCAGACCCACTATTTTGATACGGACAGATAAGGCGTAATTATTAGTTTCAATTATGAAAATACAATAAAATGGCGAGCAATCTCCGCCCGCTATCAAGACCGAATTAGGCTGGGCCGTGTAAGGAAATAACGTGAAATAAAAAATAACTTATATTACCACGAATATTTACAACAAAACGAAAATCCTGATAATCAACTGCATAAATTATAAGGTACATAAGTTTTTCTCACTTGATACTTGTGAAATTGGGCATCCTAATATAATACATTCAAAATATGGTGCGCCTGACACCTCAGCCATGAAAAGGTCGTGGTATCTACCAATATTTGTGATACAAAATGCAACGAATCAGGCAAAATTTGATTGATATGAGATGCGACCAGCACAGGAGATATCCAGATAATGTTTTATCAAATTCTTGTTAAGGGTAGGATTCGGTTTCGCAATTATTTTTCTAGAGAAATTTTAACGCCACTAGAAAGCCATAGATACGTATAAGGAATGCGTGTAATGGCGTTCGATGCAACACACTTTACAAATTATAATGCAGACCTGTTAAAGCAAAAGTCAGTAAAGGGCTGTCGAAGCAATTCTGAATCTATCCTAGGTTGATGATATCCAAACCATTTAACCAGTAGTTTCTATGGACAATTTTGTTGATGCAAGCAAAAACACGCAAGAAGCTGAAGTAACCATCCGATCGACAACAGTAAATAGCGAGCAACCGAGTTGGTTGCTTCAAAAACAAGAGGCACGCTGATTACCAAGTACATTTTCAAAACACGTTTAAATGTTGTAAGCGCACGTAAAAGCAATGCAAATGAACCTCCAGACAAGATTTTCCAATATGCACTGAAACATGCAAATTAGAAAATGCCGGAAGCAACTTGGATGTGGATGGTAAAAAAACATTAGCTGAACATCAAAAGACTGTAAAAGTGATACATATATGTAGCATGCCGTACTGAATGTTTTAGCGGTTTGAATAGCACAATCCAAATTCGTCTGAAGAGGTACATCACAGAGCATATTTTAAGCGAAGGCTTAAAACTTCTGAAGTACTGTGTATACCTAACAAATAGAGCGCCTAACAACAACGTTTCGAAGGATACCATAAACTGCTTGTTGGGTGTGCTACTTCCTGCTGACACTGTGATCAAAAACACAGAAGCTAAAGAAATTAGAGTGGATAGATTTGTAACACCAAGAACTTGCGATGCGGACGAATTCAGCAATGATGAAACCACGGACGCAAAGCGCCCAGCCTTATTAGAAGTTTTTTGAAAATGATCAACATCGTTAAAGAATCGGAGCAAAATTACATTTTTGTATTATTCCTTGACGTGTCTGAAGCTTTCAATAATCTGTGGTGGCCTATAGTATTATGAACGAGCTAAAAAAGATTATAGCTGTCCAGAAAACCTTTACTCAATCATAAACAAATATTTCTCTGATATAGATTTGCAGCTGTCACTAAATATGGCACACTTCAAAAGAGTGGGCCATCGGAGGCCCACACATCTGAAACTTCCTCTTCAATAGTATCATAGATGGCAACGTCGAAGAAGTAACATTCGCGGATGATAAGGTAATGCTCATTGCAAGTAACTCTAGACAAAGCGTTTAGGAAATATCGCAAAGTGCTATGCAACAGCTGTCTGAGAATAGAGTAAGAATTATAAGTTGATCAAAACTGTAAAATGGTTTGTTGTTGATTTTGATGGAGGGCATGGTGTCGCGTCACATGCCAAAATGATTGCAGAAAGTAGTATAATATTTTCTTTACTCTGAAACGAGTATACCTAAATAGCTTGTGGCCTTAAATAAAGGACCCATAAGATTATATATATAAACGCCTAGTGGTTACACTATACTTAATGAAATTATGTTTGTGGCAGGTGGGCTGACAGAACGAAATTTTACCACTGCATAGAACGTTCTTTCTTGGTATTGTAAAAGCTTACAGAACTGTAGCAACATATACAATTCCTTGTTAGCCGGCGTGGTACCAGTTGACATTTTGTTGCAAGAAAGAGTTTTTAGGTATAAACTTAAAAAACGGCATAGTGTGAGCTACGGGAACTTGGTATTACAGACAGGACAAGTAGAAGCAAAGTTTATCAGTTCGCTCCAGAGGTAGTTGCAAAAAGCATCTATTACAATGTGGCAAGTCAGATGGAACAAACCGATGGATGCAAGAATGACTTATAGTTTTTTTCTAAACTTCGAAAATGGATAAAAAAAGGCTTGTGCTTAGTACGCCATTTCCTCAAATATTAACGGAGTATGGCAAAATAACATCCTAACTAGTGTAGCCATGATAATAAAATCACAGACCACCAACTGCTTTACATCTGCAATCTTGTTAAAGACGAAAGACAACAATGAATGATAGAGCTGAGTGCAAAGTGGCCATTCAGGAAACAAGCTCAAAGAAACCGCACTTTAATCGACAAAGGAGCAACGGGTTAATCAACTTGGCTAAGCATACTGAGAACAGTCAAGAAGACGGCGCAAGAGTGTTTAAAGGCAAAGTTTGGGTGACATTCTTACGCAATGAAAACGTTTGCCTTAACTATCTTAAATTTTAAATGGAAAATATAACAACCAAACTTATGTTATGATAAATTTAGTAATGCAGCGGTATATAGAACCTGTAAAATGTTAGTTTTTTTCAAATCTAGAGTTATTACTTTATATTTACTAACGACAATTACGAGTACCATCAAACATTTTTACTATTTTCATTTCACTTGAAAATACTTTCAGATCAGTAACATTTACAATGCATTCAGACAGTTCAAAAATATTTATATTGAATATTATTCAGGCCAACTATCAAAGAGTGAGTTCAAACCAGTTGGTGAATGAAACTAACTGGTTTTAACTAACTTTAAGATAATATTTTTTAAAGGCACTCATCAAATAACACTATAATAATATTGAACACCATCTAATTGTTTTTGTTGTTCACAGTCTTGAGTGCATAAAATAGCATTAATGAAGTGTTGCATAACGCGAAAAATGTTTTATGGATAATAAATTGATAAAAGTTTTTATTTTATTTCAAATCACATGTCGAGAATTATGTTTACAAATTAACCTCAATTCTATGCTCTATATAGCATCATTCAAATTATCACATCATTTAGAACAAACAAAGCAACAAGAATATTACCATCAAAACTGATCACAAACAAAAAAAAGTATTGCTTCTGTTTTTCAGGAGTTTGGATCTGTTTTCAAAGATATAAATTATAAGTGTTTGTTTATATTTTGGTTCATGTTTTTTATAATCTTATCTTTATACGTTGGTTTTATTTGTTTTATGATTTAAGATGAAATAAAAAAAAAACGCTTTCTTTAAAAAATTAAACAGTTTCGTAAGAAAAGATTTTGTCTCAAAAATTATAGGGCAACATTTATTATGTTGTACCTGAACATTATCAATTAACAGGTTACACTATAAAGTTGTCAAAAATTATAATGTCGAAATATTGTCAACTATAAATAAAAGCCTTATCAGTAATGTTTATAGTGTTGATTACACTGAAAACACAAATAATGCAAGCACTGTATTCGCATATATCAATAAAATGTTTTATGTGATTTCTGATTAGCACTCAAGTGGTTTTTGTTATATTTTATTTGTAATCGTTCAAGTAATACGCAAAATATTCAATTGGAGTACTTCAATCGAACACAATGACAATTTTTCAAAAGTGCGAGATCGATTCTATATTGACCCAAATCGTTATAAGTTTCGTGTACGAACATTATTGCATTTCGGTTGTGCGACATCTAAAATTTAATTCCAATCCAAATATTTTTTTGAATCTCATATTTTGGTTTGACACAATATTTACATATCCGATTTAAAATTTGATTGTTGAAACTTTTATAACAGAATACGCAAATGAGAAGTGTATGCCAAATTTATTTAATGGAATATTTCCATGTGAATATTTGTGTGATTTGTCAGAGTTTGACATTTCTTAAACTGTTTTCAAAGAGATGGTATTCCACATTTTGTGATCTTTCTGACTGACTGAACTCATTAAAAAGTGATAATATATCTAAAACGGATAAGCTATTAGTTGAATGTGGATGAGCACATTAGTTTTACTGCATAGAATTTTACAACCGAGCAACATATGCAGATTCATCCAACTGTAAACAAAATACCATTATTTTGTCATTTTATTATTTCCATTGCCAAGTAATTTGCAACATCCTTAATTTTTGCATATTTTGTTGTTTCATAATTTTTGCAATTGAGTGTTAGTTGGTCAAATCGATAATGATTAATTTTTGGCGGATTGAAATTACAAGATTTATTATTTTTGCACTCTTATTTTAGAGAGCAACCAAACTCTCCCGAAGTTAACTGTTAACGTTCTACTTGATACTTGAAGTCTATTTTTCCACCCATTCAATAAACTGGCAAATACGAATTGGTAATTAATACATTTTACACTTCAACAGAAGATCATAGTTATGTCCACTGAAATCAACCATAAAAATTAAGTGATAATAAATGATTTACTTTATGGGGATTCGAACCTAGGATCACTCGATTTAAACGCCAAAAAACTTAAATATTTTTATCGTATAATTATTGGCATTTGAAAGTAAATAGCTTTCAAAATAAAAAAGGAGATTTATTACTACCGTAATACTTTATAGTAACATAATCATCGTAGCAGTTATTCAGTTCAACCAGCTTTATGTGATATGACATGTCCATTTGATTAGACATGATAAGACATTTGATAAGACATGTCTATTTAGCTTACACATTGAACTTGTCCTTTATCCATTTTTGATTCAAACATCTTTACCAGCTTCAGATCTCATGCTCTCATATCAGTTTGAACTGACGGTATATAAAATATTGTCCTGAGGTGTTTAACTTTTTCGACAGTGGCGGTCCGTGAATTTCAAACGTGGGTGGGCAAAATTTTTAAATATTAATTTTAAATGGATAGCTTTATTAAATTCTTACAATCTTTAACTGGTAATAAATTATTAACCAAATTATTTCTATTTTTTTATGTTTTTATTTGATATTTAGAATCTGCACGTCACCTTTTAATTACTTTTTGAAATGATTATCCTAAGTTGTAACAGGCAGTCTTTATCCAAAACAAAATATAATTTTGCTATTAAATTCTTATGTGGAATCAAAAACTTGTGAAAAATTGTTTAAGAAGCATCGTAAAGTATGTCTTAATATTCACATCGTTAAGTAATTAAATAAAATGTCTACCTTCGTAAATCGTCTGAATTTATAAAGTTGCATCTTAATTTATTGTAAACTAATTTACCAATTCTTTTAGGTAACTGAAAAAATGAAGATTTCGCTCGAGTGCAGGACTTGCTTCTTAGAATAAGTTGGTCATTGAATTAGACGGAGAAGCATCTATAATTTAATCACTTTTCTAAAATAATAATTTTAAACATTCTAGATCGATTTGTATTTTCTTCCATTAAGCTACTTATTGCCATTTACAACAGCTACTTGAATCACTTCCTAAACTTTCTCTATTCTATATCTAATGCCAAATACACATTTATTATGCTTTATAATCTTCCTTTTATCTAAGTTTTCATTGCCTAAGCCATTGCGTATATTATCGCCACCAAAAACGGGCATGAAAAACTAAATCAACCTTCAGATTTAGAACTGACCACGTTTCTTATAATCACTTTTGAGTTTTTGTTTTAATGAACAAGCACTAATGGTTGCTATAAGTGTATTGCTTTGGTAATTTTTTCAAATTTACAACGATAATTGCTTAGAAATTAATTAAAACAAATTTAGCCAAATAGAAAAAATATTTAAATTTACGTAAATTAAATTTGTAACAAAAAAAACAAACAAATATTGATACTTTATCTGCCACCTACTGTGGTGAATCACAACTATTGAATTATGATATCCACATTAGATATACATGTAACTTTATTTTTTTTGAGAGAGGTTTTCTTTTGACAGAAGGAAGACAATTTTGAATTTATAACGAGAGGTGATAAAAAATGAAATATAAAATAGATAGATAGAAAGTGTGTTTAATTTATACTGATTAGTTATAAAACAAAACAAGATATACATAAAAAGGGGTTATTAGATAAATTCGATTTTCGTGTATAACAACGAACAAATCACGTGTGAATTTTTTCACAAATTGAATTTTTGGTTAACGGAATTTTCACTTGATTCATATATTTACAAAACTTTAAATTTTGTCCTGTTCCTTTGTTAAATTTAAATTTGCTAAATAATTCACTAATTTGGGTTTTTAAAGCAATTCATTTTATAATAATATAAAAGGATGACCGAGTCCCATAATTAAGATTTTTAGTTTAAGATTTTTATTTTGACCAATTTTCGACGTTAAATTCTATCGACTCTAATTATTTTATAGGCACATTGTATCGCAAAATATAAGTGCACACTAAACACATAAACGAAGTGTCCAAAATATCCAAGGTGACAGCAAGATTAAAAATAAATCAGCACTCAATTCGTTAAGGCATAGTGTATTTGTACAAATAAAACGCAATAACAACAATAAAAAAAATGTATCACAAACAAATGTATCTCAATCATCTTACCTCTAAATTTGTTTGATAATTCAGAAAGAGAAAAAACAAATTACTTCTGTCGAGTGATTTTCGTGGTTTGCCCACATTGCTTGTAAGGGTCTGTGTCATTTAAAGTTACGACAATTGTCTTTTACGACAATCAAAGGACACTGCGGTTGTATTATAAGGATATCAGGATTCAATTTGGTTCCAATTAGTTTCCCTTCTTTCCCATCTGGTTTAGGATCGAAGCTCTCTTTCGTAATTATAGCTTTTAATGTCCTACTTAGGTCGTTTTTAATTCAATTAAAGACGCACGACTCTATAGCTATCTTGTACTGCCAAGGACGATGGTTCGACTAAACTAAACCGTTAACTAAACGGCGTAACTTTAGCCAATGCGCACATTGCTCGGCAATGTTAAGTATTTGCATCGCACGTTCGTCATATGGAAGTCTTAAATGAAGCGTAGCATGTGAACAATTTAACTTCTTTAGTTTGTTACATTTTATAACAGGGTGACCCAAAAATATAACGTTAAACTATTTTAATTTTTAAAGTTCTAATTCGTGATGATAGAAGATCCTAGTTTTGTTTCAACGACACAATCCGACATAATCTGCCATAATTTTGGGTATGTTCTAAATTTGTCATACATAGAACAGAAAATTTAAAATTCAAAATGCGTAATCTCTTATCATAGCTGATTTTCGCTTATTTAAGTGTTAAATTTGGTGTTAAGTTAAAACTGATAGTTATTTTGGTTAGAATTTCATTATTGGGCCAGAAACTAAAGCTACCAGAGTAAAATAAAACGTTTTACAGAAAGTCTGATGTCAAATAACCGTAATTCCGTTAACAATGGGCTTAAGAAAGATTTTACGATTTTATTAACCAATTAGTGAATTTGGAGGAACGATTTCTTAAGCCGAACTATCTTCAATTTTATTAGCACCTCTTCGATGACTACCTACGGAGTAAAGTAGAACGTTACAGATAAAATGAAAATGAGTTTTAGCACTGGAACAGAGACAACATAGAGAAAATTTGAAAAAAATTTAAACTCGTGTCAATCACCATAACTGAAATTTTAGTTTTGACGTGGAAACTTGACATAGATGGTTCCACTATAGTTTTGTTCATTTACTTAAAACATGTGGTTTATGTTTGTTATCAGAAAGAATGTGTTTTTATAATTTTTGTTTTTTTCTTAAATATTTTCAATTCTATATAGATTCCTTTCAAGTATAGCATTCAACATAAATGGATTTTGTGTGAAATGTATTGTTTGGATAATTTGGATAAAATTAGAATTCCACCTCATATACAATAGATTTGATGGTCTTAAATTTATTTAATAAGACAAAACCAAATGAATCATATATGTATGAACTAGAAGATTCGATGTATGTATTAGTAGGCAATATAAACGCATAAATGGAGAATATTTTAATGCACCGATCATTTGATCATTTTTAATCCACATTATGGGTGATCTACATTATTTTGTACTCGATTTATAAAATATAGTTTTTTATAAAAATATATTATATGTACATTCGTCGAGATTTATAGTTTTTATATGCGCAATCTAAATATAAAAAAGAAAATTAAAAAAAAAAATGATTTATATGAAAATTTAAAGGAAAATGTTATTTGGACCATTCTTTGTTAACATAATAAATGAGCAAAAAAAAAATTCTATCATATTGTGGTGGTTTTCAATGACGTAACTAATGTGATAAATTAAAATCAAGTTTCTAAGAAATGAAAAACACAAAATAATTACAGAAAATCATCTTAAAATTATATTTTTAGACAGAATCACATACGTACGAATTTATTGGACGAGTATATTATAAAACAATTGTGCGGAGATACGTCTCAGACTTAAGTATCTTATATACGAATATTTACCATTATATATAGTATATTAATACACTAATTTCTAGCCTACATAACGAGTCACCGTAAGAATAACAATTTTTGTTGGCATATAATAGACTAAACCATTGGTCCCAATTGATATAAATTGTAAATATTCGCCTGTTAACAAATTGATATGTTTGCTAATTAACTTAGTACAAAAATGTGTTTTTCATGCAATTATCTTGCGTATTCTGTGTTTGTACATTTAAGTGTAAATTTAAAATTTAGATACAGTTTAGTTTACTTCTTCATAACGAATCAACATACCACACTCATGTTTAAAAGCATACGGGTCGTTTGATAAGTACCTACTCCTGTTTTTAGATCCCTTTTGTATTTTCTCTTTCATAAACTGGTAATTTGTTCAAGTTCCAAAACAGGAAATACAACTGAAGGCTGGAGACATCTGGAGAATGTCATTTGTATCCTAATTCATTGATTTGGAAGACGATACAAGTTTTTATATTTTTCAAGGATTGATTGATGTGTTAATTTTTCCGTGATCAACCTAAAAAATGAAGACCTTTACGCCGTAAGAAAATAATTAAGTTCAGTTCTTAAAACAGACAATTTTTCTCATAAAATGTTGTTCGAAAAGGCAAGAAAAAATATTTGGGGTTTGAATTATAAAAACAAAAAAATGTTTTTTAATTAAACATTTGTGCTAAGAACTGCGGATGAGTTAGGAATGCCAAGCTTAGGTTTAAATGATATTGAAATTGTCGTCAAATTTCCAAGAAAGGTGTTTGATGGAGCTGGAACGTCGGCGGTGATGATACTTTTTTAAGCAGTTGAAGCGCATTGAGTTCATGATGGCGTATCTTTCTTATATAAGAACGAAGAAGCTGCTTTTAACTTGCATCGAGCCTAACTTACCAAAGAGCAGAATCTTTGCCAATGAATACTTGTCAAAAACTGTTACTCTTATTCTTGCTGAAGGTAAGCGGTTAGTTAAGATGACGACTATATTTAAAGCAAATATTCGTTAGGGAATGGTGATTATTATAACTGAAGAGAACGGCATGCCGAAGATTATAAGGAAACGGGAGGAGCTGGAAGTGTTTCAAAGTTAGAGTGCAATTTTTATGGTTTTATGTGATTAGATCTATATATTTGAATGTATTATCTAATTTTAGTCAGTAAGATTTTTTATTTTTACTTTTTATATTATTATTTTCGTTATCACTCTTTTCTTTTTGCACACGGTTGCGTTGTTTGTTATTTTATCCGCATTGCCTTTATCTGTCCTGTTTCGTAGAATGGTGTTACATTATCTTAGTGATATGAATTCTAGTGCTTCTTCTCCTGTTTTAAATCGTGTAAAAGTGTGCCATAATAATGCGCTTAGTATTCCAGCCAATATTTATAAGCAACGGATGAAATTCTATTAAATTACTCACCATGTAATAGGGGTATCTGAGTCACATCTTAAAACGTTGCATACTAATAAGAGTGTGCAATTGGATGGCTATAAATTATTTAGGAATGATAGATTAGGTCGAAGAGCTGATGATGTAGTATGTTATGTGCGTAATGACTTTGTTAGACAATATCATGTCAAGGTGCAATCTAAAGGCTTCTCAGATAATATAGAATATTTATCACTTGAGTTTATTATAGATCGATCTAAAGTTGTTATCTGTGTAGCTTATATGCATGTTTGTGGTCTTCCTTTGGATGAACTAAGTGAGCTATTATATGCATATACAGAGGATTATGATACTGACATTTTAATGGTTGATCTTAATATTAATTTATTAGATCCAATTGAAAGCAGGAATCTAAGAGATATGTTTGTGTCATTGAATCTGTTCTGTACCCAATCACTAGATCTAATGGTACAGCTAATAGACTTCTTGATCTTATTGTCTCAAATATTCCCTTTACAACTTCTAATTTTTATCAGAAATAATTCTCTGATCTTGATCTTATTTCGATTGAATTTTATATTCATATTGAGGTTCATGATGAATTGATATTTATTCGTAAATATAATGATCTTAACATAGCTGAGTTGCTATCGTCATGCTAAATCGTCATGCTCCTTTTCAAATGATTAACTTGATTCCGTGGATAAGACCGATTCCGTGGTATAATTATAAAATAAAAAATAAAAAACAATTAGTGTTGGCGGCTAAATCAGTTTGGAAAAGGACTCGTAATGAGGATGATAAAGAAATTAATAAAAAATATGAAAAAGAATTTAATAGGATGGTTAGAAGTCCTAAAAAGATGTATTCGCTTCAGAGGATTAACTCTAATCTAAATACTAAACATCTATGGAAAATTCTTAAGAATTATGGAAAGAAGCTATAGGATCCAGATGTTAGTGTCTCCAAGTTTTGCCCGGATGATCTTAATATGGAGTTTGTTAAATTACCGATTGATTCTTGCAATGTAAGGCAAACATTATTTGAGCTAAATGAATTTTGTATCTCTAAATTCTAATGATTCTTATAATAGATTTGAATTTATTGAGGTCATTGATGATGATATCCTTAAAGCACTTAGGTTGATATCTTCGAATGCAATATTAAGCTGATAATTCCTGTGATTATACCATATGTGACGTATATGTTTAACCATATTTTGAAATCTAATGTTTTTCCGAAAATCTGGAAAACTAGTAAAGTTATTGATTTGCCTAAAATAAAAAATCTTCAATCACCAGCTGATGTAAGGCCCATTACCCACTTGTCGGGGCTCTCTAAAGTCTTTGAACGAATTATTTCTGATCAGATAAAACAGTTTTTATTTACACATAATTTATTATCATCATTGCAATCAGGATTTAGAGTTAATCATAGCACTGAAACGGTACTTGCAGATGTTACTGATTTTATTAGGGGATGCTTAGTAAAGCATTAGTAAACATTAGTAAGGATTTTAGTAAAGCGTTTAATTCTATATCTTAAATTTTTATTCAAAGTTGTTAACTCTATTTAACTTTAAAGTTATTGCAGCGAAATTATTATCATATTTATTTGATCGTTCTCAATTCGTTGATTGTAATGGTATTAAATCTGCTTATTTGCCTCTACCTTCGGGTGTACCGCAAGGATCAATAATGGGACCTTTAATATTTGCGATGTATATCAATGTCATTGGTGATTCTATTGTACATTCAAACTATCATCTGTTTGCGGATGATCTTCAAATTTTTTTTGAGGTTCAAGTAGGACAAATTGACAGAATGTCTGTTTTGAATGACACAACATTGTGTATGAATGGAGATATAAGTAATATAATTTCCTGGTCGTCCGAAAATAATTTGTCTCTGAATGTGAAGAAGACGCAGGCAATTGTATTCTCTAAGAAAGGAACTTGTGATAATGTTGATTTGATAATGCCTAGAATTAAAGTTGGTTCAGATTTCATTATTTTTAGTAGCACTGTTTAAATATTGGGTTTGTTTATGGAAAATAATATTGGTGGGACAACTCACATAAACATAATTACGCAAAAAATGCATTATGGTTTAAGGGTGCTTTGGAGAAATGTTAATTTTACTCCGACTAAAGTTCGCATTCTTTTGGTGAGGTCATCAATTTTGAGTAATCTTTTGTATTGTGATATTGTGTTCTCAGAATTAAGTGCTCAATTATTTTCAAAAGTAAAAACGTTCTTTAATTCTTGCTTAAGATACATATTTGGTCTAAGAAGAAGGGATAGTTTGACATCTTATTATGATAAATTATTTGGTTGCTCTTTGGATAAATATCTTAACATTATGGTACTACAGTTAGTACCCTAACTTTGCTGCATAAAATTATTTATAATCATGAACACATAATTTAGATTTATAATCATGTACACATAATTTAGTTTTACCGAAAGCCATTTCAAAATATATGGAAGGTTCATTTTTGAAAAGAGGTGCTAGACTTTGGAATTCAATTCCAACTAATATGAGGAATATATTACGACGGGATAGGTTTAAGGCAGAATGTGTGCGATTTATGAATGAACAGTAATGGTTGGTGTGTGTATTTGGTATAACTGTGTTAATTACTTATGATTTTATAATTGTATTATTATTTTTATTTTTACTATTATTCAGTTAATTTTATGTTTGTTAAGATTCTTTTTGAATTCTTTTAATTGTATATATGTTATGGAAGCTGATTTGTTGTTATTAATTGCTTTTTGTACAGTGCAGTTACACTGTAATCGCATTAAACGACGTTAGTTGTAGTGTTGTATTGAAATAAATAAATAAATAAATAAATTATGTTAGACATAGGCTAACCTCATTAGGCTAATTTATCTCATGGTGTTGCAAATTTTCTTCTGGATTATTTCAATAAAATTTTGAATGTATATTCGGCGAAAAACACTTTAGATTTTTCTCTCAAAGCAAACAATTTTGTTCCAAAAAACTGACAAAAAATTATGATATTGCCAATGCTGAGTTTCTATCCATTACCCATTTAAGATCGGTGTTTATTGTCAATTACGGTTGCTTCCGGTTTTCAAATTCTTTCCATGAAATTAAATGAGGCTGGTTCATGAGGCTGGTTAATTGAGTAAACTTCATCGGAACCAGGACCCACAACACTTGCGCGTGTTATTATAAAAAACTCAAAGCTTTATCAGTTTGAGCAAAATAAACGCTTGTTTCTCGGTTTGCCCATAAATCAACCAATTTAAACAAACTCCATATCAAATGTCCAGAGCAAAACATGAATCTCTAGAGGGGTTTGCTGCGATTATTAATCTATACTTTAAAGTACTACCAAATTTATCTTCATCCAGGACATCGAACCTCAAAATGCAATTAAAGTTCTCATCTCATACTTTCCACTAGCCAACGTTCTCTACTTTTTTTTCTAAATTAACATGTTACCTTATTATAGAGAATGCATTCGATTTAGCTTGCCATTAAAAGTCATTTCTACCCGCACCCAATTCTTAACTATTTTTTTTAATAACCAAAACCGGATTTCATTTACTGTCGAAAAAATTGGAGTTGTACCTCTTTGAAATTATTCAGTTTTACAAACTCTGTCAAAAACCTAAGCTGTTGCATTCAAACATTAAAATACTGTCAAAAACAAAGCGGGAGCCAGTGTATTTGGTTA
Source organism: Tipula confusa (assembly GCA_963556175.1). NCBI lineage: Eukaryota > Metazoa > Arthropoda > Insecta > Diptera > Tipulidae > Tipula > Tipula confusa. The sequence continues at coordinate 153,916,955 of OY744475.1, read as the reverse complement.
CCATTCAATAGCTGCGTAACGACCAATACTTATAGTTGTTTTTAAATTATGGTTCGGGAACAGAATAAAAACTTTCGGGTAATCATCGATGTGGTGGTACTCAAAACTTCGAAAGATTATTTCTTTGACTTTCTCAATGTTTAAAATATGTCAAGTGCAGTAGGGTAGATGAAATTTGTCAAATACGATAGACCCGTCCTACAAGAGACAAAAAATTATTCACCTGGAGTTTATTGCTCGAATTTCGAGCTTGCAATTAGGAGGGACTATTTTGTGGAACTGTCTTTTTGACTTTATTTGATTAGTGCATTATACCCTATCTTTAAGAAAGAGATCACTTTAAGAACGAAAACTATCGCGGTATTGTAGCTCTACTTTGCCTTTAAAGGTCGAACTTAGAGATGATTACCAAGGAAGAGTTCGTCCGAATCAGTGAGTCTTGCTAAAGATAATTTTTTCAAAATATTTAGAAACATTTCGTGACGTACATAAGGTGTTTTTGGATTTCCAGCAAGCATATATGATTCAATCTAACGGGTTAGCTTATAACTTTGCCATATCTAGGAATTGACCTGAAAATAAGAGCGTTTATATAAATTAACAGTGATTTAGTCACAATAATGTGTTTAAGTCAAGAACGCGATATCGGGAAATTTTGTAAGTTGCCATAATGTCGATTACATTTCTCAATAATTTTAATCGCAAGTCTTTGGGTAACAAACGAAAATTTCGTAAACTTCGATACATTTCGGATTTTTTCATCGTTCGTTTTCTTTGTTTCATGACTGTTACGACACACATTAAAAAAAAACATTCACTTCTAGAGGTGGTCAAAGCCCAATTAAACGATGCAGCATGCTAAAAATTTAACAGGCTCCATCACTTGCAAAGTCCATATATGTATATACCATACTTCCCTCGTAATATGATTCATTCACTTAACGTTTTAATTCTATAATAATAACCGTCTACAAAAACACGATAGTTTACAGTACGTATGATAGTTTCATACATTGAAATTATATAGTGGTTAATTAAAAATGATAAGTTAAAAAACTAACTCAAGTACTAATTTATTTCTGTACCATATGTAAATGATGATGATGATGTTGATGATGATTAGTCATTCAAGTTTAAAACTTAAATTTATTAGACAATATATAAATTTGTATTAAAGGGCAAAAGAAAATTAACATCATCATACTACAGTAATAAAAAGAAAATTAAATATTTACAGTGAATCAGCTCGAATGTGATAATGAAATTACGGTATGCGCCTGCCTTCCTCTTAGAATTTTGATTCTTATAAATTTGTGTATTTGTATTTGTTGTATACATTAAGTTATTAACTTAAGTGAGCGGAAATTTCAAGATCTTGTCGGTAATTGGAAGAACATTTGAAAATCTTCATTTGAATAAATGTATGTCTGACCAGCATTTAAAACTGTTTTTGATACAGGTATCAAAAATTTTGGATTTTGTGACCTGGACTTATCCTTTGGTAACTCTTTGACACTTAAGTATTCTGGTTCGTTAAGCCATTTAAATCAACACCGAAGTTGTCGAGGTCGCTTTCACTGCAATATAACAGGATAATTTCTTGCAATTTTTGAGCATAGTGTTTTTTGGAAAATTTTAAGTGGTTAGACCATCAAGCAAGTTGAATAATATAATCACAACTGTACGGTTTAAATTTTCAAATTCATACAAGTCTATAGATTGTATAATATTAGATGTTGTTCGATAAAATCAGGAATTTTGTCTATGGAACCATAAAATTCACCCTAAATCCATTATTATTAGAGTTACAGACTACATTTTTAGAAATCAGATGAAAATTTGACACTTATTTTCTCAAACATACAAGTACTGTAAAAAATTAATATTTTCGGAAAAAAAAACGAAATTTATATGTTCGACTATCTAGATGAGCGGTAAATCTCCGTAGATGAACCATTCCAAATAATTTTTTTAGCAAAGACGACCTATCCTAAGATAATAGACTCTTTAAAAAGGTTACTCAGATACTGAAAGGAATCGAGCACATGTAGTCAGTATTTTAAATTTTGGTGATCAATTATTAACATGTTGAAATAATTAAAGGTAACCCATTATGGGATAGATAGGTCCGTAACTTAAAATGTTGAAACAATCTAGAGTCATTAATATCTGTAAGTCTTAATAAATTATATGTAACAACCACGCTTGGTAATCTACTAACCATGCATAATTCTAATGTATAACGACTTGTGTTTTATATTCGATACCTAAGACAAAACAAAGACGATAACTAGTAAAAAACCAAGACGGCCAGAATACAATTCAATTGGAGTTTAAAGTTTAAAATGTCTTTATATAGATAATATGTTTGATAAATGTCTTAGGGAACATGTGAGTTAGCGGTAGTAAGACATTCCTTAGACATTCCTGTCTAGCATTCCTTCTAAGTGTCGAATACATCTTTTTAATTTAACAACCCTCTTAGAGATTTTCCTGGCAAGGATCGCCTTGGTTTTTACCAGTCGCTAGATCGTATCGAGATTGCAAATTTTTCTCTAGAAATCAAGTCACCAATCCCCATGATCATCTGGATCAATCCCAATCATCTGGATTCCATCAAATCATTTAGATTGTTGTAAAATAAGTCTTTATAATTGGGTTAGTTAACATCCATTAGCGCATGCGTGAGCATAGACTATTGACAGAATGCAAGGTCACATGCGCAAACCTAAATAACACACAAAAATTGAAATTTGTAATTGCAGTTTTTACCTGGACCCAGCTTTTTTAAGTCACCATCATTGTAAGGTAACGTTATTTAGACTTGGGGAACATAATCTTCATTTTTTGGCTACCGAGATTCTTCGAGAGCAACGAGTTTCAACCGAAAAACTTTCATGGCTGTGATAAGATCGTCAAATGTTCATGATTTGAGAGAATAAAGGAAAGAGACGTAAATTTGAAATGTGGGGTCAAGGACAATGTAAAATAGAAAATGGTGCAAAGTTAAACGCAACGACAATTATTCAACGAAACAACAATGCAACAGGCAGTAAGTGATGCTATCACGAATAAAGAAACAGTAGTAAAGGTGAGGCTCTGGTCAATAACAAACTCTACCGAAGTAACAGGATGACATGATTACATGCTAACCATAAATTCAAATAGCAACCATTTCCACCAGCTTATATTTTTCCGAGACAACATTTCTTAATGTAATGTCGAGACTAAGAGATTATATATAAAAACCTTGAGCTTAATCACTAAGTTTCGATCAGATATGATCTAGTATATGGAATACACATTGGGTTCTAGTAATAACAAACAATATTTGAGTAAAATCAGAATATTAAATCTGAAACTGCTAATGGTGTTAATAATAATAGATTTTACGTTATTGAGGCCATTGATGATGGTTCTTCTGAAACACTTTGATGAATATTTTCAAACGCAGTTCATGCTGTTGATTTACCCTTTCAATTCATTCAATTTATGACCCATGCGGTCATAACACAAGTAACATATTTATTTAATCGCGTATATTAAAATCTAATAATTATCCGAGGACCTGATTACAAAAAACTAAAGTCTCTAAAAAAACCAGCGAAAGTAGGTCACTTACGCATTTGTCGGCTCTCTCTAAATTATTTGAATCATAGCATTGAAACAATACTTGCAGATGTAACTGATTTTATCAGAGGATGTTTCTGCACACTAGATTTAAGCCAAGCTTTCCATTTTAAATCTTTCTTGAAATTTTACACAATGGCAACATTGTTTACCCTATTTAACTTCAAGGTAAATGCAGCAAAATTGGTATTATCCTATTTAATAATACTAAGAAGACGCAGAAAAAATTATAGTAGATCATGATTTAATAGTTTTTAGCAACACCGTAAAAGATTTAGGATTTACGCTAGAAAATAATCTTGATTAAAATATCCATGTAAATACAATTATGAAGAAAACTTTTATTGCATCTTTGGCCTGAAATGATGGGATAGGCCATATTATAATTAAATCTTTGTTTGTTCCTTGGAAAAGTATCTTGGAAAAGAATACTAACATTGCTATACATAAAATTGTGGGTAACCAAAGTACGTGTATGCCAGATAGGTTTTTGGTTAATCACCTCGTACACAAAACTTTATTTTGAGAAGTTTGCTAAATTTTTGAGGATTTTTGAAAAATTGTAATTGCTTTAAACGACCTTGTTGTCGTGCTGATGAAAAATAAATAAATCTTGCACCCAATATATCAATATTAGAAATCAATATACAAAATAACTTTCACTGCACTTATATGATATCTTAAGAAATTATAATTAAAAATGTAAACAAAAAACATTACGAATTATGAGTGAGTATTCGACAATATATCACACAAACACAAGTCACAACAAACGAAACAAAATTCTAATCCACCGATGACCGTGTTGTTGTATGTAATCTAGCCAGCCTACTTATTTTTCGTTTTTTATCAAATTTTGTTTTTGTTTTTGTTTTCAATTTTACAAGCACAACTCAACTTACCCTATTTTTGAAACGAATTTTTTCCGTTTCTGAGTGTAAAATTTTCCAATTAATTTGTAATAAACTCACAACAAATTATAATATTTTCTTAATTATTTAATTTTACTTTCTTCAGTAAATTAAAAAAAAAAAAATAAAACTTAGATCACACAGCACTATAATATGTCACAATTAGGTACTCGTTTGTAATTAAACTAAAAAAATTCACAAAAACTCAAAAATTCTTATCACCAAAATATTCGTCAACACAATAAACACCACACACCACTCGATTGAAAAGTATATAATATATTTAATTCGCTTAGTTAATTAAAAAATAATAATTTTTTAACCATCAACTAAAAAACTATAAATCTACGATTTAAACATTTTGACTTGTGTTTCAAAACTGAAGAGGCATACGCTGATATTTTATTTTGTTGTAAACATAAAAAAAAAAAAAAAAAAAAAAAAAAAACGAGAATGCGACTATCGTAATGTGAATAGTGTAATATCGTATTATTATTATGATATACCGAAAAATATAGTCGAACGTTGATAGTAGTTTGCATTTATAATTATAATTGTGTGCTGTGTGCCTGTGCTTGAAATGAAACGCAGGGGGTATATATCTAATATACGACCGTCGTATGGAAAGTAACTAACTAAAATATAAATCGTAGCTGCGTTTCAATAGTACATTTATTATCCTTATAGTAGTGTGAACTAGGGCTTGCCCGTTCCTAGACCTGCATTCCCATGAAACGGGAACCGGGTTTCAAGAAGAGTTAGGCATTTTGTTTTTGGAGCCATATATCAAGCGCATAAATATCATCAGCCAGCTTTTAAACTCATTCGTCAGAGTTCAACCCATACAAGACAACGTGTCTGATACCTTATACAACTTCAACTTGTCGGCATTTGCAAGGTATTTAGACTTTAGCAGTAGACGTTGAGCATACAAAGCATGGTCCTTCACGGCAATACATGCTATTATACCCCTTCCACAAAGTATCCCTCCAAATATCAAGAGCTCGGAATTAATGCAATCAGCTGCAGTAGAAGGATTTGTTTGTTTTAGTCTCTGCATGGTCGGTGTGAATTCACTCGTACGATGAGTCCTTTAAGCACATCTTTGCAGTCTGCATTTGTCAACTGACAAATTTAGAACATTGAATAAACAAGATAAATGCTCCTACTAAATGTTGATCAAACGCATCGATTTGTGAGTATCAACACTCAGGTTTCTATCTTGGTCTCGAATGACAATAGACCCAGGTCTGAAGGTATGGTGCAGTCCGGTAACTTCTTTATAAGCGCATTGATGTCATTGAACTATAAGTCATTGAACAATGAGTCATATTCTACTGCTCGACAGCAAGACTACACTCTTCATCAAATCAATCATTTTGGGTTAATTTTTGGCCTGCCATAAACCTCCCATAGAGCGATCACATCACCAAGACGGTGGTTGGTTTCCACAATGCTGTTGTTGACAAGGTTTTGACATTATATTTTCTAATCTTCGTTTATCAGACCTTCACAGTTGACACGTAAGGTTCGCTTTTCTGTAGTCCCTGATTTGTACAAAAACTACTATTCTAGCTTTGCAGTGACAACCATTTGATGATTACTGCCTACCAATTTGGTATTGAGACCGCCTCTTAGGAATTAATGGCCAATTTGAACTCGGAAGTCTTATGTTTATGTGCCTATGCTCCCAAATGTATGCCATATTATATCATTTTCCCCATTATCTGTCGCTAGTTCATGTCGGGTGGATCGATATATATTTTCACATAAGTCAGTCTTATTTTTGCCAGCTCATCTAGCATTAAAGTCACCAATGACTAATCTGACGTCGTGCTCCGGTAAAATGAGTCTTTATCTTTATGTTGGCTAATAACATCCGTGGGCGCATAAATATTTAATTATTGACAGGTCGGCTCACATGCGTAAACGTATAGCGTAATTTAAACACATACAGTTATTGACAAATTATTTTCTTGAATGCGTCATCAATAATTTTCTATAGTTACTTTTTTTTTAAGAGGTACATTTCATAATTCATGCTTTGAACATGTCAAACCTTCTTTGGATTCTGTCCATATTTTCCTTTCTAAACCCTATTAAAGCTCAACTATTTGAATTATTATTCGGCCTTTCCACATTTCAGATAATTTTAACTCTCTCAGTGCTTCTTTAATGGGATTATGCAACCTACATAATCGGCCCAACATACTTTCTAATGAATCCATCCAATCCAATTACATATTTTTGGAGTATGTACTGCATTCTTTACAGGAGGCTTTCTGAACAATTTGACAATACCGTGTATGCAGTTTAAGTTAGTTTGAACTTATAATTTTGATTAAACTCTCACAAGTTAGAACTCTCATTTTATCAAAAGTTCGATAATGTAACTTAAATTGAATAAGCTATCAGCAGCTAATTTCAGCATTTTAGCGGCGCATTTTAGTGGTTTGCCAATGTAGTGATATACACCACATCTAGCGACTGACGATGAGGATAGAATGATGTACTTTGCGGTCGCGCATGACCCTATTTTGGCTAGTACATTTTTTCTTCATAAAAATATCTAGATGTAAACATAGACACCCTTTCGTAAGACATCCCGACACAAATTGGCCATGTTTAATTTCTAAGGGAAGATTTCGGATCATCCAAGATGTGAGATCTTTTCGGTCGGCTGCCAAATTTGTAGGCAGTGATCATTAATAAACTCTATGGGAGGTATTGAAAACTTCGGTTGTCAGTTCCACCCAATCGATACTATAGGTATAGTAAAAACTAAACCCACAAATAATTGATTTGACGAGAAGTGTTGCCTTGCTGTCGAGCAACAGAATATGGGCTATAAATAAACACGAATACGTTTTACAATCAAAAGCAACAACAAAGCGGTTCTTGAGAACCGCTAAACAAATTTGTAGTCAGAAAAAGCATGAATGGTGGAAGGCTGAGTCTTAAGATTTTAGCAACTCAGCAATGAGCGCAGTTCACGTAGTTTCTTTAAAGAAACTACATGAACTTTTATTGTTTGTTTTGCCATGTCAAGGAATACCTGAAAAATATCTGCCTTTATTTAAAATGATAGTGATGCAGGCACAATGTTATGTTAAAGTTGAGAACATGTTATAAAGAATTTTTGCAAAATAGCTATGGTGTACGGCAAGGAGATGCTATGTCCCCGATACTCTTTAATCTCATAATAGGATTTATTTTTCATAAAAGCGAAATAACTGATTTCGACCAGATTGTCATATGCAGATGTTATATCTGTTAATTGGACTATTGATTAACACTATGGTGTTAAAGAACTACTGGATCCATTTGTACGATTATCGGCTTCCATCGGTTTCAAAACCAATTACCTAGTTGAAAAGAAAATATACCAACACGCGATTGATTTTAGTAGTGACACATATGAAGGAGTGAGAAGTTTTCGATACCTCCGGTCCCTCTCACATGTGTTGATCAGACTCGTTGTGAAGTACGGTTGACTGTGAGATGGTTAATGACATTCAAATCATCTGCACCGGTTCGATTTAGATAATCAAAGCTTCACCAACACTTTCACTCTACAATCATTTTTTCAAAACTTGAATGAGGCAATTGGCTGACATATCTACTGTATACATTTTATGGGTATTAATAACGAAATAGTGCACCATCTATGGCAAGATAATTATCATATAACCCTCGTATCGAATTTATTTATAAAAACGCAAATTATTCCAAATTTGGAATCATGGAATATTTTAGAAATAAAGAAAAATGCGATCATCAACGTTTCGAAATTTAGCAACACAATATAGTGATTATATTCGATATGATCACATAGGACGAGCTGATTGGATATTATAAATCCTTGTATTAGAAGAATAATGTACACCTATCTCCCGATTTACACGATACTGTTTAAAGTTTCCTTACAAGATGATTTGAAGCACTTCAGACTACGACGACAAAACTTAAAATTCTATTTCTTATGAACTAAACTGCAAGCATTCTTTCCAATTAACGCGGTTCAGTCTGATTCTCGCTACCATTCGAAGTAAATATCGGTCCTTTCATTCCTTTCAGTTCTGATTTAAAAGAATTATATTTAAAAATCACCTCCACATTTAAACAAACTATTCGTGAAATCGGAATACGTCACTACATTCCTTTCATTCACAACCATAAAAAACTCACACCATGCCAGACTATCTCAATAGCTTTTTCTATATCCGAAACTGTTGTGATTGATGTACGAGCTTTTTAAAATACTAGTTATCTTACCTATTTCATTTAGAAGTAAAGTTGGACTAGTTTGTCGTTAGGATAATAATATCAGTAAGCTTATGTGGATTATAAGTACACAGTTGAGTCGGAGATATCTTCAATCGCCGCTTTTATTTTGTTAAGATTTTTTATTTAGAATAAAACATTTTTTTGGTTTACCAATGCTGTCTCAAATGTTCAATGTAATACATATAGTTTGTTGAAAACTTATCGAATTTCTTCGATGTTCTAAATTTAACCCGAGTCGTTTCTCGTGTCAACGGTTTAATGAAACATATAAAACCTGCTTCGACTGTCAGTAGTTCGGTATATAATTCGTGTGGTTTGTTTTCAATTATGCGGGCACATTCGCGCAACAACCAATTAAAACTCTTTGGCAATTCTCGTTCAATTTGATAGTAGTTTTGGCCAAAATTCTTGCCTGTATGGCAAACACGACGCCAATAGTTAAAATTTGGTACGTACAAATCAATGTCATTATCAGTCCACTCTGCATTTACATCGTCACTTAATTCATCCTCGCTTTGGTTATCAAATATTCGTAGTTTTGATTCGAGATTTCGATTTGGTTGCAGGCCATCGTAAGTTTCACGGTCATTTTCAAAAACATATTCTGGTTCAGATTCGAAATCGTAATGGTCTTTGTCTAATTGTTCCATATCGGGAGTGTCTAGATTAGGTTGAACAGGTTCATATCCAAACGAAGAATTATTTTCGTTCACTAGGATTTTGGCATGTTCGACTAATATTTCTTTTGTTTTCAACGTCTGCTCCTCATCCCTCGAACCAGTACTAAGGCGAGATAATGCAATTTTTATCTCGTTTTCGATCAATCGATCAATACTTTTTCTCTTTGGTATTTGTTTATCGACTATTTCGATTCGACCACTTGTGCCATTATATTTTCGAAGTATATCTTCACTCCCACGATGGACAGTATGTTTCGATAAATTCTTATTCATGTTGATCATTTTGTTTGGGATTTCACGAAAATTTATGATGATTTTAAATTTTTCACGGACATACCGGCGAGAGTAATTTTTCTTGAGATACACATCTATTTCGTCGTGTCGGTAATCGTGAAAAATACTTTTGGGAAAATCAATTTCACATGTTTTTATGAGGTGAGCAATATAATCCGTGTTTGGCGTTAAAGACGACCGAAACTTGATTAAGTTTTGTTTGATTTTTTTGTCATCATTCACCGAATGAATCTCGGCTACTTTCAGCATCGCTTTGAACAAGGGATGTATTACCTTTGATGGATTAATAGGGGTTTTATCGGAATCCGTTTGAATTGAATTCAAATGATTGATGTACAGGTGTGAATTATTATGAGAATTTGGGTCGGCCGATAATTTGGTGGGAAAATGATGTTCGCTTATGATTAGTTTACGTAACTCTATACATTGCATCCATTTGCGATAGTTAAATAATTTCATTTCACTTATTTTCGAATTAAATTTTTCCGCTGAATCCGATAGGAGTTCTTCGGTCGTGCCGTTCAAGCCAAATATTAATTTTAATACAAAAATAATGTACGCCATTGCTCGACCCTCGTAATTCGGAACAATTTCTGTATTAAACGATTGGGTTCGTTCCATTACTGGTGGGTACAATCGTATTAATCGTTCGGTATATTTAGAAATGGTATCGGGGAGTCCTAATTCGTTTACGTATCGGCGACATAATTCCGTTATATCAGGTCTATCCAAATTTTGAATATTTAAACATTGTAGCACGATTAAAGTGTTTAGTCGTAAACGATAGTGAGACATTAATGCCGCTTGACCCATTTGTTCGGCCAGTCGCCGCGATATTTTATAATTATCGGGAAAAAATCGTGCGATATCCATTATGGATAAATGACCTTCGCGGAACCAACGTAACATATCTCCTAATTGAATTTGATCGTTTACCTTGTTCAGAGCTATGTACATCAGGGATATTAAAATTCTTGCGCCCATATGTTGTACTTTGTTTTTGTATGGAACATCGGCCCTTAAAATTTTATGACATTTCGGTCGACTATCCGACTCCGAATGCACTTTGATGTGTTTTTTTGGCATAATTTTTTTTAAAATTTTACGTGCATTTCGTGTGAAATTTATTGGAATCGATTGGTTCGACGACGAACCTTTTGAACTTTTGGAAATGATTTCATTATATTCGGATTCGATAATTTTCCGCTGACGTTTTCGATGGGCTTTTGCATGGTACGATATTTTTCGTTTCGATGCTTTTTTTTGTCCTTTTTTCTTGTCATACATGATGATAGCGTCTCTAAAATTAAATTGGAAATAATTAAGACAATAACCGTGTGCCGTGTCCAATCCATATAATGTATTTACTTTTTTGTATAAGCAAGCGGTAATCGTGGTAATTCATGTTCGGTTTTACTAAAGAATGCCACTTCAGATTTTCGTAAATAATCTGTCCACAATTGTAGTGTTACCAACTTAACTTCGTCTTTGGCCCCCAAATCGATTAATTGATTCACAAGTCCTACGAGAACATAATTGTATTCCTCCCACGTAGTCAATTCTTCTATTTCTATAAAAGTAGAACATTGATTTAGTTACATTTTAATGAATTTTAATTAATCCAATAGATACCTTTAGTGTCTTTGATTACGGTTTTATTGAGGTGCTGGTAACCCTCTTCCACTTCCATATCCACATAGTTTTGGCTTTGGGTACAACAAGACGTACAAAACATATACCCATCTTTTTCTTCATATATATTACAACCACATACTTTACACGGTTCCATTCTTCAGATTATTTCACTTTATAAAATCACTTGTTTGGCCCATAGTTTTGTAGTAAATGAAATGTCAGTTTCAAAACATATGCTGTTTAACGAAAATGTCTGATATTTTTGTACTAAACTTAAAACGTCGTTAAATCTTGTTTCGTTAAGTTTTTCCCGCTATATTTGCATATGTGAATGTCGTTTGACAGTTGCGAAGTAAACAAAAAATTATTTGGTCCACATCGTTGGTGAAAACATTTTTTAATTTTAAATGAAAAATGTCGATAAAATCGTTTGTAAACATTAAAAATAAATACGATCGATTAGTGGTGTTAATTGATATGGACTGTTTTTACTGTCAGGTCGAGCATAAATTAAAACCTGAGTTGAAAGGGCGACCGATTGCTGTGGTCCAGTATAATGCTTGGAAAGGTGGCGGGTATGCCGTTTACCATTTGAATTATGAATATATTATAATATATTTTATTTTGTAGAATAATTGCCGTAAATTATGAGGCTCGTGCTAAAGGTGTCACTCGTCATATGCGAGGTGAGGAGGCGAAAGCGCATTGTCCCGAAATCGAACTGGTCACTGTTCCTGTTATGCGTGGTAAAGCTGATCTTACAAAATATCGTGAAGCGGGTAAAGAAGTAGCAGATGTCCTACAAAAATTTACGCCACTACTCGAACGAGCCAGCATTGATGAGGCGTATCTGGACATCACTGCCAAGGTGGTTGAAACCATGAAACTTATGAATGATGGCAACTACAGATTAGAACCGGATAAACTTTTAAACACATATGCCCTGGGATTCGGCACAATTGGTGAATTTGTACAAAATCTTTCGAAAATCGACGACAATGATGAGTTACCCGATATCGAAGATCATAACGATGTGGAGGCATATAAAAAAAGTGACATTAAATTACTCATTGCCGCCGCCATAGTTAATGAAATTCGGGCGAGCGTAAAATCAGTAACGGGATATGATTGTTCGGCGGGTATAGCACACAATAAAATACTTGCGAAATTAGCGTGTGGCATGAATAAACCGAATAAACAAACATTACTGCCATTGTCTAAAATACCAGGTCTTCTTGCTGAGCTGCCATTAAATAAAATTAAAGGACTTGGTGGAAAACTGGGAGAACTTGTTGCTGAAAAATTAGATATAAAATTTATTGGTGATCTTCAAAATTTCACCGAACAAGAGTTACAGACAAAAATCGACGAAAAAAATGGTTCGTGGCTCAATCTTATTTCGCGTGGTATCGATCTCGAATGTGTACAACCGAAATTCCTGTCAAAATCGATTGGATGTTCCAAAAATTTTCCAGGCCGAACTGCTATCCAAGGTATTCAAACGCTAACCCACTGGTTGGGCGAGCTATCCAGTGAACTAACCGAGCGACTAGAAAAGGATGAAATTGATAATAATCGACGGGGGAAACAACTTGTCGTCGGATATACACAAACATTAAATAAAGATGATGTGTCTAGTTCACGGGCTAATCCGCTTAATGCGTACGATAGTGGTGTCATTGCACGGGACGCTCTCGATATAATAAAAAAGAATACCGTGCAATTTTTTAAAACGGGAAGCGATACAATTTTAAACAATTCGATAAAACATATATCGATTTCTGTAGGAAAATTCGAAGATATTTGCGAACGTTCGAATCGGATACAGACGATGTTTTCGAATCAGACACAACGAAAAGAAGCCAACGAATCTCCGAAAGAAGAGAAGGGGTTTATTATTGCCGAAACCGAGACACCACCTCTAAAATCGAATAAACTTAAAGAGCTTTTTACAAACCATCGCAAATTGAGTGTGAGTGACGATAAAGCTGAGACGGCAGCACCTCAAAAACAAAATAAACTTAAAGAGCTTTTCACGAATCATCGCAAGGCAAATGTGAATGTCGAAAATTCGTCATCAGAAACCAATAGGCCAAACTCCTTACTGTCCGATGAACAAATTAAAAAAAAGGAAAACGACATTTTGGCCATATTTAATTCGTTTGACGACGAAAGTTTAGATGTTGAAAAACCGCCACTGATTAAAGCAAAAACCGTTGACTCGATCAATAATGAAATCCTAACGAAACCGTCATTTTTCCAGTCGTATATAAAAAGTAACGACGAAGACAACAGTCCCGAAATTGAATCGCAAACATCGATTGAAAATACCAAAAATGAAATGGCTGAATCCATTCCGGGACCATCTACCTCGACCGATTACAAAACTACATATATCGAATTACAACGACCCCCACACGTTGATAATGTCAAAGTGATCTGCCCTCATTGCAATAGCCGCGTTTCCGAATATGAATATCAATCGCATTTAGACTATCATTACGCACTGGAATTAAGTCAACAGCAACGACTTGAATTTCGTACCGGATTAAAAGTTAAAACCGGATCGACACCACCGCCAAATAAAAAACTTAAAACATCGACCACCTCGGGTAAAATAGCAACGATCGGTCGATTTCTTATTAAAAACGAAGAAAATTCGATGAATACCAACGATCTAGTAGCAAAGGAAAAATGCGTCGATTGTGGCAGGTACATTGAAGTTGATAAAATTGTGGAACATTCGGACTATCATGCCGCAAGAAAATTACAATCAAAGTTGAATCAAATAGTGTCCACATCACCGAAACTATCCGTTACCGTGCCGCCAACTGTAGTCAAACCGAAAAAATCAAAACCCAACGCTGTAAGTGTTTTATCGTATTTTAATAAAAAGTAAAAATTACATTCGAGTACCAATTTTGTGGTGTTTAATGGTGATAGATTCTAAATAGTTTCATAACCAGGCATTGGGAATGTTTCACTGAAATTTTCGACTTCATCTCGTAAAACTTTAACCTTGTCTTCATAATCGGCGTGCAATTTTTCTTTAAAATCGGCGATTTTTGGTCCGGAAACCTTTGCAATTTCTTGTCCAAGTTGAATGCCACGATCGATGAAGTCAACTACGCGCTCGATATCGGATGCAACAAGCCCTCGTGTAGTCAGGGCAGGCGTTCCCAATCGAATACCAGATGGATTGAGAGCTGATTTGTCGCCTGGCACAGTATTTTTATTGCAAGCAATCGAAATTTCTTCGAGGATATATTCGCCTTGGGCCCCAGTCAAACCCTTATTCCGTAGATCGACCAGTATTAAATGTACATCGGTACCACCGGTTGCAATTGTAAATTTTTTTTCAATCAGCTTCGTGCACAAATGTTGAGCATTTAATACAACTTGTTGCTGATACAGTTGGAATTCTGGAGTCATTGCTTGTAGCATTGCGGTCGCAATTCCCGCTATGGCATTATTGTGTGGCCCACCTTGTAATCCGGGGAATACAGCCTGATTAATTTTCGTCTCCAAATCGTATAATACTTTGTCACCATTCGGTTTTACGCTTCGTACACCTTTACGATAGAAAATGACACCGGCCCGTGGTCCCCGTAATGTTTTATGTGTCGTTGTGCTGACAACGTCACAATACTCAAATGGCGTTGGAATAACTTCGGCCGCAACTAGACCCGAGATATGTGCCATATCAGCTAATAAATACGATCCATTTTGATTGGCAATATCACGGAATCGTTTATAATCCAACACTCGGGAATAACACGATACACCGGCAATAATTATTTTCGGTTTAAAAAGTTTAGCGTTCGCCTCAAGTTTATCGTAATCGATTAGTCCCGTTTCGGGATCGACTTTGTACGGCATACTTTCAAAGAAGATCGAAGTGGCCGATACTTTTCGTGTTGGTGTGAAAAAACCGTGAGTTAAATGGCCACCATCGGGTAAATCTAATCCCATAATGCGACCGTGTGGTTCAGTTAATGCCGTGTATACGGCAAAATTAGCTGGTGATCCCGAATATGGTTGCACGTTGACACCCCATTCTTCGGGATTCAATTTATATGCCTCGAGAGCCCGCTTCTGCGCAAGCAATTCAATTTTATCGATAAATTCATTTCCACCATAATATCTGCAAAAAAAAAATACAGAAGAAAAGTGATAAGTGGTGATCATAATATGGTTCTAGACTCTAATTAAATATTTGACAAATTTGTGTTAATTAGATCGATACATAAATTTGCGTCAACAATCAATTGTGATCGACTGATCTGATAATATAGCAAAAAAAAAAAAATAGAAAATTCATCTTACCTTTGACCCGGCATACCCTCCGAATATTTATTATGCAAACTCGAACTTAAACACTGCAACGTTGCCAATGATGTAAAATTTTCACTCGCTATCATCTCCAAACCACGAATTTGTCGTTTTTTCTCCGCCCGCATAAGCTCGGTCAATTCTGGATCCAATTCCCATAAATTGGCGTGTAAAATTTTAGACTTTCCCGACATTTTCGAATAGAATCGCTAACGTTTATAATAGAAAATATACAAAAAAAAAAAAAATCAAAAATCGTAAATGATGTTGTCTTGATATTTTGTGTCTGACTGAATCAAATCCAGAATAACAACTGAATTGTTGCAAGTCAAGAGATTATCTTAAAATTTTTATTTACCATAAATCCGGCTATCTACTAATTTTTCTGTCGTAATAATTTATACATAATAATAACATGTTTATAAGATGTATCAATAAATACATAACATAAGATTCTAGAGTAGGGAGGGGTGATGGAATTGGTTTTAAAATAGACTTCATAAATTAAATTGGTCGTATATGCAGTTGAACCGATACAAATGGACACACCTCAAAACAAGATCATCAGGTCAATTAAAATTATCATTATTTGACAGATATTTGCAAAAATGTTCTCCGATCTCGCTGTTTCTAACAAGTCACGATTATTCATTGGAGAGATCATACTTAGGCGCTTTCAAACTCCATCAGATGGTTTACTGTACAAAGAAACGCCCAGTTTACACTGATATGAAAACATCGTAAGTCGTTTGTGTCCTAAAGATCGAATACGATCGAGTTTTTACATTCCTATAATAATGCGATATTTGTATAATGTATCCTTTTGGAATAGAATTTGTTAGGTTCAATATTTATTTAAATTCGACTACGGTAATTGTGGAAATAATAGTGATCGGCAGGAGAGATTGTTAATGTTGGAACATGGACCACATATTGTTAGAACCGAGTCATAGAAGTTTTTAGAAGCCTAAAGTAATCTTTCGCATCTTCATCAAGATTGCAGCTTGAAAAGTTATTTGTTTCGCTTACCTATTTGGAATCTTTTAAGTTATAGGTTGCTGCTAAGCATAAAGCCCTTTTTACACTTTTTATTGGATGTTTGGAAGGCAACTGAAAGTCAAAGGAGGTTTCTATTTATTTTTAATCCATGCAATGTTTTTTGGATCCAAAACTCGTTCGCGGTTAATTTAACGTCCTACTTCTCACCGTCGCCAGCCAAATTTAGGATGTACGAATACAGGTTCGCTTTTAATATCCATCTGCAAATTGCAGTGCTCCAGCCAGCCTGTACTGGCATGGACAACAGTTCGGCCTTTGGATTTTCCCTCCCCTGTTAGGATATGAATCTGGCACCTTCCGACCCACAGCTTTAATTGCTGCGTCAATTGCTCGGTTGGAGGGTACCTTAGTCCACAGATACTAGAGGTGGCCTTCTGATATGCGTCTTTTTAAACTTAATCACTACTGTTCTGGCAGACGAAACTGGGTTTTGTTATCGTCAACAATCGTTACTTCTTGGAAATCACAATCTAAAGGGAACCTTGCGAGTATCCTTTGTTTACTCACTTTTCGAGTGTGTCATTAGTGTCTACAGTTCTGAATTTTTCAGAATATGAGTTGTTTATGATATCGCAAAAATTTGCTGGCCTGATAGTTTTCTTTATCTCATTCATTGTACTAGACCATCACATAATGTCAAAGGCTCCTGATACGTCAAGGAATACTCCAACAAAGTATTTTACTTTGATGCTTTGAATAAATTAATTATTTTTACCATAGCGTCCTCTGTAGCCCTATTTTTGAATTTGGTTTTGCCCAAATGCACGCAGTAATTGAAATTTTTACAGAAACTAAAACTCGGCAAGAAGTCGCTCGGTGCACCGCATAGACGATCATTCTGTATAATATTTTTCCCTGTATCGTAGCTACCAGCCCAAAATCTGACAAATTCTTGTCCTCAACTTTAACGGTATTGATGATTACGCTATAACTGATGTAACTAACCTTTTTGAAAATTAATACTGACATTGCGGATTTTATTTCTTCCGTTTTTTTTAGTATATTCGACTACTTTAAGTCAAATTGTTTTCCTAACAAAGTTACGCTCAGCAACCCTAATCTTGCTTAATGATTTGAGCTTTGCCGCTAGTCTTTTGATTGAATCTGTCAAGGGACTAGTTCTTTCGCAAAAATTGTTACTTCCATTATTGCATCATCTTCAAGATGTTGTCTATGTTGGAACTCTCCGTACTCTCTTTCCAACGCGGTTTTCGATAAATTTTTTGTGAAAATGATCTTTAATCTCCATCCTACCAACCCTTTTATCTATTTTCTGTTCCTGTAAAGTGTTTTACCGTGCAGTGAAGTTTTTATTCGAACTCCAAATTTTAAGTCGATTTTTGGGGCAATAGTGGCGAATAAAATGACCAAATTTCTTATTGCGAAATTTTTTTTTATTTCGAAGTGATGTCTTTAGAGAATTTAATAAAATCTGCCATAAATTATGAACAGAAATTTACGAAATATTAAACATGACTCAACTCACTTCTCCTCTCACTACCTACATTATAAAGATTTGAATTTCAGTTACGTAAACTTTTCTGCCGCTCAGAATTTTTAGAGATACCAGCGTTAAGTCTTATGCAAGGTTGCGATAGTTCAGTTTACATCTTGAAGAGCCCGAGTGAAAAGCCTATAGGAACGGACAACAGTGACCATTCATGGCGTACATTGAAGGCCTTATGATCTTTTTCTCATAAAATAATGAAGGTAATTTATTACTAATTCTCATATTTTTCTTCCAGACTTTTAAATATTTGCCGAACTTTTATCACATTTTACCAATATGGCAACCAATTCAACCAATCCAAAATAATGTCAAAGAAGCGGGAAAATTTCGATTCAAAACAACTAAAGAAGACGCTCAAAGTTCCAAAATTACGAGGAAGATCACTTCAGGTCGTGGTTCGAATCGTTTTAAAGAAAAAGGGTAAGTATCTAAACAAAATACGTCGGGCAGTCCTTCAAATTGTGGCCGTTATGTTGGATTGTCCATACAACAAAAGGGGTGACACTTGCTGATTTTAGCTGGAAGATTTTTTTGTGTAATTTAAAACTGCTTTCAAATCTGGGTCATAAGTCCAACTCCTAAATTTTAACAAATTCTGACTGATTTACTTTTTGTATTATAGATGATTGTCGTCAAGTCAAAATCTCCTACCAAGTTGAATAAGATAACAATATTCAAGATAACAGGGTTTGAAAACATAGTAGAGATGAAAACGTCTAAAGGAAAGAAAGCAACTGTGAAGCATTATCAACAGGTAAAAGTACTGGCCATCAGATCCAACTAAAATACTAGATTTAATCGATTTTGTCGTTACAGGAATATTGCAAAGCATTATATTTCAGTGGAAGAATGACACAAAATAAACTCAGATCACAAAATAAACTCTCACCTATCACTTTAATATTTAGTGATAACATCTCACAAAAAGAAAAAGCAGCCTATCTTTGTAATAAGTACCCTGATTGGGACTATTTTAGAGTTTGTTTAGATAACAAACATATGACTTCAACAGAAAACATAGATGAACTAGATGATGAAGTTAAGCAATTGGTTAAGGACATCCAGCATGGGAAAGCATTCCTATAATAAAAGATCAATCTATAAGGCAAAATTATCTTCAAGAAATAACTGATCTATTGAGAAGGAAAATATCAGCGGGGAATAAATAGCATCAAACTAGAGCTTCCCAGGATAAAACAGTAGTAAACAAATTAACAAAAAAAAAAAAACTATCTCATAAGTACATATCTTTCAAATTTGTCAAACAGCCACTTATCCGAAAATTCGTTAAGGCATTCAAAAAAAACCTATTACCCAACAGCATCCAATTAAAAAGTTCTATGGAAATTGGACAAGACAAGATAAAACCGATAGGCTTGCCGAACATCTGGAAAGCATATTTAAACCACTAAGCAGTCAAGGAAAAGAAACTCTCGATAACGAATCTGACGATATAAATAGTGCGTCGTTCGCCCTCGATTTTGACTTAATAACAATAGAGGTGGTGAAGAAACTCTCAAAAATAGCTATTATTGAGCTCATCAAATTAATAAATGCCGAATTAAACTTAAAGACGTACCCAAATTATGGAAGGTGGCTGAAGTCTTCATGATTATCAAACCTGGAAAACCACCATAGGAAACCACATCGTACACATCAATATCACTGTTGTCAGTAATTTCTAAAGTATTTGAAAAATTACTTCTGCTAATTGTTGAAGAAAAAGGCTGTGTTCCGAATCACCAGTTTGGGTCCAGAAGTAAGCACTCCACTATCGACCAGGTGCACAGGATCATTAATGTTATTGAGGAAAAAAGCAGGTCTGCTCCACAGTATTCCTTGATATCGCACAAGCTTTTGATAAAGTGAGTGTAGCATGAAGGTTTGAACTATAATCTGCGAACTTTACTACCAAAACAATGCAGTAATATATTAGAATCATACATAACTGAGATATTTTAGAAAAAAACAACAGCACGAATATTGTAAATGAAAAGCAGTAATGGCTGGAGTTCCTTAAGGGAGTGGTTTAGGACCGCTTTTGTAATTGTTGTTTACTTATGATATACCACATTTGCTGATGACACCGCTATCATGGCCGTAAGAAATAATCTTGGCGATGCTACACTTGACCTACAAGCAAACATAGACAAAGTTTATTGGTGGACTATAAAATGACGAATTGATTGAATGAAAGTAAATCTGTTATGAAAGTAGATCATAAGCCAGTATTAGTAAATATGAAAGATTCAACACGCTATTACAGCCAAGTACTTAGGTATGACACAAGACGCTAAACTATGATGGAGAGCCCATATTAAGAAGTCAAAAACTACGTTTAAAACTCTATAAAATGGATTGGCTAATAGGCAGACACTTCCAAATGTCTACTAGTAATAAACTATTCCTTTATAAGCAAATCTTAAAACTCGTGTGGGTCTACGGGATACAGCTCTGAGGCTGTTTTAAAATTTCAAAAGTTTTGCGAACTTTTGTAAATGCACCATGGTATATTAGAAATAGCGATCTCCAAAAGGACTTAAAGCCTGAGTCAAGAAGACATCAAAAGAAACGACAAATGCAGCTTCTAAACAATTCGAACATTGTCGGAAGGCTTAAACGAACTAAGCCTTCCGAATTAAATATGTAAACTATAACATATAAGCTAGAATAATATGACTCATTAGTACTTATATAAGACTAGATGGTAAAATTGTGATAATTCTTCGAATAAAAAAAAAATCCTTCCTGTTGATAGCAATTCAGGGTCAACATATGTTACATAAAGATACCACTCGGTCCTAGACTACAATGTTTATAATACTGGGAGACATACTGTTTAAGTGTTACCGATTATGTGCCAGGACTTTGTTGAACTTCATCATTCTCATCATAGGTCTTTACAGGTCATTGATGGCTCATATCGTATTCACAATTCAGTCTCCATCGAATTAAATTCTTATGCTAAAAACAGACGGGCAGAACTCAAGTAAAACACATGTGTATTATTTTGACATTTTTGCCAACGCCAATTTTTAAAAAGACGTTTTTAAACGTCATGGCGTTTTACGAATTCAATAATTTTTCCTCCATCTTCTTTGCTTTAATCTTGCTAAAATAAAATTTTAAATTTATCAGAAATGTAAAAACAACAAAGTGATGTGAAGTAAGCGAAAAATGGTAATTTTTTATTTTGTGTTGTCAACACTGATTGATGTGCAGTGAAATTACAGACATCCCCAATGCAAAAACTTATGACTTTTCAAAAGACAACATGCAGAATTCTGCACGTCTGTTTCCAGCATTAGCTAGCTGCGTTTCAGAAGACGCGAAGTCGTTCCTATGTTGTACGGAGTCTGCTATCTTAGCTTTACAGTGACCGATTTTTGCCAGCTCTAACATTTAAGTCACCGATCACTATTCTGAAGTCGGGCCCCGGTATGGATCCATTATATCATCCAAATTGTTGTTAAACCGGTATTTATTTATTTTACGTCAGTAGACGCATGAAACTGACAGGTTGACTAGTCAGACAGCTAGGCAAGTTGGCTTCTGTAAACGTAGCTTACACATCCGATTATCGAACTGTTTTGAAATTCGAAACACCAGCCAGAATCAAAAAAGCCAAGGATGCTGTGGTGGAGTTTTAAGGATAACATCTTCGATTATAGTCTTTTACGAAGGATGGAAGTTCCCTCCGAACAATGGGGTAAATTCAATATACCAACAAAATTGTCTCCGGCACTGTTATAAAGTGGGGAAGTGTTGTAAACATAGCCAAAAAATGTACTTAAAATATGGATCCTATTTGAGAAATTCTTGTAAGAAAATTCTGATTGCATATTCCATCTTTAAATATGTATAATTAACAAGCCCTACGGACACAACATTTTAATCGATCACATTTTATTGTACATATTGCGTAGATGTTATTAAAACGTTACATTACGCCACTGTAATTCCTTATCTTTTGAATATGGCTCGCACAATTGTGGGCATTACCGAGAATCAATTCTTGGTAAATTAAAACTAAAGAATTCTTGCCAATTAAATGCATAACTAAGCAGTATCTTTGCTGACGATAACAAAAACACATGTCAAGTCCAACCAATTAAAGTCAATTAACCCCGAAATTTTGTCGTTTGATCAATAACCACTGTACACAGTATGTACGACTGTTTCAATTTTGTAATTAACTGACAGTTGACACATAATACCATAACTTATCCAAAATTATCAAATTAATTTACCTTTTGTTCGATTTTATGATTAATTTCACTTTTAAACGAATTTAATAAATTCCAACCCGGCTGATTGTTGCACTCCAACGAACTAAATGATGATGACGATCGATGCAAACATAAACGATACAAAAAACGTGTTTGTTTACTGCGAAAGAGAAAACAAATAAAAAAAAATTAAAATAAAAAACTCTTGGTCTCTTTCATGAACATATATTTTGTACTCGCTCGAATGAAATATATTATGGAATCAAGTGTTGAAAAAAAATGTGAAGCAAGTTTGCAAAAAAAAAAACTTAATTTCTAAATTAAAATAAATAATTTCGCACCTTAAACTATTTACTACACTTAGATTAGACATTTTGAAACAATTTTCACCTTTTTAGGAGTAAAAATTAATGTGCCCCGTTCACCACGAATATCACAATGACACTGGTCGTAACTCGTAAAATCACATTTCCTTCATTAATCGTTCACACAGATGAAATACTTAATGAAAATACATAAATTTGTTTTTATTATTTTTACAAATTTTAATCATTTCCATTGATAACCTCTCGGTTAGATCGTGAGGCCGCTTAGCACATAACCAAATTTATAAATGTTTTTGTTGTTGTTGTTTTGACGTTTGAATTTTTTTTTGTTAGAGTTGATTCACACTATCATTCGTATAATGCTACCAATGCTCGTGTACGGTTTGTAGCATTCATTTAGGCGATTTTTTTTGCTAAATGTTTCCACACAATTTAATTTTTGTAGAGTATATCTCTATTGTGCATCTTATGTAAATTCACAAGATATACGTTTTATATTGCATAGTCTTATATACAAATGTATACATTTTAAATTTTACCTATACAAAATGTAAACAGCTCTCATCCCAATTCTGCTATCTTATATACAATTCGAAAGAGATAGCTACCGGTATTCATATATCTGTTTCATTCTTTATTTACTACATCTTGTATTGTATTTCGCCATTGTAAAATGAAATAAAAAAAAAATTCGATTCCAAAACCAACCAATTAGCGGAGACATTAATATATGGGCGTTAACAATTTATGCTTGTTTATAAATAAATCAAAACGCGCGCACGAATGTTTTAATTATAGTGTTTACTGCTTGAATAAATAAATAAATCGAAAATATTTAATTATAATTATATGTTGTATCGATTGTAATTAAATTATTACTTTTAAAAAATTATTTGTTTACGTAATAAAATTATTGTGCTTATTTCAGTGATGGCGTGCCGACTCGTTCTAACTAATTAATTGAATTGTGTGAGTCTGTGTATGTAGAAATGGGGGTGGCATGACCAAATATGACAATGAAATGGGGAATTAGATGCTTTGTACTGTGCGTACTAAAAGGTGGAATGTTTTTTTTGTGTTCAAATTTTTTGGATGATGATTTTGATTTTTTAATATGTGTTGCATTTGGTACTGTAGGTCAGGGGGCAGGTGTGGGTTCAAAGTGTAACGTAATAAGAAGCGGTTTTATATATTTAAAAAAAATAATAAAATTTGTTGTAGATCAGGTCGACCTTAGTCCTTTATTAAGACTGCCAGCTTGCAAGGATTTAAATGTAATTTCACAGACATTTTGTGTCCCAAAGCTATACTTTACTTTACAGTGGAGGTGACCTCGGCAATCCTCTTGGTACTGGATTTCTTCTTTCCATCGCCGTTCTGATGATGTGAACGCTACTTATGGTATAGGCACTAAAAACTTCGTTTGTCAGAACTGCTATGCGATTTTGTGAAAAAATTACGAATGGTGGAAGGATGAAGTCTTTTGAGTTCAAGAACTCAGTAATGAGTAGAGTTCCCGTAACATATTACAGTTTGAGATCAGGATGGACATTTTCGTGTTAACATCGATGCGACACTCGACACTTGGAAGGAGCACAGCTCTGTCAACTTACTTAATGTTCAACATGTGCCAAATGTTGTAAATAAAAGTTCTCAAATACATAGGCTTCATGCGGAGATGTAATATGTGAAGGACTGGTCCCTTAAATGAAACCGTTTTTCGGTGAGAGCGCAATCGCCCAGCAATTACGAAATAAAGTTAGGTTATTACATTGTCTTGTGGCTTGTGTGCATAGGTTAAATTTGTTCGAAATTAGTTGATAGAGTCGTGACGTCATCCAACTGAGTAATGGAATCTGTATGAGGAATAATTGGCCGTGAATGCGAATATATAGTGGCTCCATACACAAGTATTTAACGGAGGAAGAAATTTATTATTTTTGCGGCGATCGAAGCTTTACGAAGATCTAAGAGCACCGATAGAAGATTTCAAGTCTAATCCGGATGATCACATAACTCATATAATATATATAAGCTACCTTTAAACCCAGAAATATAATAATATAATAATATAATTTTTTTTTGTGAGGATAGGTGAAAATGCATTTACGCACAGTGTCGGACTCCCGTTGCCGGTCTACCGACTAAAAACACCTCCCCTTTTTCTGGTCTAGTCTGGAACCTGTCATCATATTACTTCGGACTAGACCCTTACATAATATTAATTCCTCCTGTCTATGTTAAATTTTTTTGCTTTAAGCACATTCTCAACGAAAAGTTTTACTTGGTTTCAAGTATCTCCTTCGCGAAGCATAACTTCAATGGCAGTTTCAGGGGACCATCTTCCCATGTCACTCTCCAACGATCTTCTTTGTTCGGCCCAATTATTGCACGCGAAAAAGGTGTGCTCTACATCGTCGATACATTCAACGGCAGACATCAATAGGGGCCGTTTACTCGATTTTGGACCACCGATATTTGCCATAAGCCTACTCAATGACGTGATACCTTTCGCAGCCTTTGTCGTTGTCTGCTGTCAAATATCGATGATATTTGACAGCAGGTTTTGTTTCGATCACCTCTTGGCCGATCCACATTGGTATTGCGGGTTGTATTCTTTTTATGGTGAGGATTGCGATCTCTGTCTTTTTTAGCGTAATCCATGCGTGGTAATCCAGCTGCTCATCACTCGCATCATGTGGTTATGCTTTAGTTGTGCCTGTTTGGTATCACGGGCAGCAATGAGCACCGCAACATCATCTGCGTATCCAACTAATTGTGACCCGTCTGGCATTTTTGTTTGTATTAAACTATCGTAAAATGCGTTCCAAAGGTCTGGTCCAAGAATCGATCCCTCTGCCACACCGCACTTGTTAGAGTCATTTTCCTCTGTCCTTCAGTTTTATTTTACGTCGAGTGTCACAAGAAGCACAATACGCCTTGAAAAGTAAGTGTAGTCATCTGCTATTCTAACTGCTTTCATCACTTCCTGTATGGCATCTATATGGTTGATAGTCCCGTTCTAAATCCAAACTCACTAGGTATTCCATCTGGACCTGGAGCCTTTCTGCTTTTCATCGACAGGATGGCACTCTCGAGTTCCTGTTCTATAAATAGTGGGACTTCTATGTCTCGAGCGAAAGCTGGTTGGGTTCTCTCTGGATGGTTAGGGAAAAGAGTTTTCACTACAGTTTCCATAGTGGTGGAATCTATATCGCTTGTTGGCTTTTGAGCTCCGAGCTTCTGCGAGCCTATTTTGTACCCAAGACCCCATGGATCTCTGTCTATGTCTTCGACTAGTTTCTTCCAGCAATGAGCTTTACTTAGATTAATGGCTCGTCGAAGTTGTTTTTTTGCGGTCTTATGCGCTGCTGATATAAGACATATCAGTAGTCTTCCATTACTCTCCGGTCCTAGATATGCGGTACCAATGTTTCCGATGCAAAGCTGATATCTGGGATGGTTTCTGTGTAGCCTGGAAAGTTGTTGTTTGGTCAACATTTAAAACTAATAGTCCTGTTCTAGCGGCCATCTCCAAAATTAGTCTGCCTCTTGTATCTGGATGAGGCATTCCCCATTCGATAGCTCTGGCATTAAAGTCTCCGACTACCTCTATATATAACCTGTGGTATTTAAAATTGTATCCTCCAAACCTTCGAGTTTTGATCGAAAAGCTGCCATTTCTTCGTTTGGGGTAAAGTATAGCAGCTAAAAAACTTGCTTCCTTACATTTCACCCATACGTAACCTCGACCTGCTCCATGACTGTGAACGAATATTTTTCGATTAAGAACCCAGATAGCGGCAGTTCCCAGTTGGTCAGAGTACCATTGTGGGAACTTGTTATTTCGGTACTGTTCGCTCAGTAATAGCAGCTCTGTTTCTTTCTCAACTGCGCTAGTAGTTGTAATAGATAATCGGCGGTTCTGCTCCGATTCATATTTCCTTGCAGGATGCTTAACATAGCCGAGTCTTGGCCCCTGCAGTGCTTCTCGGTAGACCTTACACTTTCCAGAACCAGGCATGTGAGCTAGATATAGATTATCGATGCCCTTCTCTGAGCAGACAGAGCACACAGCATTCCTGGGCAGTACACATCTTTGCCTTATGATCATCCCCCAGACCCTTGTGGCATAGTTTACTTCTGTCTGTACTATTGCAGTTTCAGGCTACATGACCATACCCGAAGCATCTGAAACAACGCGTGGCAATGGCTTTTTCTCGCACCCTATACAATATGTCCAACCAATTTTTTTTCCCTTTATTAATCATATGAATTGCGGATCTCTCCTGCATCACTATTACTGCTATTTGTTGATTCCTCGAGCTGGGGAAAAGGCTGATGCTAGTGTATTCGACATTTGGAATATCCCGCCGAAGTGCCTCCTCAACTTCTGGTTTCTCCGTACAACAATCTATATCGCGGATATCCACGGTCACTCTTCCTCCAAGGCTGACCACTTGGGCTTTTCTCCTAGTACGTCACTTAAGACGTCGCCGAAGCTATCCTTATTTGTTGTAAGTGGTCCAAGCTCCAGGAGGACGTCCCTTGCTCGCTTCTGACGGATGGCTCTCATCTCCGCATCTGGTTCGTCTTATATGGTTTTACTTTGGTGTGGATTTCCTTAACCACATCGGCGTACGATTGGCCTTCTGCTCGTTTAATGGGAAGTGCTTCCGGTTTTACTCTGCCACTGAGGCTTGGCATTTTGGCTCGAATTCATTTTCCTACTTTCAGTTTCAGTTACCGAACTTTTACGTATCCATTTTTCTTTTTGAATACTTGCGCCTTTGCCACCTTTCTGTGAACGGATCTTCTTTGAGTCTTTCTTCTTCATTTTCTTCAGCCGAGCATGAGGCCACTCTTTTTTACTTCCCATTGTAATAGGGGTACTAACTTCCATGATTTTCTCCTATTGTAGGGGCTGATCCCGTTTTCGGCTGGCACGGGCATGAGCAATAGTTGCAAACGGGGTATTGGCCTCTATAGTTTCGACTTGTTGTTGAGGCTGATCTTTTTTTTCGATGCAGTGCGCGACACTTAGAAGGATATATGCATAGAGGACCCATCTTGTGAGGAATTCATATGCTATGGCCATACAGAGCTAAAAAGAAACCTTTGCCCTGCGGTTGATTGCATTAATTTCGAGCTCTTGATATTCTGAAGGGACACTTTGTGGAACTATCTTTTCGACCTTGTTCGATTAGTATGGCAAAGTGAAGTTATGCTTGATGAATGGAAAGTGGTCGCATTATGCCCTATGTCCTTGAAAAAGGATATCGCGTTTCCAGTCGAATTTAATTGCAAAGAATGCCTTGGGCCCTCTATAGCTGCGTGGAGTCTTGGCGATCTCTTCATCCTTATCGAATTATATATAACAGAAGAACCCTCATCGAGAAAAGTGTATATATGCGGTGTCGCACGCACCCTGACATCAAATCGTTTTCGAGTGGCAAATGAAACGGTTGGTTTTATATATGTGACATCGCTGATTGCAGCAAAAACGCTATAGTTGGTATATGTACATATAAAGCCATAATGATTGAACCTACTGAAATTAATGTTATATTGTGCGGTCCTTAATATGTACCGCCCAATTTAGTTTTAAAGTTGCCGGTAGCTTGTCGATATAGGGGTAGAGGATTGATTTTTACAGCTGGTTCATTTCAAACTTGCTCTATCAATATTTGAAGAAATTTGAACGGCCAGCGGAAGGGCAACCTAACATCCTTACAATCGAACGACACCTTATATACAACATCAACTTGGGGTATACCAAGTATGGATCCAATAGTGCTGCTTAGATATCGCATATATATACCAAGATCTAATTGGACTGATGGTAAACAAGATGTGTTCCTGAGGTGATTCACATTTACGAAAGATAAATTCTAACATGAGATTAAAGAGTCAAGGACAGAGCATCTCTATCTGTAGAACACCAGAGCATATTTTTCAGGTTTTCCCAGACATCGCAAAGCAAACCATGGGCTATCTCGATGGATTGAGCATACACTTGCTGGCAATCCGAGAACACCTGATGTCCATCAGAAGAAGTTTCGTAATATTTAAAAAGAATCATCTTAAGCGCGAGAAAACTTAATCTGCGACCGCGATTCGGACGAAATCTTCCTTGGTAGTCACCTACAATTTCCTCCGCCAGGGAGAGTATTCCTCTCCAATATTATGTAAGACAGTAATTTGTATGCTGTGCAAAAATTCTCTTGAAAATTTAATGACATGGCCAAATTGTCTAAAGGAAAGAATATATAGCCCAAAGAGATGGTGTATGTTCTCAACCGATTCATTTGTCGCCTCCTATACGAGTTATATGGATAATCGGAATGCTCTCCGACCACAGGAGCTAAAATAAATTGAAATAAAAATAAAAAATAAAAAAGTACCGATATGAGAACGTATGAAAGCATCTAAAAGCATAAACAATAATCTTGCATCTCTTTCACATCGAATCGATGCGCGACACATTTTCCATTTTATGTCTTGCGTCTTCTTTTTTTATATAACATTTTTTTTATGTTCTTTTGTTTCTTTCTATATAAATAATACATATATCATAATATGTAAGCCCACATCTATATAAATATATATATATGTGTATGTGCTTTGTATATACAAAATCATAGTTTTAAGAGTTTCCTTTTGGGTCCCCCGATTTTGATATATAACAAAAAAAAAAAAAAAAAATTAAAAATAAAAATTGTAAAGCAAAAAAGAAAATCCGATGATTTTATGATGACGATGAAGATGATGATGATACGATAGATTTTTGTATTCGAAATGTTCTTATTTTAAATATTTATTCCAAGTGTAAAGATACTCTGCATATAATAGTTCTGTCGAGCATACAATACACACATATTTTGTGTGTGGAAATGTTTAATTAAATTAATTTTTTTTTTTAATTTTTTTGTTGTCAAAATTTCGAAAAATTTCAAAATTCTCGTATACAAAAACATTTTAACATTTTAACGTATATCGACGTTGTTGCGAGTGAGTGATTTTTAGTGCGTGGTGAAAAACGGATGTCTTTTTTTTTACGAGAGTGGAAGTTGAATTTTTTGGGAAGTGTTTATAAGAAAATTATTATAATTAATTAAGGGTTCGGAATAACGGTTTTTTGTATAGTTGAGTGTTTATAGTTTTAAATCTTTTGTGCTTTTTAAGAAATTTTGAATTGTCACGATTTTTCATATTGTGTGGTGAATTTAGACTTGAGTGGGGAAAATAATTATAAAAACCAAAGTTTTTTTATTTACACTCGATATATATAGTGGTGATGGTTTATGGATAAAGTGGTCGATTATTTTGTGTTTAAAAAGTTTTGTGGCTTATATATATTATATGTGAATATCCATCCATAAGTGTTGAGTGTAAATTGGCCATTTTAATTGGATTATAAATAACTTGAAGGTAATTAAAACACGCATTGTAGTTTTTTTCTGTTTTGTTTTTATATATAAGCTATAAGCTCGGTGTTTTTGTTTTAACCGTCGGTTTGACAAAGTTTGCCCATATCGCAGTATAAAAGTTTAAGGAATTAAGTTAGTAAACGTCATTATTTTAGAAATAGACTGGCACATGAGTCGAAACTCTAAACTTTATTTACAGAGTTTTTTCTTCGCTTTTCAGATTTCTTCAGATTTTTTCCTTAAAAACATAATTTGGCTGCATTTTATTGCAGTTCTCCTCAGAAGTATTTTTTTTTGGTTTTGTGAGAACAGCTCAAAGTATAACTAAGTAAGTATATGCGATATTTCAAGCCGTCTCTTATGAGGCCTTTACAACTGCTTGTTACGAATTGTTTGTGTACGTTTAGGTGGTTATATAAGTGAAACATGGTATTCATTGGATTTCTTCTTTATATATGGCATAAAACATGATAAAACATTAAAATAAGATTTAGAGACTATATGAGCAAATAATGGCAGGTCACTTGAAAATTATCAGTTCGCTGAACAAAACGCGGAGAACTTCGCAATCATATACTTAACCATATAATATTATGCTTCGAAAAAATAATAATCCCTTATTGCGGAAACCAAAGTTATATGCAATTATTCACGGACGGCCCCAAGTTATACACGGTAAAGACCCAGAGCTTGGGTAAAATCCAAAACAGTCTTTTCACCTTGGAGCCCAAGAAGAAAACCAACACCAAGGCTTCCGAGGTTATCTACACTGTTAAGCAATGCATAGCCTTGGGACATATGGTATCCACTTTTTTGCCATCGAGTTGTTTAGAGGCCCCACGAGTTCCTAGCGATACTTTTCATCGCCTGATATATAGTGTCATCAAACAAGCCTGGTTTTCTTAGGGACCGCAAGTTCAACATACCATTCTTAAGCCGATATCCATATTACTTCTTGTTGATAGTTTTAACAATAAAACTTTTTAAGGATACAGGTACAGTCAGCTTATAGCAATTCAACCCTTGTTTAGTCGCCTCCTATGGATAAGCCTACGATCCTGTGGTGTAATTCTATAAGGATAACAAGCTTGACTAGAAGTCTTTTACGAGGCATACGGGAGAAACGCAAGTATAACCTACTGTTAGATTGCAGAACCCATGGACTACACGATGTGGGGTCATATTACAACATTGACTACATCAGTATACAACCAAGCTGGATCTAAAGTGAGGATAGCAATTATGTGAATTGCATGCTCTTGATTTGGTTAAGCATGACATAAAGCGCAAAGCACATTAACAGTTAACTGCTAAACAGTTGGGAGTGATTTGGTATCAAAACAGATTGCATGAAATAAAAACAAAGCAACAAAAAAAAAACGGCCATATTTGTCACAGTTATTATGACCTTGTACTTTTACCTGTACTTTTCAAAGCCGAAATTTCATTAGACTTCAACAACTAAACAGCTCAGAACTCATCAGCTAAACGTACTGTGCAATGGCAACCATCCAGCCAACTATTCAAAATAGTTGTGAAGCCACTGTAGACAAATCAAAAACCAGATCTAGACTAACAGTTAGTTACTAACTGTAGAACCCAACTGCCTTGAGCATTTCTTATAGGTGGTACTCGAACAATTGGTCGATTAAATTTTCTAGTTGCTTTCCATAACGAGTAGTCCTTACCATTTCTGGGCCTTGATTTGTTCCCTGATTTCAGCCGGGTATTCAATCTCCACTTTGTCCTTTAATTCTGGAGTAGCTTTACTTTTAATACTAACTTTTAATCCAACTGGCTTTTCCAATTTTTCTCTGAAGAGATCCAAATCCGTGGATCTGTTAGTAAGGTTTTGGTTTTGTCTTGATGACTATAGCGCTTACTGACAACAGTACAAGAATGTGATCAGATGTTTAGTCGTTAATTTCTTTGACTCCATAGTGTATCTGGACGAAATACCTTTTATAATGAAGAAATCAAGTAGATCTGGTATTTTTCCCGTTGGCCAATACGTAGGCCCCCCTGGAGACAGATATTCGCATTTTTTTTCATGAATGGCATTGAACAAAGCATTTCCTCTCCCAGGAGAAATTAGCCTGGAACCTCAAGCTGTATGTTTTATATTATAGTCCCCTCCAATAATAAATCTTGGACCGACTCTATTGAAAAGGTTATTAAATTGTAACTTCGTTGGTGTATACCGTGGAGGACAGTATGCTACCGCAATATTTGCGCCATTATATTGGATTGAAATAACAGTTGCTTGCATTATTTTTGATATTATTTTTAGTTAGTACAGCTGAATCACCTCTGGCAAAACTTCGTTTTACAGTTCTTCCTCATCTGTGTAATACCCTTCTTGACTAAGGACGTTGAATATATTATTCTGTTTATAGACTGAAAATTGGCGCAGCAACCAGTTGAGATTATTTGATTGACCATGTTGACTGGATGATGGCTGAATATTGTTTGAAGACAGATTATTAACTCGCGTTGAATCCTCAGCTTTGCTATTTTTAACCTTAAAAATATTTTTACCAATTCGTTTAAACCACAATAGTTTTATGGAATAATAAAATAATTCAATGCTAATTCTTAAAATTTTAAAAGTTTAAAACTTATTTAAAACAACAAAGTATTAATTTTAAACATAAAATGTTCTGATCTAAAATAAAACCAAAACACACTTGAAATAATTCCTTTTTGTTTTGGCAACTAATAAGGAAAACTGTAACAGTTTGATTTTAGTTACAAAAAAATTATATATTTGGTCACACTAATTTTAAACATAAAAGGTTTAAAAAATCCAAAATTTTCTCTTAAATATTAAAATTTAAAACATAAAAGATTTTAAAATTGTACATAATGGTTCTCAACTCAAACAAAACATAAGAAAAACCAACATAGGCCGTGTTTTTTTTTGATATCGGGGAAATCGGAGAGATCAGAGAGATTATTAATCGGATATATCTGATAATTTTTTCTCCGATTTTTATCTATCAGATCGAAAAAAATATTTTTTGTGTTATATTTTAGTACCAAAAATAATAAATTATTTTATGAATTTCAGCATTAAACTCCCTAAATTAAAGTTTTATTTGTCACCTGATAGCTCAACATTAATCGGAGTCGCTATTTTAGAATATACTAAAAAATATAAAATAATCTGTACATTTTTTCAGAGTAAAAAGATCGTATCCGATAATTATCGGAGCGTAAAAAAAAACGACACAGAGAGATAATTTTTTTCTCGGATATTAAAAAAAAACGCATATCTGAAAATTTGACAGTAAATTTATCTCTCCGATTTCTCCGATATCAAAAAAAAACAGACCCATAAGAGTTAAGTTAACTTTTCCATATTAAAAAATTGAACGTAACGAAGGTGTAATAAACGAAATTTGCATTGTTTCTTATAATTCACTAGAACAACGTGATCATACGAAATATAAAAACCTAGTATGAACCTTGACATTATGGTTAGATGGTAAAATTTAAGTAGATGGTAGGCTATGAATCTTAGTTAAGGAAATTTATGTAAATATTATCAAAATAAAATATTTTTAATTAAAAAAAAAAAAAAAAACGCATATGCTTTGAAATGGCTTTTGTATTTGTCAAATTCAACTCGTAAAGTACAAAATTGGTATAGGGTAGCGATTCATATTAGTTCTGCGTATATTTCAAATGCCACTTTCTCGTTTTGTTAAGCTTGACCAAAAAGTTTAACCTGAATATAAAGGCCGGTTTCTGCATTTTATTTGAAATATTACTGGCTTTTCTGCTATAGTATCTTCCTTCTGGGTTTGGTCTTCAGCAAGAGTTACTAAGGCTCCTACTATATTTACGAATGATTTTAAAACTACAGCTGTTGCCATAGCATGTGCCTCTTGACAGTTGTCAACAGAGCTTCGGCCTATACTAGATTCAATGAATAGGCTGCATATAGCAAACTTATTTGCTTCTAAAATTTTTTGCTGAATCCCCTTATAACAACCGAATATGTTAGCAGCATTGTCATAAGGTCGACCCCTACATTTTGCAAAGTTTAATTTGCAAACTTCCTTTAAATACTGTAACACCATTTCCAAGCCCGTTATAGGCTTTTTATTTACAGAAACGTTAAAAATCTTTCTATATAGCTTGCCCGTCTTTAAAGACTTAACTGGTCGAAATGTGCCAGATCTGATGTTAAATCAACTGACGCATACTAAAATAACCGAAGTGCAGTTTATTTCGTCAATAATGACGGTGTGAACCTTTAATTGAATTAGTTCCTTGACTCAAAAATAGTTTTCGACATATATGCTAAAAATATATGCAGTGGCCAGCTAAAAATGGATCAAATTAACTATAATTAGTTTAAGCAGCCCTAAAATATTTTCATTGTACAAAGATCCAAATATTTCGTCTGTTCCTCGAAAAGTCAAGCCACATTTTCCTTATTTCATTGAAGGAATCTTAATCCATCTAGTATCTGAGCGCATGATAAGAAGAAATGTAACTTTCTTGACTATACGAGAAAATGAAATCTTCATTGTTTTAGTATGCGAAATATTACCAACAAACAAAGAATGACAAGATGTTTTCAGAAACAAAAACAAAACCGGAAATATGCAGTTTTCGTGTTACTACGAAACTTCGGGTGAATCTGCATCTGTTTCACATATACGCGATGAAACGAAGGATGTGTGAAGTTTTATTACATAGGAATTTGCGCAAAAGCTTTAAACCGCCAGATATTTACGTTAAAATGGACACAATTTTCACAGGCTTTCTAGAAAAATCCACGGTTTAAAAATGTAGAAATATTATGTCAATTTAGCATGGGACGAGGAACCCATTTGCCAAATAATTGATTAGGATGCTAAATCTATTACGAGAAGAAGATTTCGACCGAAGCCTTTGGAAAGTAGCCCATAATATGTATTTACATACCAAAAAAGATCCACCACCAAAAAGAAATAAATAAGCCTGACTTTTTTCGTGGGTAACGTTAATCCAACTTGTGTTTTTTCCGACAAGATATTGGCAGATCTCATGCCTCAAACCAAACAAGTGCAAAAACCCTATTGCGCGCCCATATAACGTTGCCGGTAATACCATTAAAGGCAGATGACATTATACGATTTTGTATAACGAGATACAGAAATGGAACTGCAAATACCAGTTCAGATGGCAGGCTTTCTACAAATACACGCCCTTGGCTTCATAAATCATAACATTAAAATGAGCCGACAGCTATAATAACAATGTCCCGAAGTACTGGCTAAAATAATTGAAATAATTTAAAATGGTAAGAAGTATACAGCGCAGGTTTGGAGTACAGATGAAACATAGCTCTTTTCTGCAAAACTATGCCGAGTTGACTTATATGTAGCAAAAGAAATTGTGACCTTTTTAAGCTTCAAGGAATTGAAAACCATGGTATCTCTCCGATTATTCGCTTTCAAGGTCCAGATGACTCAGGCATTGAAAGCAAATGACCATCCGCTTCGATACCAATTCTCTGCGTGGGGATTCGTTTAGGATCTATATTATGCGGATAATCCACAGTACACTGCGGTTCCAGTTTTAGTCTCTTGTCATACCACATGGAATCTTACTTCCCTATTACCTCTTTTTAGGACCATCCTGAGCTACTAATGTAGCAAACAATTTCTCGCTCCTTGATGTCCGCCAGACATGATAGGTTGTAAAAGTAAACCGTAATCTCCTCCTCCGGCTCCTCTTTGTCCATACATGTTCTGCAGAAGTTTACTCAAAAGGCAGTATCCTGTGACTCCCGTAAGTATCCCTACGAATGTTCCTAACTCATTTCTGCACCAAGAAATTGTGTCCTGGAGCACTTCAAGTCCAGCCTTAGCCAGTTTTATCTTGCTCTTTTACATGTGAGGGTGTTGGTCTAGCACTGAAATTCCAAACCATCAACATTTTTTTTAAGCGCTAAACTAAATGAAGCATTAGGCCTTCCCACAACTGCCGTATCCTGTTTCAGTTGGAGAATCATTCTTTGCCAAAGCTTGGGAGGTATTGCAAACATCGGTTGTCAGTGCTGCCCAGGTGACTCTGGATATGTTAAAAATTAAACTCAAAAATCAATGGTTTGATGAGGAGTTTCTTCTTCCTGTCAAGCAATAGGATATAGCCTATAAAAAAGTGCGAATATGTTTTGCAATAGCACAGCAGATCATAGCGGTCCTTGTTAGGAAAACCGCCAAGCGAATTTGTAAACAGAAAAGGCGTGAATGTTGGAAGTCTGAAGTCGTAAGAGTACAACAACTCAGCAATAATCACAGTTTTCGTTTAAAGAGTCACCGGACTGAACCACACCTTCAGTCCTATAGGTTTATCACTCTTTAGGACCAGGATGGATACCTCCGTGTTAACATCGATGCAGTTTAACTCGACACTAATTGAAAGGAGCATTTCTCTGATTTACAAAATGATCAATTGCAGACTGTGGAGATATACATAGGGGACCTATCCTTGGGGAAACTCACTCTATGCCATGCAGAGACTAAAAATATAGAAGAGATATTTTGTGGAACTACCTTTTCGACCTTATTCGATTAGTACGGCAAAGCGACATTATGCCCAATGAATAGAAAGAGACTGCGTTATGCCCTATTCTTTATAAAGGAGATCGCTCGAAATAAAAGCGGTCACGAAAGCGGTAATGTAGTTACAATGTTGTGCCAAAGTTGGGAACAAGATATCAGGAAATATTGCAATTAGCTCTGGTGTACGGTAAGGAGATCTGCAGATGCAGATGATATTAGTGTATTTGGTCAGAATAGCAACGGTGTTAAAGAACTCTGGATCCATTTGTATGGTTCTCGGCTTCCGTTGGTCTCAAAATTAATGAGTCCAAAACAAAATGTATAAAGTCACTTGTTTAAGAGGTGAATACGTACTTAATGGACTTAAGCACCCTCTGATTTGAAGGAGTGACAAGTTTTCGATACCTCGGGTCCTTGTCACTTATGATAATTGTCTCATGAACAGCGTCTTATCGCTGGCAACCGTGCTCTGTATGACTTACTTCCACTGCTAAAGCTTAAATATCTTGTAATTGTCGACAAGCTGCAGTTGTATGAGGACCAGTTGTTGATCAGAACCGTTGTCATGTATGGGTATGACTTTTATATCTCTCTTCCATTGAATGGAGAATCCTGTATAGCATGCGATCTCAACTCCACAACTTAAACTTTACTCCGCCAGTATAGTACAATAAATTTTACATCATTACTTACCAAATTACATGATCTCACACAATCGTCCTTTAATATAATGTTCAAAGTTCAAACAAACTGTTAAATATAAATTACACATTACTAATTTATCCTTTGACAGTTTATCCGCCCCGATAATCATCCTTTTCTATATATGTATGTTTTCTTCCTGTTTTATGATTCCTATATCCATACAGCTATATGCGATATTATTTTCTATTCATTTGTCACAAATTAAGTCATCCCACACAAAAATATCCGGTACATAAAAAAAAAAAATTTTTCCAGTTGATTTGATCTTTTCTCACACGTGCGTCAACTCGCAGTGCGTTTTGTTGTTTTTAAACGTATGACGTTCTTCATCAAATGTCAAATTGGTGGAAAATATATAAATATTTCCCAATAGCAGGATATTTTGAGTATTTTATTTATATACATATAAAATACTCAAGGACTATAACATGCTACATAAAAGTACGCACTAAAAATCTCAGCATCTCAAATTTTTTCCATTTTCCTATTATTTATCGATTTCCTTTTGTGTTATTTATAAGGGGAATTTAATGATATCAATTAAATTAATACTGTACGAAGGTAGGACATACACATTCCAGTCCCATTCAAAATACATAAAAAATATTTTGAAGTCATTAGAAAATTATAATGGAACGCGTGTGCCAAAAAGCAGCATGCGATTGTTAGCAGCACAACACACAACACAAAGTTTAAAACAATTAACATTTTTTTTTATTAATCGCATCTAAGAAAATATAATAATTTTTTAATTGGATTTTCATTTTAATAGTTTCTTGTATTGTATATGTGTATGTACATATATAATGAATGTGTTTCTTTCTACATATGACTGGAGTGATTACAATTTTATGGACAGTAATTTTAAATCAATGTTAGCCTCAAGCTCATTAAATTTTTTTTTTAATATGTCGCCGTTTAGTTTCTAATATTTTTGTTTAGAATATGTTTACAGTATGCTCGATAGAACAGTTTACATAGACTAGATTCTCGTTTGAATATTTTTAAATTTTACTTTGATGTGTAATAAAATTTGACGGTAATAAAAACAATAAGTAAATTTTCTGAGTGGAAGTATAGCATATATACAGTCCACGCCACAATTATTTGTACTTCATAAAAATTTCATATTGATTTACATAAAAACAAAGAAATTGTATTTAAAATTAAGTTTTACAAAAATAATTTATGTTATGCCGGATTTACATTCAACGAGAATTGGCATCTTGAAAAAAATCAAGACACTAAATTAAAAATTATGTTATAATTGAAATAAAAACAAAAATTGCAATAACATTAAACTAATTTTATGTAGTCATCTTTTTCTATATTTTGCTACAAAGATTTTGCTCACCTTTTTTATAACAGTTTTTGGGTTTGGATCTCGGGTTTCATCTTTTTATTTTTACAAGAAATTTTTTCTCGGTTTAGCTTGCATAGTTTTGCAATCTAGTGTCTCGTTTTTTTTCAAGATACCAATTCTCGTTGAATGTAAATCCTGTATTATAAAAAAAAAAAATAAAAATTAAAAAATAAAACAGTAATATTATTTGTACCTGTCTTTTTTGTTTCAAATTTATTTGTACCTTTCACAGTTTCTGGTAAGTTGTTGTTTATACCACATCGTTATTGTGGATCTAAACCAGCAAGCCGCTGTTTGTTCTAACAATTAAAACAGTTCAAAGGTTTTGGTTCATTTCAGTCTGCGTATAATATTGGTGTTGGTTAACAGTTGAATTACCTCTATATTTACATGTTGCTGGAGTCATTCTTCGTGTTTCCTTGCATTTT
The DNA here is from genome assembly GCA_963556175.1 of Tipula confusa. NCBI lineage: Eukaryota > Metazoa > Arthropoda > Insecta > Diptera > Tipulidae > Tipula > Tipula confusa. Next base: position 153,877,573 of record OY744475.1, on the reverse strand, counting down.
TTTTAAATTTCAATTGAAACGGGGTCCACTTTAAGGTTTCTATATAGATCACTAATCCTGACGTACCATGGTGCATCGACGATGTTCCTTAGTACCCTGTTCTGAAACCTTTGTATGATATTGACGTTGCTGGGTTTTGTACAACCCCAGAGTTCAATACCATAAGTCCATATTGGTTTCAGTATTTGCTTATAAAGTAGCAGCTTATTGTATGATGATAGAGAAGAGTGTCTGCCTTTCAGCCATTGCATTTTTCTATATTTTAGTTTTAGTTCTTCATTTTTCTTTTTGACGTGGAAGGGCCATCTAAGTTTAGCATCCAGGTATTATTTCTCAATTTATTGAAACAGGTAATTGTCCAACTCGTTTGTTGGTAAAATTTATGTGAACTGATTTCGTTCCATTTAGCTTAATTCGCCATCTTTTAGTCCGTTTATGTACTTCGGAGATAGCTGATTGTAATTTTTGTGTTGATTCTTCGTTTCTTTTTCCAACAGCTAGGATCGCAGTATCATCAGCAAAAGTCGCCACTGTGTTGTTTTCTAATTCAGGTAGATTATACGTGTATAGTAAATATAAAATCGGTCCTAATACACTCCCCTGTGTTACACCTGTTTTTATTTCTTTCAATTTAGCATAAGTTTCAGCCAATTTAATTCTAAAGTATTTATCTTTCAAGTATGATTCCAGTATTTTAGCGAATTGCATTGGTAACAGGTTTCTTAACTTATAATTAAGTCCTTCATGCCAAATCTTGTCAAAAGTTTCACCACGTCTAAAAATATCGGTTAAGCATACTTTTTCCTCATCGAGTGCTTTCTCAATTTTATTGATTATTCTGTGTACTTGTTGTATTGTTAAGTGTTGACGACGAAATCCGAACTGATATTAAGTTATTACTTTCGATTATCGGATTTAACCTTCTAAACAGTAGTTTCTCAAAGAGTTTAGACATAACTGGCAACAACGAAATTGGTCTTTAAGATGAAGTTAAAATCTAGAAAATTCTATCGATTAAAATCTAGCCAAACTGCACAACTGCTATAAAAATTCAGTACTCTACCAAATCAAAAAAGAAAATTTGCAAAAAAGATAGAAAAATGTTAAAGAGGTAGAAAACGAGCACTGTCAAAACTATCAAAACTTAATCCGCAGGAGAGAATGAAATCATTTCGAAAATACATAAATAAAAGAAGCCCGTTATAAACCAACGAAAAGCGACTTGAGTTTGCGCGCACATACCTAAAAACAATTGGAGTTTCGGCGCAGTATATCATGGACTGATGAGTCTATAGCTTTTGTTTAGATGACACATACGGCAAAAAGTTGTTTTTTGGACTGCGAAAGAAAAGTTGTAATGCCAACTCGCCATATTGGTAGAAGAAAAGTGATCCATACTACTGCAGTTTTTCTTATAATATTGCTGGCGGTCTGATTAGGCTCCCTGAGAAAGTAATATCAAGTGCATATTTACACGTACTTAAAGAAAATGTCTTATAGTTGGGTGTCAAGATATTGACAAACACTTTATTTTGCAACAAGAATTCATGAAAACAGAATGATAACCAAATTTTTACGGGATTTGTATCAATAAACCTTCGATTGGCCGCCGCAAAGCACAGATTTAAATCCATTGGATAATCTAAGGGTGGAAATAATAAGGATGGAAATAATTCCTAGTAATTTAAGCAATTAGAAAAAATTTGATGCGATACCATTCGTTTTTAGTCTATAGTTTACAACTCAAGTACAAATAATTGTGGAACAAAAAACAGAGGTACAAATAATTTTGTTGTTTCGTTTTGCATAAATACGATGAAAGGACGATATTTCTAACGATTTGAAATTTGAAAAATTTGAAAAATTTTGAAATTTCAAAATTTGAAGGAACTGCAGTTTTACTCGCATTTATATAGGGTCCAATAAAAGTCACCAAGTCTTCCTATAGCTATATTGCGCCAGTTAAATTTAAAACCAAGATCTAGTGTATTACAATATGACGCGAGATCGAAAGACTGGTCTTCTGACTTTCCTTTTCTTTTGTGGGTTCCATTCTAATGACATCTTTGTTAAATCACTAAATATCTTAGTTACAGTAATTAAGCGCACTTCAATAGCAACAGTTGGAGACCTTCAAGTTCCGTTTTCCATCTTCCGTTGTTCTTGGTTTTAGTCAGATGTTAAACCCGCCAAATAAAGCTTTTACTAGCTATATCTCCAGCTGTTAAGGCTGGAATTGGTATAGGGAACTTGATTGTTATGGGAGTCAAATCGAGCACTGTGCCAGCTCATGGAGTTCACCGATGAAAATAGTGTATAAAGAGGATGACAGACTCCAATTGTGCCTGGATGCAAGAAAAGTGAATACGGTGAATGTGAAGGATGGTTATCCCTTACCCTTTCTTGATGGTTTACTGGGACGTTTGAACAAGACTAAGTTTATTTCTAGTATATCAACCTTAAAACCCATTCTGGCAAATCCCACTAGATGAGAATTCTCTTGATAAGACAAGGTTTGCAGTTTTTAGCAGACCATTATACCAATTTATGGTAATGCCTTTGAAACTCTGCAAAGTTTCACTCATTCACAATTGAATAGAAAGTACTTATATAAGGAAGATTCTTCTAAAATCTTTGCTATCACTTCCTACCGTATCTTTGAAACAACTCAGAAAGTTCTGGGGCATATCAGATTGGTATTAATTTTTCATTTATTCTTTTTCCGAATTGGCAAAACTGCTCACCAATTTGTTGAAGACAACCCGGAAGTTTGTTTAAAATGAGATGGCTCAGGAACCTTTCGAGAAGTTAAAGTTCTCCCTTTCCCCGCTCCAGTCTTCTATAATCTTAATTGAAGTCAGAATACAGTTTGTTGATGCGTTTATGACTGAGGTGGGAGCAGTGTTATTTCAAAAGTGATCCGGAAATTCAGACAATACGTAGAAGGTTACTCTTTTATTATAATCGCGAATCACGCCACTTTGAAGTGGTTAATAGTTCAAAGTAAGCTCTATGGGAGTCCCGTTCACTGAAGCCGTAAAAAAAGATATAAGGAAAAGCTATTGTCGCACCGGACGCGCACTTTCGCGTCAGGTAACATTTGCAAAAAATGCTTATGACCATCATTTACCACTTGCTTGATTGTGATTCTAGCCACTTCTAAGGTCCTGAATACATAACCAGATTCCTTTAATCCAAGTTAATCCCATAATATCCAATCTAATCACCAGTGGAAATATTCTTATCTTTCCTTGGAAAATACCTGTATTATAATGGAAGTTTATTTTGGAATTTGGTTCAAGAAATGTTTCAGAAAAACAAAGAATAGCCATTAAAGCACCATTAATAATGTCGCATATCACGTCACGCAAATATAGATAAAACCTAATCTATTAACTATACATTTTTGTGGCATGGGTATAGTCCCTGTTTCATTTTCCAGCTAATGCTGAATTGATCGAAAGCAAGAGAAAAATAATCATTTTTGTATTCCTTTTCCATTTGGGTCCAAAAACATCCTGATGTCACTATGCCATCTTAAGACACTGCACTTGTTGTTAATTATTTTCATTGAATATAAAAGAAGCTTATGAAAGCTGTGTGACACAACATTTAACTTAACTTCTGTCCTTAGCCCACTTTTACCTATCCTTTTAGACCAAGTTCATCACACTTACCTACAGTCTAAGTTTTTATAGAGAATTTTTAAGAAAATATAGCAACAATACACATGTTGACTATGCCAAATACTCTTTCCAAGCGAAAGCTTTCAAACGCATCAATAGAAGTATTCTATCAGCCATCCGTATGGCTAATCCACCTCTTTTATAGTTTCCTTTTTTCGGTTTCAAGTCTAACTTATCTTAATCTTTCTGTGCAGATGGATGTTTTAAGCAGTATAGTTGGGTATTTGGTTAATAAGATTGTACAGATACGATTCGGATTGAGTTGATGTGATCAGTGTAAATTCTTCCCGGTCTGAAACCAGCTTGTTTGTTTCTTTAGATGAATCATCTTTTTGTCAAAGATGATCATTGCGAGTATTTAAATTGTTGTGTTAAGGAAGGATTAACCTCGCCAGTTTCTTCATTCCTTGAGGTCATTTCCTCGAGGACCGTAATTGTCAAGTGTTCTTTCCATTTTTATGATATTTGGCCAGCAGGTTTATTGTTCGTTTGCTACTCTGTTACACTTTAATTTTACGTTTCGTTGGTCGGGTTGAACCGTTTAATTGAATATGTTTTTTTTGTTTTAGACTGTGTCCGAAACAAATGTTTTTTGGTTCACATTTTGTGAGGTTTTTGAATAGTACTTCAGTAGCTGTACTATTAAACCAAGCAGTGAATTTTATATGTTTCATTGTATATATCCGAGTGTGCTACGCGATGAGTTTGGCTGTTATTAAAGAAGGTTTTAGTATTTGTCAAAAATTATCATAGCAATCGACCTTGATAATTTAGATGTCGGTCGGAATTATCAAATAAATGTCAAAAATTTGGTTTCGGGTAAAGTCTTAGTATCACTGAGTCCTTTTCTATATTAAATTTCCTAATATGTAACTGCGAGTGACTTAATTAAAATTATAAAAGCATAATTTCAGTTGATCATCACAAATATGTTTACAGCCCGTATATTTCTGACATCTTGTTATAGGGACTGCAGGAATTTCCTGGAATTTTAGTCATGCGGTGCGAGGTTCATGTGTATTAATGTATGTTTTTGTGGAAATACCTACTGCCTCCAATAAATAACATATTGGGATACAGAAATCTATAATTCTTGCTCCGTTGTTGTTTCGCTCAGTTGATCAGTGCTGTCTGAGCCAATTTTTATATTGACATTTTCACTTTAACATCGTTTTTGAGCGTGCATTTTTGCTATGTTTGTTTGGAGTTGCTCATAGAACTCGACGTTTTTTGTTGTCGTACTTATACATTTTTGGTGAATATTATTTGCTTGAATCTCTTGGCATAGCTCTGTATGCAATGGTTGTGTTTCTTATTTTTGAATGTAATCTCTTATTTTGCTTTCATTCTATCAATACTTTCTTTGCTTTAGCATTTGTTTCTATATGCCAACGCCTCCCAGAGATTATCGCAAGTAATAGCCATTGCTTGTATTAATTTCTCCACTATTTTTCCATTTGATTTCACTGCGAAGCCTAGAATTTCCTTGAGATAGCGTTTGTTTTACGTAACGTGTGGTAGTGTTGATGATTTTGTTAGAGTTCTGATGATCCAATTTCAAAATTTTTATCCGATTTGTATTACAATATAGCTTTGTACATTCCGGTTTGGTTAAGTGCTAGTATTAAAATAGCAATTTCTGATCGTGAAGTTTTTTATAGGATATGGAAGGGTAACAAGACTCCTGAAAATCGGTCTAACTTCCTTAGATCCAGGCGAAAAGTTAAACATTTAATTAGGGTAAATAAAAGCAATTATATAAATGGACTTCTTGATCCTGGCCAAACTGTTGATGAAGCTGCTGTTCTATTAGCAATCAATTCTATCAAGTCTAATACCATTGGTGATGATGGGATCCCACTGAGATTCATCAAACTAATAATCCCTTTAGTTATTTCGTATATTTGTCATATAGTAAACACGAGTATTGCTGGTGCAGTATTTCCATCTGAGTGGAAAATTTCTAAAGTGATTCCTATACCTAAAACGTCTCACCCTAAACTGATTAGTGACATGAGACCTATAAGTGTTTTGCCAGTGTTACCTAAGGTGATTGAAGTTTTAATGAAAAATAAAATTACCGAATGCTTTAATATACTAATAATATGTTTATTCCATTACAATCTGGATTCCGAGCTGGGCATCGAGCAAGTGTATGAATGGTTTTTCCAATGAAGCTATTAAATTGGTACGAAATTTTCTTTTAAGACGGATCCAGTACGTGAATTATAATGAAGAGCAATCTTTTCCTATTGAGACCAAGTGTGTCGTTCCTCAAGGGTCGGTCTAAAGCCCTATTATTTTCGATTTTTATTAATAAAAAGCTAAAGTAATTTCACATTGTAAATACCATTTATATGCAGATGACCTGCAGATTTATTTGAATAGTAATATTGGTTTTTTCGACCATACTGCGGCGCTCCTTAATAATGATCTTCACTGTATTTCTAATTGGACCAAAGCAAATGGACTTGTTTCGCTTCTATAGAGGAAAAAGCAATTTGCCATACTCGAGATTTGAGTTGAATAATGAGTTAATTGCATATACTAACAGTGTGCGAAATCTTGGTTTTATGATGACTTCTGAGTTTGAGTGTGGGATTTACAGGTTAATCACATTTGTTCTAATATATATTCTGGTCTGAAGCGACTTGTCAAATTTAAGCACGCCACTCCTATCAAAACCAAAAAGTGTATCGCTTACTCATTACACTTTAGTACTTTTTTATACTCAGATTTAATACTTGGCAAACTTGATTATAACTCCAATAAAAGATTACAACTTGCTTTTAATTCAATCACTAGATATGTGTATAATGTGTCGAGGTTTGAACATATCACACCCTACTCGAAATCTTTGTTCGGTTGCACGTTTGACAACTACTTGAAATATAGGCAATGTGTATTCATCTTTGATATTAGTAATGGTAAGTGTCCTGAATATTTTCATAACATTATTCAGTTAGCTCGTTCCAATAGATGTGTAACGTTAATCCCACTTTAACATCGTACTACCTTTCGCAAATTTATTTTATTTATTTATATTTTTTTTGAAAAAATATAAATAAATAAAATAAATTTGCTCAGCGAATGCTTGTTGTTCCATAACAGAAGTATGAATAAAGTATTTAGTTTGTTCCAGTTTTCCACAAAATTTTAGATTTAAATTTTACAAATGCTGCTTCGATAAAATTTCCGGTTTTCACTCTCTTATATTAATCTCTTCCTATAACCCTACTACGAACCTGCAAATGGCATTCGAAACACCATTAGTGTTTACGCTCAGAACAAATTTATCTGTTTATGTCAAATTTGTCAATTGTTCTACATTAAGAGCAAAGAGTGGAAGAGTAAAGTGAATATTGCAATAAACAATTTAGTACTAAAACAAAAGGCGCTTTCGATTGACATGAATAAACAAAATTAACTGAATCAACTGAAGTAATTTGACTGTTCGATTCGGACCTGTCAGTTCAGTTAAAAAAATTGAGCAACTGAATTAACTGAATGTGTATTTTGCTCGTAAAGTTAATTCACATAGATCGTTGTTTTTGTTTTTATAATTTTGTTTCGCGTTCAATTTTTGAAAATTAGAATATATATATATATATATATATATATATATATATATATATATATATATATATATATATATATATATATATATTTCAATTCTGTTGATTAATGTCAATCGAAAGTGCCTAAAATATGTACATTTAAATATTTGGTAAAAGAGGTCATTCTGGTCAATCTTTTAGCAGTAACAAAGACAAAAGTGAGAGAGTTGTCTTTAAATGCAACAAAAAGGGCAATATATAAAAAGACAATTGGACTTCTACCATATTGATCTATCATATTTTTCTGCTAATATAATACAACTTTGAGTGTGATTTTATTCATGAACTTTAATAAATAAACTTACAAAAATTGTTTAAGCATTTCAACAACACCGCTTTTAAAATACCTGTGTGGACTACCTGTCTGTAATCGGAGCTGTGCTTTGGGTGGTTTCTTTATAGCTCCGTGATTTAAAACCAATCCCAGTATGCCTTTTGCAGAGCAACTTAATCGGCTAAAGGAGTAAGGCAATTCAGCTATAACAAATATCAAACTCATAAAAATTATTCTCCCTAAGCTATTAATTGATCTATAGCATTTCTAAGCTATAACATCTAAAGCTTAAACATCTAGACTTCAAAAGTGAACATAAATTAAAATTAGGCACAACCACAAAAGATGTAATCTTCTCTCTTTCTGATGTTTGGTTTACGAAATGTTTTAGAGAAACAAAGAATAATTCATTAAAGCACCATTAACAATGTCACATATCTCGTCACAATTAGACAAAACCTAACCTATTAAATACACATTCTTGTGGATAGAATCAAGAGAAAAATAATTGCATTTCTTTTAGATTTGCGTCCAAACACCATCCGGTCGATGCCGCGATACTATCTTAAAACACTTCACCAACTGATCTTGGATTCTGGACTTACCGTACAATATATTAGTTTAAAATCAAAGAAGCTTAGTAAAATCTGTGTGACGCAACATTAAACTTACCTTTAGTGTAAAATTAAATCAAATACTTTTAACTAACTATATATATACTAACCATAAATGATATATGTGGAATGTAATTTATTTTCTCTCAAAACGCAACACACGGTAGTGCGAAGCTTACCTGCCAAACGTTTAAATACATCTCATCCAAAGTGTCGACGGTCTGGATGTTGTGCATATAATCTAATCGCCATCCATTCATTTTTACGACACTCACCCTAGATCATCATCTCAAATATTTCCTCGTTATTCTACAACATGACAAAAAAAAACTTTTCACAGATAATTGTAATCTTAACACAATTAAAACTCAAGACTTACTTATAAATGCATTTATTTTTTTATTATCGAAGTAATAAAATAAACAATTGCATAATAAATCAAAGAACTATTGATATTATCTGTTTTTATTTGTTGTTACAATGTAATACTATAGAACTTTACAAAAAATCGGTTGCTTTGGTGAATTTAAATTTTTGCTCATATCTCTGAGATCACACACTTTAAATTGCTTAATTTAAAAACCCTTAATTTGAACTATATCTTATAAGTTTAAAGGTCATGCAAGGTCACCACGTAATTTTCTCCTATCCAGCACCGTTCTCGAGATAAATGCCTGCGGCATTTAAGAAAAAAACTCTCGCTGTATGAATAGTCAAATATGTCGTTTCTCTCCTTAAAATTGTGAGTCTCTATCAATCAAAACATTATATAGATAATATTCATCAACTTCAACAATTCTAAAGTTAATTTCAAATTTTTTAATGTTAAACAATCGCTCAAAAAGCTTTTAACTTTACTATATGCAGTTCGTCACTAATCCAACAACCAAATACCAAATGATTTCTTTTAACTGCCCGTCTTTGTTTTGTTAGTCCACAAAATCATAGCGGCAAAGATAAAAGCTATCCTGTATAAAATTGTAAAAGGATACGCTTAATAGCAATATCACCAAAAGAACAGTTTATTAGTATATTTTTATTGGTATGAAAGTATCTCGCAATACATACAAGTTATAAAAATCTATACATCTTTGAAATTATCACTCCAAAATTCCTAAATCATAAAATGCTTTAATCTTTTACCGAAAGTAACCGAAGTTTAGCCTCCTCTTATTGCTGAAATGTCGGTAAATAGCTCATATAGACATATAGTATTCAAATTTAACAACAAATAGTTAACGAAATTTTTTGAAATGCTATTATCGTTACGATCAAATAAAATTTCTCACCGCATTGTAAATTAAATTATTCCAAATCAATCTTTGACATAAACAAAAAATTCGATCGATTCGTATATTCATTAGGCGTTGTCAAAAAAAAAGCAAAATATACAAAAGGGGTTTACATCCCCATATATTAACACAAGACCCCGATATTACACAACATATTGTATTAACTAACGCATGGACCAAATCTACAAAAAATCACGTTTTCTCAAGATCGCGCACATATCAAACATAAAAATTTTAAAAATTTATATTACTACCTACCTCACTAAATAATTTATGTACAAATATCTATTTAAAGAACGATCACATCCGATCAAAATATGTAGATATGTGTATGCGGTGTGCAGCCTTAACACACCAACATTTCTATTGTTTATCTCACGTTTCTCATACGGTTCTGTGCGATTATGATCAACAAATATATAAAAAAAAATCGATCAAAGAAATCGGACAGTTATAAGATTTGTCGAAATACCCGTATAACATGTCTATATTGTGTATATAATGTACCAATTTGCACTTCCGTGACGTAAAGAATAGTATAAATATTTAAGGGTTATTGTGTTCGTCGTAAATCGGTCCAGTACATATTTTTTATATGTATACAGTATGATCTGTACAACAATTAATAGACAATATGTATACATCAGAGTATAGCTGCTAAATTTATCTCTTTAAAAATATTGATTTTGGTTATCCTTCTCCAGCAAATGCCTCGCTAAATTTCTTCTATGAGTATTTTCTAAGGCTACGACTCCAATTCTGGCTGCGATTCTGGTTCCGACTCCAACTATGGCTCCAGTTTAGGTTCCGACTCCGGTTCCGAATTCGACCCCAGCTCTGAGTCTCTGCTTTCTAACATAAATCAGATTTGACCCTTTATCGCATTGGAAGTGCGATAGTTCTTTCCTCCCTTTGCTAAAAATGCAGGAGTCAAGTTTGCAAATTGGAACTTTAGTGTTACTAATGGGTGTTCTAAAATACATATAAGATTTGAATTATGCGCCATTTGTACGATAAAGTGTTGCCAACGGTGGTTGCTGATTAGGTGATAGCTGCCAGTTCATTGTTATTATAAGTAAAGTTCCATTTATTATTGAGTCCTTATTTCATACAGTTCGATAAATAAGTCAATTTCTGCATGTATCATTTCCTGGTCGTGTGATTTACCGCTTTGGGAATTACAATTTGCCTCCCAGATAATGGAATTTAAAGCCGTGTTCGGTTGTAAGTTTCCTGTTTATGCCAAAAAGCCAAAGACCGCACCTTTGAAAGAAGAAATAGATAACTGAATAATCGAAATTCAGCCACATTTATGCAAAATGAACATGAAAATGATGACAAAATATTGATTATGTGCCAGTAGAGCTGTGACAAATGATCTTATCCGAGAAAAAATTGTTTTTGATTACATGATAAGATTTCAGTGTTTTGATTTGGTAAATGATCTATTGCGGAATGCCAACTGTAAGACGTGGTTTTTTCATCACTTGATTCGATTGATCATGATAGTGAACACAACTACCGGTATGTTGAAAAAAATTGCAACAAACTTCACACTGATATATCTGTCAAAGCAACCAAGACAGAACTCTCAAAATTATACTAATGACAGTTCAGTATATTGTTTATTAGCGTGTTGAAGCATTTGCTTTAAATTATACGAGAGGTATAATCCATTCCAATGTGCATACATTTTTAGTGTCACGTACCATTCTTAAACGAACAGCAACATCAAAAGAAATTATTCGAAAGGTGAAGGGTCGAACTAAACGAAATCTTTGTAGCAGTGATAAGTTTTAATTCCACATTGAGCAAAATGTAAACAAAAAAATGACCGAGTTTATTTTCCAAAGGGGTCATACACTAATATGTGCACCTCCAGATGGCCACCAGAATTCAGACACCAACAACAGTGACAGTTTAGGCAGCTTTAACTGCCGAAGGATGCTCTCCACTCGTTTTTTTAACCGTAGCGTGAAGAAACACAATTGTTTATCGTAAAACTATTTGGGAAGCTATGTGCTTTGAGCACGCATACATTTTGACTGCAAACCCTGGTCATCCTAATAAACAACGTTCTGCACTTTATTTTTTCAACACAATGGCTAAAAAATTCTCCGGCTGTAAATTGAATCTGGGGCATCTAAATAACAAGGTTGGCAATTAAAACATACCAAAGTGTCGATCATCTCAAGCAAGCTATTAGTCAGGAATGGCAGTTCTTTCTGGAGGCTCATAGTCATGCCAGTAATGGAGGCCATATGAATTTAGTGAATTTATTATAAAATGTTAATATGTTAATGGTAAAAAAGTAGATTTGGTGCCAGTATGAGATGATGGAATTTTCATCACTTGATTGCGATCGGTGATGATAATGAACACAACCAAGATTCCCTGTTGAAGTGCAGGGCCAATGACCCTAACGATTGTCCATAGCCTTATCCAGGATTGCTGGATCAATAAAATGTGCAGATGTATATCTAAAGCTATCCTGTAGTCGTGCGTTCTCAATTTGGCTTTTTGGAAGAATTAACGTTTCCAGTATTTGAGAGAGTTTTTGGATTTGAGTTGCTTAAAGGCTTATGTTTAATCCTTTTTGACCTACGGTAAACTTTAAAAACGTAATCGACTTTGTTAAGTCAACAACCTAAGTTGTGTATAAGACTGTGTCCGAAATCGATCATAAATATTTGTGAATACAAATTTTTGACATTTATTTGAAAACTATACCCCTACATTCCCAATTTTTTTGTTACGTTGTCCGAAAAGTATAATTAAAATATTTCTCGGCTTCATTTGTTTTTAAATCCACTTTTTGTGAAGTACAAAAACTGACGAAAAAATAAATTTATAATTGTGTTCATTGTTTATTGAAATTGTCATAGCAACGAAAAAGGACAAATTTTTCGTATATGATTTTTTGAATGGTACTATTACAAACCCAAGTAGTGAATTGCATATGTTTTATTTTATATATGCGATTGTCAACATTCATGTAAGCAAAAACCGTGATAATTTGGGTGAGTTCGTATCAAATAAATGTCAAAAATTTGTATTCACAAATATTTATGATGGGTTTCGGACAGTGTCTTAGGGAGAATTTAATTCTGATGAAGATTCTATATAGCAATTTCATTAGTCTTATATCAACATTTGACATTAAAAGTTCGCTAGGTACATTTAGAACAGAAATTTAATTTTCTTTATTGTTTAAAGATTTATAAACTGGGCTTTATATATGGACGACCCAAACTATTATTGAATATATATAACTAACTATGAAAAAACGGTGGCTTGACATTTGTTATATTTAACCAAATAACTTTGCTTAATTTTTTTTATTTAATTGAGACAGTTGATTTGCTAAGCCTGCTAATATTTCGACATTTACAATAAAATATTCAAGGTTTGTCAATTAATGCATTAACATTTTAATATTCATTAAGTTTCAAAGCTTAGTGGAAAGGTTATATCGGCAACATAAAACTTTCGCTGCATATCGATGTGGTCTTAACCGTTTTGAGAGCGGAATCAGTTATATTTAAATTCGATATTTTAATTCCGCACTTGCTTCAAAAAGCTTCTATACTTTGATAAATTACCATCATTCTGTGACATATTTGAATTTGTGGCATTATCCAAACTTATTTTGTTTACCTCATGCCAAACATTTCATCTAAATCACCAAAATTTTCTAAATTGTTCATTTTTTATTCAGATTATTTTAATTGGTCACAAGCATTGGCGATTGGTCACCACACTCCACATCAGACAAGGTGAATTCGGTAAAGCTTTGGCGAGAAAAACTTGGTTTGGCTTGATTGCATGCGGTATCTTTGGTGATGTGAAACAAATATGGGATGATATTAAGTGCCCAACTGCGAAAGTAATACGGAAGAAATCTTTCATCAGCTTATCAAGACACAATTTACTATTGAAGAAGAGAAACAAATTAAAAAATTGGATTTGAACAAATCGAAAAATGAAGACATAAAGAAGTTAACCTTCCAGAAAGTTATCTAATGACGCTGCCGAAAAAAGTTCCGACCCAATCGGTCTTGCGAACTGATTAAACAAAAAATACAACAAATTAAATCATTCAATGAGTATCGTATATACGCAGACATGTATCAGATGGCTGTGATGGCATTTGACGCTGCATATCCACCATTGTTTGCGCAACTCATTACAAATAAGAGTGCTAAGATCCTCGAAATAAAATATCCGCAAACAGCACCAGCCATAGTTGATTAGTCCATTGTGTGGACGGTTATCTCAAACGTTTCAAGACGGAATAAACCGCTCTTGAAGTTTCAACACAGATCAAGTTAATACATTTACAAGCTGGTTTTGATTTGAAGTATTAGTTGTCCAATTCTGAGAACAAATAGTGTAATCACTGGGTGAAATAAACAAATAGTGTAATCACTGGGTGATATACTATATGTCTGCGTTAAGTTGATATCTACGGACCATTATATTTCAAAGAAAATGATTCTAATTGGTTAAAAGCGACATTTCAGTTCGGAGCAGAAAATGTAGGGGACTTATTGGTGCTAAAAATTAAGTTAGACCGGCCGAACCTCAACAATAAGGTAGACAAAACTGTGAGAACTGTTAATGATAATTCGATGGCAATTGAATCCAAATTGACAACAGTTATGAGTTTAAGTAATTTTAAAAACAATATTTGTATATCAACTGATATTTAAAAATTTAATGAACGACTGGAAAGTCAACACTTTAGAAAAAATAGAAATAGTCAGGCTTTGCTTATAATATTTTCTAATATTAACACTAGTGCCATCTATAATTGACTTTTACGAACTAATAAACAATTAAAAATTCAGCAATTTACACGAACATTTTGTCATGAAGCTCCCTGTATAAATATTTATTGCGGTGCTCAGTAAAACGTGTCGTAAAATTATTGAGTTATTATTTCCTAGCTCTTTCCCAGCCTACTCAGTCTAGCTTTAACAACTTTAAAAATATTTTCCAAAACTTTATCTTCCTCATAAAAACTTTTTGTTAAAACTATAACTGTTCAATTATGCGTTTAGCATTAATTTTTTATTTTCATGTTCGAGGACGGATTGAAAAGATATAGTTTCATCAAGTCCTCCGAATATCAATTAGTGCTCGGAATAAATGCAATCATCTCCAATTGATTTACCATGATTTATTGATGTAAGCGTAAACCAATTTCGAATATGACACGATTACTTTCGACAGCTGTTTAACAATAATAATAATTCTTTATTAAATGCTCAAGCCAAAGCTTTTGTACAATAATAAATAAACAAAACATATTAACAGTTAACAATTAACATGTTAAATAACAGAAAATAGTTATATAATATTATTATGATACTAATTTTAAACATAAAACTTTAAATTTATCAAAAGAATTTGTTTTTATTAATTCATTATAGCTAAATCGTTCCAAATATTAATCGCCTTTATTTAACCATAGAGTTATTGTAAATTTTCGTCCGATTAATTGGTACACCAGATCTAATAATACGAAAAATGAAAACTGCAGTTCAATAAAAATAAAACTCAAACATGTCGAAACCTAAAAATGAATTCATGAATTCAGAAATATGATCAAACTTTTTTAAGGTGTGAACATATCTCACAAAATTATTAAATGTAATTTCTATCAACCGTTTAGACGAACTAACACAGTTAGAAAATATAGTATCACAATACGTAAAAATTGACATTACTAATCTTTTAACAAGATAAATCCGTAGATCAACTGGACAAAATTTTTTTATTAGGCTAAGCGAAAATAAGCTATAATTAACACGACGACAAAGGGCACCTAGATGGTCATTCCAAGTAAGTTTTAAGTTTTGAAGTAATCCTAAATTATTAAAAGTAGTTACAAAAGAAATTATATCACTGTCCAAAAAAAGCTTAAGGAGAAATATTATGAAATTTTTCTCTAGTGAGCCATATGCTTTACTTTTGGTCGGATTAATAGAGAAAGCGAAGTATTTTTGGGCCACAAGGAAATATATTCAAGATCTAAATTAAGTTGCTTAACGCAATCATCTAATTTTGTAATGTTTCCACCGATATACAGTTGTAAATTATCAGCATCAAGATGAAATTTACAATTTTCAATATGCCAAGATAAATCATTTATTTATATGGGAAAAAGTAAAGGACCTAAAATTGATCCTTGAAGAACCCCCACAATTACATAAGTTATATTCGAAACATCATCGCCATGCTTTACAAATTGTTTATGATTACTTAAATACGAATGAAGTAATAAAATTGCCGAATTAAAAAATTTATAATACAATTTTAACTTTTGAAGTAACTGAACATGATTTACACATTTGATTGTGAATCTGGAAAATTCTAAAAGGACCAAAATAGCAAACGAATTTGGTTTATCTAAGATAGCTGATATATTATCAACTATATGCACAAGTGCCGTAATAGTACTATGGCCAATTTTGTAACCAAATTGGAATTTGGATAAGAAATCAAAATTACTTAGATAATAACACATTTGCAGTTGTATATTTTTTCTAGAACCTTAGACAAAGCGGGCAAAATAATGTTGGGGCGAATGTCATTGGTATTAGTAATTACATCAGTTTTGGGTAGTGGATTGATGTAAGCCACTTTTCACAAATTAGGAAATATGGATTTAGTTAAATAATAAAAGTAAAACAATTTGAAATTTTCCATATCAAATGCTATATAGCGTCAGACTTAATTGATCGAATTGCATTCAATATCATTTGTTCATCAACGCAATCAAATACAAAAGCATAGGTATCAGGATAAATATAATCAGGTAAAGGTAACACACATAAAGATTCATTAAGCTTACTGACCCCAGCCAACATTTCATAAGCAGAGAACTCAATAACAGCTTCAGATGCACTGCTTGAAATACCATCTTTCAATTAAGAGTTGATTAGTTAGGTTTCTAAAATATTTAAAAGATATCCCATTTAATCCTTTTATATTTTTTATAGGCTGAATCTCTGCGTTTCATTAAGGCTGTGTGGTACTGAAAAAAAATTCAGTGTTGGTATCGATATTTAAATGTTCAAAAATGTGTTTAAACTGTGTCTAAAATAAAAAAAAATGTCGTTTTGTTTTTTGTTTGGTTATGATAAAAAAATTAATATAATTTATGTCTCTTCCTCTTTCTTCCAAAATTAGCTGTACTTATAGATATACTTAACATTTCGGTTATTTATGTTTGTTGTTTCTATGGCAACTCAGTATGTTTTTTTTATTTATTTATTTATTTATTTCATCAATCATGTAAAAATACAATAGTTTGACTACTCACACACTACTATGGTAAAAATAATAATAAGGAACATTAAATATAAATTTATGTAAATTATATACAAAAATAAAAACAATCGAATTATAATAAACGTTTTTTGAACAACTCTCTCGAAATATGAAAATCAAAGAAATTAAAACTCTTGTTAAACTCGATTAGAACTTTTAACGATGGTTCTGTACTGTGAAAATTATTTGAACAAAACGGAATACGGAGAGAACCCGGCCGCAATCTTAAATTTTTCTGTGGAACATAAATGCTAAACTTCCCGAGCAATTCCGGGCAATCAATCCTTGAACACAGAACATCCCGACCAAACACGGCACAGGCTATTTCACGTCTACGATCTAGACTTTGTAAATTTATTAATGAAATGCGGTTTATGTACGGTTCACGAACATATATATGTCGATTCAGGGACGGTAAACGTCGTAATGCATAAATCAGGAATTGTTTTTGAATGCTTTCAATTCTGACAGCATGAATCCGATAGAAAGGATGCCATATGACCGAAGCATACTCCAAAATTGGCCTGACATAGGTAACATAAAGAGATTTTAACGTGTAGGGGTCATGACTCTCGGCTGTGTCTCTTAATTAATCCCAACATTGAAAACGCCCTACTTATTATGTAATCAATGTTTTTATCAAATGTAAGATTACATGAAAAAATTATTCCAAGATCTAAAATTTCGTACACTCGACTTATTTGTACATCCATCAAGACATATGGTGACACAATACAAGATGTCCGAGTTCTTGAGAAAGATACAACTTTACATTTATTAGGATTCAGAGACACCACACACCAATTACAAAATATGTCAAGTTCTCGTTGCAAACGCTCAGTGTCAATAAAAGATTTAATATTGGCATAAATTTTCAAATCATCCGCATATAAAAGACATCTACAAAAATTAAAACACTGAACTACGTCATTAATAAATATTATGAAAAGCATTGGACCTAAGTGACTCTCTTGTGGGACACCCGACGGTACGTTATATACAAATGAAAAATCGCCCAAAATTCTTACGTATAGCTTTCGTAAACTTAGATAAGAAGCAATCGAAGCCACCGGAATAAAATCGGAACCGAAGACCATCAACTTATGTAAGAGAATATTATGATTTAGCTTGTCGAACGCTTTCGAAAAATCGGTGTAAATGACGTCAACCTGCTCACGGCTTCCCACAGCATTAAATAAATGGCCAGAAAAACTCATAAGATTAGTAATTGTAGATCTACCCGCCAAAAAACCATTTTGATACACACTAATTTTGTTTTTCAAATGGAACTCAATTCTTGATTTAACTAAAGACTCGAAAAGCTTCGGGATCACGGATAGAATTGAAATTCCCCTGTAACAGGTAATGTCACTTCTTCTACCTGATTTAAATATTGGTATAACAAATGACAATTTCCAAATCTGAGGAAAGGAAGCAGTAGAAAGACTTAAATTAAACAGATGTAGCAATGGACGACACACAGAATAGGCACATTTAGCCAATATAAATGGAGTAATGCCATCGGATCAAGGCGGAAGACTGCAAATCTACCGAGCTTAAATTTATATTCGTGCCGTCGTCATCGAAAGAGCTATGAAAAAAATTAGCAAAGGTGTCACAAATTACTTGAGAGCCAGTAATAGGTGAATTAAAATAGTTCATTACACGCGGATGGTACCCTGAGATTTCCTTTTCGTGTTAATGAATGAAAAAAACCGTTTAGGATTGGAACAAATTTCATTCTCAATCTGTAAGATATACATTCTATATAAAAAATCATTTAAAAATTTAAACTCTTTACATAAATCGCTATACTTTTGTTTGGCATTAATGTCATTAGTTCGTTTATAAGCCTTAAATGCTTTAGACTTGCGATTAGCAATATTTTTTAAATGGAAATTAAACCATGGTTCAGTATAAACGGAATTTACGAGTTTTTTTGGTACAAATAAATCAAAACCAGTATTCAAAATTTTATAAAATTCAGACACGGCATCCGAGATATTCAGATTGCGAAACAGTGTTGTCCAATCAACGTTTAGCAGAAAACTAGTCAAAGAAGCCACATTGGCTTTTACAAAATCATATTTGAATTCAATATTAATGCGAATATAGTCGCAAGAAACAAAATCAATAAAATAAAACTTAATCAAAAGTGGTGTGTGATAAATACTAGAATTACCAGCTAAATCAAGACAAGCTTCGATTTCAACGTCGTCTAAAGAAGAAAAAACTAGATCTAAAATTCGACCATGATCATTAAAAACAGTGTTAAACTGACGAGTCCCAAAAATTCCAAAGTTATCCAACACCTGATTCGATAGATCATCCATAGTTGAACCATAAAAATTGTCGTCCGCCCATCTCCATGTAATTTTTGGTAAATTGAAATCGCCTACAAATAAAATATGATCCTTCGCATTCATCATCGGTAATATCTCGTCTTTAATGAAGTCCATAAACCCGTTGTAGACATCTGCAATGCTGCCAAAAGGAATATACACAGCGATCAAAAATAGCCAAAACTTGCCACATTTGATTTTAACAGTGAGTGATTCACCACTATTACATATCAAATTCACCCGCTGAAGTATTAACTCTTTTTTTAAAGCAACAATGATACCACCACCAACAACTGTGACGTTATCGGCGTCACGATCCTGACGTAGTACCGTGTAAGAAGGCGGAAAATATTCCTCTGAATTAAAGTTGCTGTTTAGCCAGGTCTCAGTAAAAACAACAATATCGTAATCATTACATAAAAGTGATGAATAAATTGCAGTAGTCTTGGAGCGCATCCCGCTATTATTGTGATATAGTAGATATGAAAACCGTTATTGTTGTTCGTTGTATTGTTTATGCTTAGTAAATTATTTGTGATACTGCCGTCGATGATGCTATCGCTGTTGATCTTATTTAAACTACTGATGGACATTATATTTTTTTCAGGCTTTATCTGCTCATCGCTGGTAAGATAATTCCGTTGTCATTTTTTGGCCGTGACACCTTACGAACAAATCGTCTTACTAAAACACCCTTTGGCCAGAAAGTGGAAGATAAAATTTCACCGGAAAATTTTATGTCAACAGCAATTTTAAATTAAACAAAAGTTAATGAGGTCCTATCTCTCCCGTTTTATGTAGCAGTAAACGACAATCAACTACCCCGATATCATCCAACTTTGATTTGAGGTAGTCGACTAGTGCATCCCCTTCTGTTTGTGGACTAAGTCTGCTTACATAAATAATATCTTTGTCCGGAACATCGACAGACTGCAACGATATGACAGGGTCTCCAACTCCAATAAGTCCACGTGTAGAATCACTTTCAGCATGTATAGTACTTGGTTGTCCAGATTTTGCATTATTTGAAAACTGCAATTGTAATGAATGTGCAGACAAACTTTGGGCTTCTATTGATGTTTTCATAAATTCATGTTAAAATGTATTATAATTATTTTTGCAAGTGGCAAAACTTTCTGTAATAAAAGCCAAATTCATACAATATGTATAGGCTATACAAATTCCAGATTTGTTAAAATATTAGTGCCATAGTAACGAAAAAATTTAAATTTTTGGTATATGGTTTTAAATGTTACTAACACCACACCAGATCGAGAATTTTATTTAATTAAATTTGTTTTATATAATGGCTTGTGCTACGCGATGAGTTTGGCTTTTATTGACAGAAGGTTTTGTACAATCCATACAGCGACTATGATTTTTGAATTTACGTTTCGAATAATTAAAAACTATCATCTATTTTTCATTTGTCTCCAAATCTTATTTTATGTTCAACGAGGAAAATAATTTTATTTTTAAATATTTTGTACTTTGTCAATTGCGTATGCGGTAGTACGTTATTATTATTATTAT
This sequence comes from Tipula confusa, assembly GCA_963556175.1. Classification (NCBI taxonomy): domain Eukaryota; kingdom Metazoa; phylum Arthropoda; class Insecta; order Diptera; family Tipulidae; genus Tipula; species Tipula confusa. The sequence goes on along the minus strand of OY744475.1, from coordinate 153,856,877 downwards.
TACATTGCATGAGCGATAATTGTTGATTGTTAAAATACAAACACCATAGGTATTTTATTTTATGTTTAGAACCTTGCTGAAAACTGATACATTAGTAATAGGGTATTAGTAATTACATAATTGAATTTACAAACTTTCTTAGGCGTAGGATGAACAATAGCTTATCCAAACAAATTTACCGTTTGTTAAGAATATCACCTAAAAAATTGATACAAAGTTTGTATCAATTAAAGTACGGTTTTCGGATTATGAGACATCGGATCGAATCCAAACAAGGAAGGCTGCTAAAAAGATTTTCCTTTACTTGACTTAGATTGGGAACGACGATGAACAAAAATATGGCTCATTGTTAAGCGACACATTTCATTGGGCTAACCAAATTCAAACGGAAGGTGTAGGAAGTTTAAAATCAACCGCAAAAGATATGTGACAAATCGAAAATTTCTAAATCCAAGACAAAACATGATAACCAAACAGAGCCCACAAAAACAGAGAAATTTATGCCACAAATTGAAAACTTTATCAATAGCATTGGACTGCTATTACATATTTTGGCTAAAAATTATATGGTGATATATAATTATAAAATGCTCTCTTTAGCTAAAGTTTCTCCTATCAATGTAGGAGTATGTTAGCAAATTTTGCGAAATTTGTAAAAATTTCAAAAAACAAAACCGAAATTGTCAAGTACATCATTCAAAATCAATTTATTTCGATGACTGCAACTATTTTGTTGATGATCGAATTAGGAATGTAAACTTTCACTTATTATAGCCAACATTAGCTGTCAGCACCAAAGTTGTATACAAGTTGTACAAAATCTCAGTGAAATACTTTCTGCGAAATTATCCACCACAATCTATATATAAATTAATTACAGACTAAATATTGCACATTGCACTCGTATAGTTTTTGTGTTTATCCATATCTATCCAGAATCCACCTTAACTATAAATATAATATAATAATACATATATATATACATATATGTATATATTTATAGAAGGAACATAAAATAAATTGTTTTCGCTGACGACGCCATATCGTCTTTTAAACAAAGAAACTTGAGATTGCTACTTGAATCTGTTTTTTTGTCATCTCCGCCAGTGTGTATATATATACGAATATGTATATACTTTACATAGTATGTACAAACATATTTTATATACACCAAAAATTATGTACATATACATATTATGTATTAACATAATGTGCATTCTATATATATATATATATATGACTAGGTATTTGTACGCAATGCTACTATATACTTCTTATGGTACAAGATGATGATGATGATGATAATGATTTGAAGGTTGAAGTGCTTTTTTGTGTGGAGTTGTTTGTATTTGTCTATATTCTCGTTAATATTCATCTACTATATAGCCGAATGCTATATTATAGATTTTTGTCATCTTGCTTTTGGAGTTTCAAGATTTTACTAAAGGTAAAGAACAATATTTATAAAATAATAATAAAAAAAAAAAAATTATATTTAAGAAGCAAGAATAAGCAGAAATCACCTATAAAAGTGTGATAATTAGTATTTTTTTGTTAAAATTTTTGAAGTTTGTATGTACGAGTATAACAATATTCTATTGATTTTCTTCCACTTGAGGAACTCAGACAAATTATTATTGAATCAATTGTTTTTTGTTTACCCGAAGCACACCCAATTCTTTGGATAGTCTCCTATTATACGCGCGAAAACAGGTTTACTTTCATTTATCATTTAGCAAATTCCCCATGAGTAAGATGCTTCTGCGCAAGGAGTGCTAGATACAAAATGTAAAGATCGTTTTTTTGCACAGTTTTCGATCAATTCAAAATCAACGACTAAAAACTAAATATTATATGCTGCCTAATTATAAAATGTAATTCCCTTTCAAAACTTAGTTTTCTCATCGTCACTATAGTGCAGACCTTTCTGCCGTACCAAGGCACCACTTTAAAAATCTATAATTGAAAATTCAGAGAGTCGGTTAGTACTTATTGCTCCACTATAACTACTTTTGGTATACACGTCTAATACACATAGCCGTAGGTATGCACCGCGAATTTTTAAATACTTTTGTTATTTATCTAGTCGCAACACTATTTGTTAGTAGTTCGAAAGCATCGACAGCTAAGACTTTGGCTATACCAATTATACAGTTCCAGATATCCTCTTCCCCACATTACAATTGTCCCACCTCAAACTTCAAGGTTGCAATATTTTCAAATTTCTGTTGCTGTAGAAAACATACACATGACGATATCATCATACTATTTTGATTGTACGAACCCATCAGAATGCCATATAAAGCTTAAGAAATGAAACACATTCATTTTAGTAGCCAATGCGGACAAAGTTGCAAAGGTATTGCATTACGTGTGTGTGCCATACATCGATGCTGTGTGGTCCAAACCCAGACAACAGCGTAGTTTAAAAAAACAGCTGGTGCCTAAGCCTTACTATCAAACTTTCTGTATTTTTTGCATACAATAACAACGTCTGCGTACAAATAACGTACTGTTTGCTGTATTAGGTCTTGCGCATATTTTCACAGTAATTAAGATGCAGTTGGACAGCTTCATCTTCTTCGTTTCAATTGCACCGCCTACTGATATATCGGATACTTGAAACTTCCAGTGGAATTTTTGTTCTCTTCAGTGGCTTTATCACTGCAAAACGTGCGTTTTGGGTCATTGCTCCCTTTGTAATCTGACCCTACACTATATTTGAGGCATTAGAAACATTTTAGGCTCGTTAATTTTTTGAATTGGGCAAATTACTGCTGTTTCTCTCGATAAGAAGGTTTTAGCGTTTTAGCGAAACAAAAATTCTTTTTGTTTCTCCTATAAAACCAACGATTCAAGAGCCTGATGTATTTGGTCCTGTGTAGTCACTTCATCAATGTCTCTTATTTATACAAGGGGTTCCTGTGTCAATGTTTTAAAATCAGCTTCCTGACCGATACTTTTTTCAGATTAGCATTCGAAACAGCTCCTTGTTTTTAATCAAAAGCGCATCTGGTCGAATTGGTTGATTTTGATGTCTTTACCGCCTTTTTATTGCTACGTTTTGATATTCTGGTTTATATCCTAAAGTTTCGTTCCTCAGTTTTCTTTCTGGTTCTGAGGCTGATTCCAGATTTGAATACACTCATTTGTTGTAATGCATTTCTTTTTGCCCAACTGAAGACCAGTCTGGGGTTAATCTCTCTTCTTTTTAGTATAGTGTCTCCATTAGAAGAGTCTTTGGCGTTTACCTTATCCCTTTATCTTTGCATGCAAAATGCATGCTGGTTTCGTACTAATGAATCGCTGGAGATATTTTCAATTTCCCACCGAGTTCTTCCAATTACTTTTCTACCTCATTATAGGATAGTTTAATCAACCGATCTATCCTCATTATTTCGCCATGCACATTGTTTCTATATCCTTTACATATTTGAACAGGTTTTTATCTGCTTTTTAACTGAAGGTAATCTCGAGACACTTTCGAATGGAGGTTTGAACTAAATTCTTTTGCCTTCTTTTACCTAGCCTCGTAATTCTCTTGAATGGGTTCAACTAACTAGTTAGGAACCAATTGTAAGAACTTATGACGCAACACATTGCTCTTCTTCATTCTTGTTTTTTTTATTGGGATGCCTTCTTCTAGTATTTTACAAGCTTTACGGCCTGTCTCATGCCACACGAAAGTAATTGCGTTGAAATATTTCTGGTCTATAGTACGGCTAATGATATCGGCCTTGATATGGGTATTGGTCTAATATATGCGCTTGCACCTGGCTCGAACACATACGCACATCGATTCAAAGTATACTGTAGTAACAGCTTTTGTAGACCAATGTATTTCGTAATTTGATGTTACACACGAAATCACAACTGATCAAGACAATCAATTCAAAAGCAATCTCTTTCAAAAACCATCAAAACTGTTAAATTCTCACAAAATAAGAACGACGACGGAGATATCATAAGTAAACTGTTTGAAGACTGATATCGTATGCACTCCTGGCGGTTTTGGCTACTGACAATGGCCGAAGGTGCCAGAAGAATTTAGGATTGCATTTCAATCCCTCGTTATCAACAAATCCAACTTCACTGATCGATAAATTTTTAGAGTCGATGCGTAACGTATTTCCAAAAAATACGCGTAAAATAATCAGGGTAATGTTTTTGTTGTATTCCAATACTATTTCATGCCAAAAGCATGAAGTAGTGATGGACGCAAATAAGGAAATATATATTATAATTTAATATAATTTAATATTTTAGCAAAACTAGTTGGACACTTCCACTTTAAGAATAAAATAATATATTTAGCACGAAAATTAAATGAAATAATCGTTAAACTGACAAAATTCGCCATTGAAGTGACTATTATAAAAATACCCAATTGATATACATTTGGTGAGTCAATCAAAAAAATAATAGTAAAATGGCCCACCAACACTCTCACCAGACACAAAACTCCAAAATTTACATAAATTAGAGGTTCAAAAAGAATTATTTAGCAAAACAGTAACACAAAAATACATCCTAATTTTTTGATAATGATCCGTGATCCAAATATGAAATTGGTTCAATTTACGTATTTGTTTTCTTTCTGTAATTCGTGGTCTGATTTGGATCACATGTCGTCAAGAAACACCCCTATTGCTCGTACGCAATATTCAAAGAGATCGCAATATTCATTTGTGTATTGTCATTAGTTCATTTGTTCGTTTGTTCATTTGTTCATTTGTTCATTTGTTCATTTGTTCATTTGTTAATTTGTTAATTTGTTAATTTGTTAATTTGTTAATTTGTTAATTTGTTCATTTGTTCATTTGTTCATTTGTTCATTTGTTCATTTGTTCATTTGTTAATTTGTTAATTTGTTAATTTGTTTATTTGTTTATTTGTTAATTTGTTAATTTGTTAATTTGTTCATTTGTTCATTTGTTCATTTGTTCATTTGTTCATTTGTTCATTTGTTCATTTGTTCATTTGTTCATTTGTTCATTTGTTCATTTGTTCATTTGTTCATTTGTTCATTTGTTCATTTGTTCATTTGTTCATTTGTTCATTTATTCATTTGTTCATTTGTATATTTGTTCATTTGTTAATTTGTTCATTTGTTCATTTGTTCATTTGTTCATTTGTTAATTTATCCTTTTGTTTATCTGTTCATTTGTTTATTTGTTCATTCATTCATTTGTTCATTTGTTAATTTGTTAATTTGTTAATTTGTTAATTTGTTAATTTGTTAATTTGTTAATTTGTTAATTTGTTAATTTGTTAATTTGTTAATTTGTTAATTTGTTAATTTGTTAATTTGTTAATTTGTTAATTTGTTAATTTGTTAATTTGTTAATTTGTTTATTTGTTAATTTGTTAATTTGTTAATTTGTTAATTTGTTAATTTGTTAATTTGTTAATTTGTTAATTTGTTAATTTGTTAATTTGTTAATTTGTTAATTTGTTAATTTGTTAATTTGTTAATTTGTTAATTTGTTAATTTGTTAATTTGTTAATTTGTTAATTTGTTAATTTGTTAATTTGTTAATTTGTTAATTTGTTAATTTGTTAATTTGTTAATTTGTTAATTTGTTAATTTGTTAATTTGTTAATTTGTTAATTTGTTAATTTGTTAATTTGTTAATTTGTTAATTTGTTAATTTGTTAATTTGTTAATTTGTTAATTTGTTAATTTGTTAATTTGTTAATTTGTTAATTTGTTAATTTGTTAATTTGTTAATTTGTTCATTTGTTTATTTGTTCATTCATTCATTTGTTCATTTGTTCATTTGTTCATTTGTTAATTTGTTCATTTGTTCATTTGTTCATTTGTTCATTTGTTCATTTGTTCATTTGTTCATTTGTTCATTTGTTCATTTGTTCATTTGTTCATTTGTTCATTTGTTCATTTGTTCATTTGTCCATTTGTTCATTTGTTCATTTGTTCATTTGTTCATTTGTTCATTTGTTCATTTGTTCATTTGTTCATTTGTTCATTTGTTCATTTGTTCATTTGTTCATTTGTTCATTTGTTAATTTATCCTTTTGTTTATCTGTTTATTTGTTCATTCGTTTGTTCATTTGTTCATTTGTTCATTTGTTCATTTGTTCATTAGTTCATGCGTTGATTTGTTGATTCGCCCATCCATTTATTCATTGATTATATGTATGTATTCATTAAATGTAAATCAATTGATTTAACATCTTTTTTACCCCTGACAAAAAACCAAAGTCAGAATCTATTTATTTAAAATCTTATTATTAAATTTTCAAAAACTTTTTTTTTTATTACAATTTAGTCTTCTGGACTTTAGAACAATTTGATTCTGGCCTAATTTATTGAGCTAAATTCGACGAACGCATCTAAATTGCCATCTAAATTGTTGTAAAATGAGATCATCCAAATTGTTGTAAAATGAGTCTTTATCTTTGGGTTGGCTCACATCAGTAAGTGCATGAACACGAAAGATTGACAGGTTGGCTAGACATATGCGTAAACGCAGCTTACACATACGATTATCAACAGCTTTGCAATCTAAAACAGGCTTTTTCACCTGGGGCTCAAGGACAAAACCAGCACCAAGATTACCGAGGTTATCTCCACTGTTAAGCAATGTATAGCCTTGGGACACATTTTCTCTACTTTTTGACCATCGAGTTTCCTCGAGAGCAACGAATTCCAAGCGATACTCTTTCATGGCTGATACTGTGCCATCAAACTCGCCTGGTTTTCTTAACGACTGCACGTTTCACGCACCAATCCCAAATTGCGTGTTTTTTATCATAAGCATGGGTCTGGTATAATTTTGGCGGTATCCATATTTCCTTTTGTTGAATTTTTAATAATGAGGTTTTTTAAGGATGCAGGTAGTCAGCCCAGAGATTAAAGTTTCTCGTTTTACAGATTTTTGAAAACCCGGGTTTCGCTAATTGAAATAATGAAAAAACCGGTAAAATCTGTATTACCGGTTATTTAATAGAATATTACAATTTTAAAGATTTAATCCGATAGTTATGATATAATTATAGTGTAGAAACTGCTAACGATTAAAAATGTTCGGTATCAATGGAAGTAGGCTTAACAGTTTTTGGTGCATTTATCAATTTGTCCAAATTTTTATTATGTTACCCGTAACCTCAAATATCGCAAATTATTTTTGCAGTAAATTCTAGCTGAGTTTAGTCCTTCAGAAAATGTTTGTTTTTCTCCTTTCATCTGGACTAGTTTTAGATCATTCTTAGATCGAGAATCTTCAATTGATGAGACGTTATTGTGGAATAAACAGGATGGCGTAATAGCAGTTTTGTAAGAATATTCCAAACGATGCTTTTGTTTAGGTTCTGTGGGGCTTTGTAAAAATCAGGTTAAAGAAAACAAATTTTTATTTCTCCGAGAAATTAATCTGCAGTTAAAATATTGTCATCTTTCCTACCCATCAATTTTTATGATTTTAATACTCCAATTGGACAAATGAGCAAACTAAACGAAAATTGTGCTAATCATGCTTCTTCGGAAAATTGACAGATGTGGATTAACGTCGATGGTTTGATGAATTTAAAAAAAAATAAAATCAGTATAAATGTTTTATTCAGCGCAGTTTTCATGAAATTCGAATATCAATATTTTACCGGTTTTCACGTGTTTTTTACCGGTAATCGGTAATTTAAAAATTACTAAAATTACCGGTTTTTTTACCGACGTTAAAAACTGACCGAGAAACCCTACCAGCGATTCAAATTTTGTTTTGTGTTAGTAAAAGAGAGGTTAATCTTTTGTGTTAGTAAAAGAGAGGTCAATCTTTTAAATATTCAGACCTCTCAAAAGTGTTCGTCAAGCAAAAAATTTGATCCGACAAATCGAAATCGACATAAATGTTGAAGATGCTTTATTAATAATGTTGACATTACATTGCATCATTATTGCATCAAAAATTTAACCAAAATTAATTCTAAATTAATTTATTGATAGTTTAAGATCAAAGTAATGTAAAACGACACAAACGGCACTTGGAAGCATACAAATGTGAGTAAGTATACGTCAAACTAATAGATAGTTAACGACGAGCATTGCGGCAATGTTTTGACGATTATCTAATCATAAAATACACGTACTCAGTAAATTACACCGATGACCATATGGAGGAAGCTCAAAAGCGTTAGAGCAAACAAATGGCGGTCGTCGAAGTACAAATAGGACAAACTATCTTGTAATAAGTCATATAGAAAATAATGATGTTGTATATTGGATATCTGAATCCACAAAAATCATCCAAATTGTTATCATGTTATTCGAGAAAGGTCTATTAAAATGTATAATTTTAGGCTTTTAAAGTAGGTACTTTGGCCAAAGTAATACTTATTTCCGAAACAATTGCCTTTCCTAGATAATACTTTTTTATTTGCAACTTTAGTCAACTTATGGTAATTTATTTTTTGTTTTATTATACTTTTAGCTTAGCCAACTTATAACCCTTAAAATATCACATGATTTCATTGCACCGGTAACCCGAACTACTTCATTAAGCACCATTCAATCCGAAAGGTAAGTCTATAATATTTCATTCACATTGTACTCGTGTATATAATTTTCATGCAAAATTTAGTAAGTCTTCATCTTACGTCTGTATATAAAATATGATCAAGTTTGTAAAACATTGTTACCATTTGTTAAACGATCATATATCAATATTCATGGAACGCGACTAAAGAAAATAAAAAATAAAAAATTTAACTGACGATTGGATTTATGTTTATTTATGTATACCATATACATACTCGTACATATGCACAAGATATTTATTTTGGGTGATATTAACTTACAAATTTAAATTTTGCAAATCATAAGAATAGCGATATATATATATATATATATATATATATATATATATATATATATATATATATATATATATATATATATATATAACTAAATTTTATGCAAACGTTGCATTTATTGAATTTAAAATTTTAGCAAAATTTGCATAATATACGAAAATTAAATTTTCGCCATATATTTTAATTTGAAGGTGAATGTTGGTATATAGATTAAGCTTGACATTAAAAATATTAATCGACATTATACCATATGATCTCAAATATCATTAAGTTAAACATTGTGATCGACTTTTCAGCATCATCTATTATGAATCATGCGCGCTTGATTGTCATCATTATTTGCATTTTTTTTTTTTTTTTTTTTGTATATAATATCTGTTTGTGAAAACATTTCAAATTACAAAGATAAAATTTACCGCCAGCACAAGATGTGAGATAACCTCTTTAAAGATGTACATATGTTTGTTATGGATGAGATACGTTAGAGGTACAGGGGAAGCAAAAAAAAAAAAAAAAAAGATAAAAATAATAATAATAAGTCATTATTTTACGATCGATTTCGAGATATGTAATACGAGATATAGCTTTCAAGAAACATAAAAAAAAAAAATTTCATGCTAATTTAGAATTATGATATGTGATGTTGTAAAAGAGATAACGATTATGTTTGCAAAGTGGTTTTATATATGTATACATATTATGATGTGCAATTTTTTATTTTATTATACACACGAGGATCTTTATTTTTGTTGTTGTTGTTGTTGTGGTATATAGTGAAAAGCGAGAAAATGAATGAATATATTGTCTCGTAACGTTTTATTGATAATTAAATGTTTGTAATGATCTTTAATATTTTGCATATCAATATTGAATTAATATTTAAAATTTTAAACATTCGACAGTTTTGTATATTTATAATTTAGAGGCTTAGCCACGATCAAATTATGCATCTTCGAAAAATAAAACTCAATTTACTAGATAAAGAGACCGATATAATTTTCTATATAATTCCAAAAAACTATTACTTTAGTTTTCACCCAAAAATAAGTTGTGAGCTTTAAGCCAAATTGCCGGATAACCTAGCTCATGGTCTATACCGGAAATGTTAGCTATCTTACTTGAACTATTGTAGATAAACGCGAAGCAATCTTCAAATGCAGTAAGGGACCTCGCTAAACAGAGTTTGAAATACCTTTTACGTAAATCAGGACATCCCAACACCGACCCTTAAGAAATCCTAGCAGACATGATAAGTTTCTTAGTAAGATGGTGATTAATACGCACTACTTGGGTCTAATCAGTAAAACCACCTGTGAACTGTTCCTCGAAAGCCACAGAAATAAACTCGACTTGTCATTTATTTAAAAAAATTTGAGATCTCGTTTTAAGGTAGACTGAAATATCACTGTACTAATACTTAAATACAGAATGAAACTTAAAATATCCACAAGAAAACAAGCCATCCTCTTAACGAGTATTGTTTTGAAATATCATCTATTCCTATCAGGACGAATTATTGGGAAGAAAACTGGTTGAACTGCTTTCATGATCCTAGGATGGTTAGAATTGGCGCAATTGAAAGCCCGAGTCTGATAAACGTTGTACGCAATCTAATTAGATCTAAGAACTCTCGCTTGTTTTATTGAGGCCACGCCAGTCATAATATCATCAACCTAAAGGTCTTTCATCCGCTTGGCTGAGTGTATACAAAACGACGCTTAATCCTTACTAAAATTTACGAATTTAAAATTGAAGACCTGAACCATATTAGAAAGATTACTTCTCCATGAAATCATATGATATTTCTGGTGTTCTGGCATGAAAAGTATATTTGCCGAAACATTGTTTCGATGTTTCTGGTAAACACTATTTGTTACTTATGAAAACTGACAAGTAACAAACTGAAGTATCTGTTTTGAATGTCAAACACCAGTCCCAACTTTGTGATGGTAATCGATCGTTTTATGACACCGTGGAAAAAATAATCGGCTCCTATCAGAAGATCAACATCACATATTGGATTTGAAAGGAACATTCAATTTAGAGTTCGCTAGCTGGAAATTGCTAAGGCGATGCCACTGCTCAAAGCCCACCTTTGAAGTTGGTAAGCCCGATTTAACTAAACAGGCAAAATATATACCTGTACTGAAACACCTTCATCAGATAAAGCTCATAATATTGCTATCAAGATTCTTTCTCTCGATGTTCCTGTACCGACTTCTTCAAAAACAGTAATAATTAAACATAAATTATCCTTTGACAGTTGTAATTTCTAAACACAGAATTTGGTAACGAAAGATGCTTCAGATTCGGAATTAGTGATCAACATTTCAGAGAATAGCCTATATTGGCTTAGCGTTTACTACCGCGGCATAGGCAGCACTGTAAGAGCAGCAATTAATTAATATGTTACCTGAATTTGTTTTTGTAGCTACTGTAGCATGTTTTTTAAGTGCTCTTTACTTCTTCAGTAGTTTCAGGCATAGTACAATTAGGTACCGGTCGAAACTGGATATTTTACAACTGGATTTGACGAAACAGGATAATTCAAAACTGGACATTTTAAAACGAGATAAGGTACAAAATGATATATGGTACAAAACTGGATAATTCAAAACTGGATATTTTAAAATAAGATATTTCGACATGTGATTTGAAGTTAAAATGATTTTTAAGGAAAGTTCTGTAATATGGCCAATAAGGAAGGAACTTGGTGAGTTCTTAACCGATTATGATGAAATTCTATATGTAGTATGGGAATGGGATTTTAAAATGATTTTTTGGAAAAGTTATGGAATATGGCCAATTAGGAAGGAACAACTGTTGAATTAATTAATTCAATGGTTTTTTTTTTGATAATCTCACGCTTAAAATTGAAATATTTTCTAATGGTAGATTCCAACATTAGTGTCCCCAATTTGTGTATGAACAAATAGCCTCTTGTAAGAAGCTATGAACTGGCGGACGGTGGGATTACTATTGGATCCTAATCTACTTCGCACCAAACAAAAAAGTAGTTCCAAACAGTCTTGATTATGGTGATCGATTTTAAACAAAGAATCATTTCTATGAAATCAATTCTTCGTTGCAACTCAATAACAAAAGCTCCTGTCGAAAATTTTAATGTGGAAAGATTTTGTATTCCAATAGAAACATATTCCGAAATTAAATTAATATTAGCTGCACAGATAGGTTGTTTGAATCCCATTTGACTCATATTTCGTGAGTTTAAAATATCAAACATGCGATTGATATGGCAAATAAATTATTGTTGAAGTTTTGGGAAACAAATTGCAAAGCATCAGCAACTGTTGCACTAAGAGTTTGTGCCGCCAATCGAACATTCATTTTGCTTTACGAAAAATACACATGTGCCCTTTTCAATTTATTTTCCAAATGCAATTCTTCATCTTCTAGCAGTTTTACAAGTTCTTCAAAAAATTTCCAACCCACCAGCCTATCATTAGCATCCAAAATCGGTCCTTTCTCGCCTAAGCAATTTCTAATATTTTTCAGCATGAATCTGGAAAAAAAAAATATTTTCGGTTGTCGAAATTTTGGTGCGACTATATTTAAATGTAGGATCCAACTGTGGGACAATTGTGGAACAATCTAAATTATTCGCCAAAGTAAAATTGACAGGGCATTCATCAAATGTAAGGCCTATTACTTTCACACCAGTTTCGAACAAATTTTCGAGACAAATTCTATAAACTAAATTTTTTTGTCGTGCGTTAAGATTTGCTATTGGAAAGTATCCTAAAGGCATTTTCAGGTGTTTATAAAAAAAAACGACCTTGAAAACTAATATTTGTGCTCAGTGCCATCTCCAATATCCAGGTAGCCATAACATTTTGACCCAACTCTTTCAATCTAAAAACATCAATTTTAAAAATTTCAGAAATCCAATTAGAATAATTAAATCTTGAACAAAAACACAAACTTGTGATCTCATCATATATATCTTAATATATATCTCATCATATACTAGGTTCACATATAATTTATCTTCTGACTGATCCGCCAATATTTTTAACCAGCCAAATGTCTCTTTTGTAAAACCAGGTTCAGCATTCACTTTTTTGTACCATCCACTTATAGTTTTCCAGTGAGGTAACAAATTGTTGAACACGCGTTGAACATATTCATAGGCCTTCGGCGAGTGAAAATTCAAATTTACTGCAAACGTTTTTATATGTTCGTCGTATTTTTTGCGAATCATTAACCCAGATGTTTTCCGAAGCTGTCGCTGCAATATTGACGTCAACGGTTTCGATAATCCGATTAAATTGACTAGTTCTTCCCCGGGAATAACATCTTCTTTGGCTAGCTTTTGCAATGTAAATTCAAGGGATATGATTTTTTTTACCGAAACACTTTGGCCTTTAGTCGATTGGATTCCTTTATTTTTTTTAAGTTCTGACCAAACTAATTTTAATTTGATTTTTCGCCTTATCTGTTTGGGTTTATTCGTAACGCTTTCCGAAGACGAAGACATCTCTGTATCTGTTGACGTTTTTAAAGCAGATTTTAAAGTTATATTCGCATAATTTTGTAATATTTGAGGCGATCTCGCCACTAAACTTTCTATTTTTTGTTTCGTTTTGACGGGGTTGTATCGTTATCACTGTTATCGCTAATTGACCACGATGATTGTTTTTTCGGTGGACGGTGGCTATGTAATAAAATTCAAATATTAATTATTTATCAAAGGAGCATTTCAAAACTTACGTAATGAGCTGAATTGATATCCCCTTTCGTCATGCTATTTAATAACGAGATTGTAGGTATTACATTGCTCTGTAAGTGAAGAATACCAAAATTTGTTGTAAAGTCTGTCTCATTAAAATGATTGGAACAAAAAAAATAAGAGTGACCATCAATGAAGGTATATCATTGATGGTCACTCTTATTTTTTTTTTACTATTTCTAACCATTTATTACTAAGCCTTAAATATTTTGGAAAACTATAAACCAGCAAAAATAATATTTAGATTTGACATTAAAAATTATACTCGTAGATATAACGCACATTAAATAAAAACCCTAGTAGGTACAAAAAACCTACGCCTCTGCTTTTTTTAAATCGAAAATTTTAATGTCAAAATGGACATTTTTTTAAAAAAAAAAAAAAAACTTGTTTCTGTCAAAGTCAACAAAACCATTTGGAATAACTTGACCAGCTTATTCGAGATGTTGTTAAATAAGTCAAATAAAGCGGTGTTTGGAAAATACCCTCATTATAATCGGAATATAACGTTCAGTGGCTTGTCCTGGTTGCTAATTCATATCATATATATTAGGCATTTTCGTAAATAGATCCAGAATAACTTCACGTTAACTTTCTTCGAACATCAAAGTTATCCGTCTATTTAGGAACGTATGAGATAACTTCAGACTAATTTTGAAGTTTTTGTTGCTATTATTAACTGTATTTGGTTTTATTTTCAAAATTTCAAAATTTGTTCAACTTAACGTCAATGGAAATGGATGATTTTATTGAGCAGTTCTATAATGTCGAGTATTTGGTTGGCTTTTAAACAAATGAATTATTCTATAAGTTTAAGTCCTACAGTATGAGATACTGGAAATGCTGGATTATTATTTTTTAAACACAAAGGGCGATCTGTGAATAAATAACAACAATAGGTTCGGTTAGGTTAGTTTAGACCGGTGACGGTCCATAGTGATACCAAAGGATCCTACTCCCCTTTCACATTCATTGGAACCATTCAGAGCTACTTATGTAGCGTAAGATATCTCGCACTTTGCAGTTCTCAAAATCCATAAGGCCGTCAAAACAATATTTGCCAATAGATTTTTACCTCCAGTAAGCTAGCGCCGGGCATGAGCAGAGGAAGTGGCTCATAGTCTCTTACTCCTCCTTATTCATACAGCTTCTACAGAAGTCATTTGCCATTGACACAAGCCTCCTCGCATGCTCCCCAATGAGGCAGTGTCCTTTGAGCACCCTACGACTATACTTAAGTCAGGTCTACGCAGAGATAGTAGTGTTTGGGAGCGCTTCAAGTCCAGTTTCAGCCAGACTGGCTTCGCTACATTATATGTTATGGTGTTATCCCACCACTTCTGTGTCGAGGCTATCGCCTCATTTTTAAGCGCCATAAAAAGTGCTGCTATAGGCCTTTCAAGATTTGCCCTTTCCGGTTTCATATCCACATTTAATTTGTCACAATAGACTCCAGCTCCGAATTTGCCGTCTAGCTTAGAGCCGTCAGTGTAGAATTGTATACTTCCAGTTTCTGTTGTTGACCTGTTCTCCCGGGATTCCCTGGGTGTCACTATTTGCCAAGTCTTCCTTAAGGGAACTGCTAATCGTCGAGTGGCCCGTCTTTAAACATTTCCACTCAAACACGGCAGAGAGTCATGCAGCCGTAGATGCCGCTCTGTGCTTACCAAAGCTGTCAACAGGAAGAAGGCAGATCACGTGTTGCCTCTAGAGCACGTGCAGGGGTTGCCCTCAGTGCCCCGCTTATAAGCAAGCAGGTCGTTCTTTGTAACTTCTCTATCATATTTGTTATAAGTTTTCTTATCTAGTGCTGGCCACCACACACTCACTCCATATATCAGAATCGGTCTGACTAGAGCGGTAAAGTCAGTGTACCAGCTCTGGTTTTAGACTCCATCTTCTACCCACGGCATTCCTACATGAGTACAGAGCCATGGTAGACTTCTTTACTCTCTCTAAAATATTGGGCTTCCAATTTAGCCTACTATCCAAAATTATACCCAAAAATCTTGTCTTATCAGTAAATGCCAGTGCCGTGTCTTTAAAGGTAGGAGGGGCGACTACAGGCATTTTACATTTCTTGATGAAGGGTACAATCTCTGTTTTGGATGGAATTATACCCAGCTCACATTTGTTGGCCCACTTTGTAATGATTAAGAGCGCGTGCTGCATTACTTCAATAATCGTGCTAAGGTAACTACTCGAGATCATGATTGCTACGTCACCTGCATACGCTATCACCTCTATTCCTTCTCTCTCCAGTTCCAAAAGTAATTCATTGATTACTATGTTCCAGAGAAGAGGTGATAGGACACCACCTTGCGGAGTTCCTCTAACTACTCGCCTCCTAATGGTGGATTCCCCTATCTCCGCGTTAACAATCCTGCATTTTTGCATCTGATTTATCAACCTCCTTAAGGGGTAGTCCACATCTTAGAAAGACAGTCCTTCCTGAACTGCCTCCGTCCTGACATTTTTAAAGGCGCCCTCTATATCGAGGAAGGCTATCATACAGTACTCTTTCGAGTGAATTGATTTTTTAATTGTTTGCACCAGAGAATGCAGAGCCGTCTCTGGGTTTTATTTTTGCACGTATGTACACGTCAATCAGTCTTTCCAATGTTTTCAACAGAAAGGATGATAGAGTTATAGGTCTTAGGTCCTTTGGGTAGGACTGTGAATTCTTCCCCGTTTTCGGGATAAAAATCACCCTAACCTCTGTCTATTTCCTAGGAATATAATTCAGCTTTAAACACCCCCTGAAGATTACCTCCAGCCATGGGAGAATGCTCGATGAGTGGTTTTGCAATTCCACTGGAATGATACCGTCCGGGCCTGCCGATTTATAGGGTCTAAAGCCGTTTAGTGTCCATAGGACCCGACTTTTGCACACTATTTCCTCTGGGCACCCCGACGGTAATTTTTCCCTATTCCTACCAACAACAATAACAAATTGATTTATCTGACAAAACGAATCATCGAAATTTATACGAATTTTGCTTTCATGAACGAACTCACTCAAAGTTTATAAAGACTTTTTGTATTGGATAGATAACTTGAATAATTTATTACCAACATAAGAAAAATGAAAATGTAGTCTGAAGTTATCAGAATCTATTTACGAAAATGCCTAGTAGTTATTATATTATGCGAGGTTTAAAATTAAGAAAGTAAATTAGAATTGTATTATATCAATGTATTATTATATCTATTGCCTTTATCTAGGTGTCAGAATCCGGACCACTTTCTATCACTACTAACCATTTCTTCTCATTATTCGGTTTTCAATAAATGTCTATAAGATCCTGTATATAATTTGAACCCATATAGTCCAGTATGTTGGTTTATCCCCAAAGTAAAATTGGCATTTAGATGCTCGACCTGCTTTTAAATACTCCTTTCTTTGTGAATTGTTATTCTGAATCCCCAAAACGTATTTTAAGCGATAATATCACATTCTATATAGTGAAATTAAACTCTGTTGATTTAAACAATGTGGTTTAGTCCTTATTATTTAGGTTATACCGTGGAGAAACAAAACATTCCAAAAAGAAGTTAAACTGAACGATTTCGTGAAGGACCTGAAGACTATAGTCGAGGAAGCCAAAATGCCTTTTGATGATTTCAATCATTTCAATTCATTTTAGATTTATACTTGAATCTAACCTGAATTATATATTTGCCGAAACCAATAACAACAACAGCAACAAAAATTATAAATATTTGAACAAAAATGGGTTTTTCTTAAAGTCGAGAATATTTCTTTGTCTGTTTACCTTAGCCGAACAAGTTTTTTTTTCTTATTTGTAGTTTGTTCAATGAAAGTGTATTTATTGTAACTACCGAAATATAACAAAAATGGATTCGTTTTATGTTATTTATTTAACTATTATATACTCGTGGATATATATCGTACATATATAAAATATTTTTTAATGTTGACTTAAGTCCAACACACTCACAAAAAGAAATAAACTTTTAAGTAAAAACAAAACATAAAAGTGAAATGACATTTTGGAGGCCTTTGGAATATTTTTCTGTTGTTTTTATTTTTTATTATTGATGTTGATTAGTAATTTCTTATAATAAATAAAATTCATTGTTTTATTTTTAAGATTTTTGTTGTATAAGAAACGTCTTGTATTTGGTGTGATTTTTATGTCTGACAATTAAAATCATAAATTATATTAGTTTGACGTTTTTTTAAATTTTTTATGGATTTAAATGTTCGAAGAACAAATACAAAAAAATTAATTAAAATTTTTAAAAATTTTTTCGAATTATTATTTAAATGACATCGTATTATGATTATAAATGAATTTGGGACACTATATTCTAGCGTTGTATCCGAGTTCGATGGTATATAAAAAAAAAAACTAAATATAGATAATTCAAATTTTAATAATAGTACGAGCAATTAATTTTTATTTTTGGATACAAATTTTTTCGATGGACTTGTAAAATTTAATATTTTCCGCGTCATTAATAAATTATCGATTCAAATTTTAAAAATTTTTGTTTATGTCTTCAATTTTTATGGGTAACATTTTTTATATATTAATTTTTATTTTTTTCTAAAATAAAGATTTAATTGCACAGATCTATAAAGGTCTTTGGAGTATTGTTACTGCATTAGTGGTATCCAACAAATAACGTATGTCTGCATTTTAGTACCGAGATTGCGACTGTTGATTCACCGATTAGTGTGCTTACTGTGGGTCGGAGCTAGGGCAATAATTTATAACAAAATAATCCAGCGATGATCTGATCCAGCGATGCTCTAATACCTGTTCGTTAATAGGTAGCTGCTTTATTATCTAGTAGCCGAGAGGCTTCCGCAATATCATGTTGCAATAGCCTCGGTTCAGGCTTCGTTGTAAATCTTTTTATTTCGTGTTTTACATCCGGTATCTCCAAATCTCGATGCAAATCCTTATTACGAATGTACCAGGGTGCATTCTATACTCCGAAGTACCTTATTTTGGAAGTTTTGAATAGATTTGATGTTAGCATTTTTAGTACAGCCCCAAAGCTGAATACCATATAGCCAGACCAGTTTTAGGATTTGATTGTAAATCAATATTTTGTTGTCTGTGCTTAATTTTGACCTTCGTCCAATTAGCCAGTACAATTGTCTATATTTAAGATCAAGCTCCTTTTTTTCTTCTTCACATGCTCTTTCCATTTGAGCTTAACATCCAGTGTCTTACCCAAGTATTTGGTGGAGTTCTTTTATGGCACCATGGCATCGTTTATGCTGATTGGCGGCGGATTAACCAATAGTTTGTTCGTAAAGTTGACATGCGCAGATTTTATTTCATTAAGTTTGATTTTCCATCGCTTGGTCCACTGGTGAATTTCTTCACTTGCATATTGAAGTTTATTCGCCGCCTCTTCGACAGTTTTGAGTGGGCCTAGAACTCTGAAAAGTCTTACTCTGAAAAGTCTTTCAGATAAGTACGACTCCAGAAGGTCAACATGTGGTCCCGGAAGCATAACTTTTAGTTTATGTATTAATCCCTCATGCCATACCTTATCGAAAGCTGCTGCCACGTCCAGAAATAAGGCGGAACAAATTTGTTTATCTTCTAACGCTTTTTCTATAATGTCTGTAATTCTGTGAGCCTGGTCAATTGTTGAATGTTTACATCTGAATCCAAATTGGTGATCCGGTATTATGTTTCTACTTTCTAGTATTGGTGTCATTCTTCTAAGAACAATTCTCTCCATTAGCTTTGAGATGTCTTATTCTGAGATCCTGATCTACTGAATTTCTTTATAACAAAACAAGTTTCATCAAATTTTATTGAAGTAGAGGATAATTCAAATATGGTCTCTGATCATTCTGCAGTGATACTTACCATAAGCGACAAGATAATTAGGAAGGAAACAAGACCAACTCTTGTCAATAAAACAACTGACTGAGTCAGCTTCAGATCTGAATTAGAAAGCAATATAAGCCTACAAATACGATTAAAAACGGTAACGGAGCTAGAGGAAGAGGTTGAAAACTTCACAAATATCATTCAATTAGCCGCGTGGAATAACACTAAAGAAACATCATCCAAAACTACTGGTAAAAGCTACCCAAGAGAAATTAGGAACCTGGTCTTAGAAAAAAGGAAAGTTAGGAAAAAATGGCAACAAACGAGGAGTCCATCTGACAAGACGATCCTAAATAACAAACCACAGCAGCTTAAGCGAGAAATTCAGAAGCTAAATGAAAAATCGTTTTCTTCGTTTCTTGGAAAGTTGACGGCTGACAAAAATACAGACTACTCATTATGGAAGGCAACCAACAGAATGAAAACCCCAATCATGCAAATCCCTCCTATTAAGCGAAGTGATGGCTCGTGGGCCAGGGATAACAAATCAAAAGCTGAAGTGTTTGCTGATCACTTAACTGGTATTTTCCAACCGAATGAGACCGAATCGGATATTATAATCGAAAATGGAAGCAACGACTATGGGGGCAGAATCCCTCTAATAACCCAGAAAGAAGTTAATAGGGAAATAAAATTCAATCTCAATACCGGAAAGGCTCCTGGATATGATCTTTTAACAGGAGAAATTCTAAAGCAACTACCAAAGAAAGCTATTGTTCAACTAACCCATTTGTTTAAAGCTGTTATAAGATTACGACATGTTCTTTCTGCCTGGAAAGTTGCAGAAGTTATTATGCTACCGAAACCAGGTAATGCCAAATGAAGCTCAATCATATCGTCCGATATCCTTGCTTCCTATCCTCCCAAATCTGATGTTACAATAATGTTATTGGCTGGGTCCATTCTTTGGAAAAGAATCGTGTATAGGTACGAGCAAAAGACCTTGAAAAATCATGGGATGGAAGTAAAAGCAGTAGCACCCCAATAAAGTGAGAAGGCTCAGCCTAGTAGTCACCCTATTCTTCTACAAAATCCGGCTAGGGGACAAAACCAATTGAGCCTAGACTTTTGGATTCATTTAAATCAATATAACTCTATATTGGTATTGGTACATATTGGTACATTCCACGCATACATTAAATGTAAACCGCGACAAACAAACAACAAATTACGCTAATTATTTAAATAAAATTAAGATTTTTAGTATTTTTAAACTCTAGTATATTTAACAATCAATTATCAAATAATTATTTAAGCATTAACACTTTAGTAAAAAAAAAAAATTAAATAAATATTTTATTCACCCTCAAGCTATGTTTAAAGTGTGTGTGTCACAACAAAAACAATGCTGGTTAAAAATTAACATAATTGATATTATTTATAATAAAATTTAAGTCAAATAGCGCGTTAACTAACAGAACCATTTTTTTTTTGCTATACAGACAGAGTTATCGAACATATTAGTTGCGGTTATGGCTCATTAAAATGTATGCTTATATATATTATGCTCCTAATATATAAGTAATTGAAAAACTAAATGGTTCGACATTGAAATGACAGCTGCTTTTAAAAACATATACACAACCGATGCTTAAAATGGCAATAAGATTGACGCACCACGTTCATTATACGAGTATGAAAGGGGTTTAATTTATTATATCAACAACAAATAACAATTTCATCTTAGAAAACATCCTGTCTCGACGCGGCAACAAAATTTAATGAACCATTTTATTTTGGAAAATATTAACAAAAATCTACCTTCAATAATATCACACGACAAAACCAAAATATTCTAATCTCGTCTAAACCAACATAAGTCGATCGGATTTTAAAATTTCATAACAGCTGCGCGGAATGATAAATTAGATTTTTGGTATTTTTGAAATGGTGCTGTGTGATTGGTAGAATTTATAAATGTAATATAATTTAAGAAATGCTACTTCAATTTTATCCTTTACTTCCCATTTAAACATATTCTAAAACATATAAACGAGATACTCGAAACTAAATAGGGAGTCGTCTAAATAGTATAATAGCTTCACAATTCTGGATATATAACTTTTTTTTTGTTGTTGAATTTTTAACAAAATGGAAAATATTTACAAAAATTTGTTTAACACTTACGACTATATATGGCTGTTATTTTAAACTTAACGATAATAATATAACGAGGGGGTAAAGGTTGTAATAACTTAATATGACGCTAGATTTGTTAACCGGATACAAAATAAACAAAATGTTAATTGTAATCAGTTGTATATTGCTACTCGTGACCGTGCCGACAATTTGGCTCCAATCAATTATGACTGTTCAAAACATTCTTTTTATGAGAATTTTATTTTTTATTTTTTTTGGGTCATGTGGGTGTTGTAGCTACTGGCACGGTGACCTTAAAGATATTTTGTGCTTAAACCATTATTAATCTACCGTCCGGTCAATATTCAGACTCTTGATAAACCCGACAATATCTCTGGACTTAACATGAAACATTTGGTCTGGACTTATTATTCTCCCACCTAAATGTTGAATTCGTTGGCAGAAAATTGCTGCTAATTAGTACAGTACATGTTCCGCTGATTCCACTTCCATATCATAGAAGCGACAAGCGTCCATCGCACTTAGACCTTGGGAACTTGTCCTGTGAGGAAGCCAGTTAGTAGCCTCAACTCATGTTTTCCAAGTACGGGTTCTTTAACTCGGTTTGGCGAAGGTGAAATAAATCTCTTCGCCTGTCGTAGTCCTGGAATTATGCGCCAAAAAGAAGACCTTTCAATGTCCTTCCAGCGTATCGTCGCTGTTCTAAAGTGTGTCTTAGTGATACCGATGAACGGCTATGGTCCAATAAATAGAGAAACAGAACCCGCCCGGACAAGGCCATCAGCAGCCTGTTTCCTTCGATTCCAGTATGTCCTGGCACCTACACAAGTGTTACCTTATATGTGGTCGCCAGTTTTTTAACTGTGGTAAGACAATCCCATACCAGTTTTGTTTCAACGGTGTGTGACCTAAGAGCCTTTAGAGGCTGTGACCTAAGAGCCTTTAGAGGTGTGTGACCTAAGAGCCTTTACTTGACTGTCCGATACAATAAAGATCTTAGTGCTATTTAGGTTCCTTTTTATGCTTGTCGCAAAAAAATCTTTAGCATGCATTTCTACTTAGAAAACAGTAGCATTGGATCTCTCTCCAAGGCATTCCCACTCCCGAATATTCATACTCCTCCTCTGTCTTCTGATTTTGAACCGACTGTGTACCATACCATTTACCTTCTTTTAAAGGATAGCTGCCCTGTCCTCCAACTATCCCTGTCTGACAGAAAGGCTTAACAAAATTCAGTTTGACTGGCATACTGTCGGAAGGCATTCTAATGGAATGGTTTGCCTAAAACTCCTCAAGTATGTTTAAGTAACCAACCGTATTACCTGGTTGGCAATTTTCTTCTTCCTGCATCCTCAAGGCTGAAATTGTAGCTTCCTTTTTGACATGCAGGTGCAATGAAGTCAGTCCTAGAAGCATTTCTATTGCAGCAGTTGGGCATGTACTCATTGCTCCCGTAACACCGATGCAAGCCAAATGTTGAACCTTACATAGTAATGTTTGCATTGCCTTCTCCTCAGTTTAAGGCCACCACACTATTGAAGCGTATGTGACCATTGGTCTAATGATTGAGTTCTTTAGTGACTCTACTCTAAACCTTGAGTATGTGTTGTTTCCATAGTTTAGTTTTTGATCCAGAATGACTCCTAGATATTGAACTTCACTAATTTATTAATAAAAGTCCAAGCATAATATCGAACATCATTTAGCTACCATCGAACCAAGAATGGGTTGTAGACAAGCTACAAATCACGTAAATAGCCTTTGCACATACTTGATGGCTCAAGGAATCTGTGAACCAAGCCACAGTCCGCGGGCAAGTCCATTACATCTAGTCTGAAAAATGGGAATTGAAGACCGTGCCGAGATTACCGGATGCAAAATCGAGTAACGATTCCAGCCAGATATCTCGTACCACACTTGCAAGACTTTTCATATCAACTGAAAGGTTGTACAATCTTTTAGGCCTTAGACCTTGTTCAGGCGTACCATTACGACCATACCTACACCATTAGGATTATTCGAATTTACTAAGATGATAATCGACCAAAGAAAGGCAGTAAAATCTTTTTAGAGATTAAAGCATTCCATCTTATATTCGGGCTAAATTTCTGTTTTATTTATTTGGATGATGTACCATCACAAGTTATGATTTAGTGGAGAATATTATAGTGTCGAATGGAAAGATATGATTAAAGGGTTTTAGAGAGTGAGCATGGAACTGGGTTCGTGTGGAAGTGGAGAAGCAGGATTGAAGTAAAAGGCAAAAAAAGAACGAAAAACGAAAAAATGGGATTTTTACTTAAAAATCTAAAGATCCAGCAATAATGAGAATGAAGAATATTACAATATCGAAATTGTTATTCAAAAATTCTCTGAATATGGTTTGGTCGTTAAATCAGAAAAGTTTGGCTTCGCAGCACCTGAAATAATTTTCCTATTGGACACCAAATTAATGAACAAGTCATTCTATCTTTTCCTGAACTTTATCCATAACTTCGAACGTCCCGCAACGGTTGGTCATCTTAAACGTTTCTTTTGAGTATGCTTAACTTTTACAGAGGTTTTATACCCGGCGCTGCTGTGGATTAAATGCTACTCAACAATTTCTTGAAAGCTTGCAAAAACTCCAATCAAATGGACTTCAGCATCTATTAACGCTTTTGAAAATTGTAAAAAAAAATTGTGTCAAATTACCTTTCTTGCACACTCATCGTTATCAACTTGATTAGCAATCATGGTCAATGCGTTATATTGCGCAATTGGTCCATGATTCAGCAGTAAATTTTAGGATCATGGCAACTTCTTCTCAGTTCGTAGGTAACGAGCAAAGATACAGCGCTATGACAGAGAGTTGCTTGCGGCTTACTCGGGCAATAAGCACTTCAAGTATTTTGTATAGAAGGATGCGAAATCAATTTGTTCACCGATCATTAACCACTTGTTTACGCATTTCAAAAATTTACTCATTTCAAAGTCAAAAATTTCAAGACATGAAAAATCACCTCTCGCCGCTTTGCAACGTTTTGCAGATATCCACTTAGTCACCACTGGCCAATGGAAACTCAGCGATACTGTGAATCGTTAATAGATCTACATGTTGGCGTGAGGCCGTTCCATTATCAGACTGAACTGCTATCACTGTTGTTTTTGCTATTTGTTCTTCATGGATTTTTCACTACGGTGTACTAATCGCTATCAATACGGATCAAGGGGCACAATTTAAGTCCGAACTCTTTCGAAAGTTATTTGTATTACTAGGTTTCGAAAAAAAAGAACCACCAGCTATAATCAAAAATGTAATGGTATCATTGAAAGATGGCATTGTACCATCAAGGCAGTATGTTAAGGATGACCTAATTGGACAACAATCTTACCTGCGGTGATGCTATGCTTCCGATCAGCATACAGCGCAGAGTTAAAGACAACCCCAGTCAAACTAGTTTATGGCAGCGCACTACGACTACCAGGACAATTCTTGGATTCTTCAGTAAACATTAACGCACAGTATACGCCTGATTTCATTAGAACGGGTGCGTTAAAAGTAAAGCCTTACAATAACCGTATACCGGTCCATAGTTATCACATGAACAGATAAATTCTACACCATATAGATTAACGACAAGTCAATCCCACAAAACGATACAGACAGCACGGATAATACAACAATAACTAACAAAAAATCCATTCAAAAGCCATTACTATTATTCCAACCTCAAGAATTACCACAACTTTTAACTGTTAGCCATTTTTTATTTATTTTATTTATTTTTTGATTAACCATACAAAAAAACATTTTTTTAAAGGAAAACCCACACATCACCAACAACTAGCTAAACTGTCACTCGAGCTCGACGTTAAATCAAAATTCCACAACGGCTATAAGATTAATAACACTATAAAGTAAGATATAACTTTCGTAAATTTCTCACCCACTCGATGATGAGTTAATTGCGTAAATTCTCTAGAATTTACTGGAGGGGAGAAATTTGGTGATGTCTATTGAATATTGACCTCTTTTGTAAATAAATAAATATATGTCTTTTTCAAATCAAAGAGCTCTTTGAATGTTTGGCAGAGTATTTTTTTGTAAGAACTGCTGAATGCAGTGTTCCAGTCACATGATCAATCTGATCCAATGGTTCACTTGTCTTGTCAGTTTGTTAAATTTTATGTACAAAATAAAATAATAAAAATGTAAAATTTGTAATAAAATAAAACTGATAATGAAAAAAAAATATAGATATAGGCAGGCGTGGGAAAAAACAATTTCGACCTTATATACCGGGTGTTTTTTTTAAGCTGAAACTTTCAAATATCTCAGAAAAGCACTCTACGGAAAAAATGTACATGATCAAAATTTAATCATTCCGAGGGAGACATACATTAGTGCTAAAATTAGTCCTCCCTCTTCTCCCTGAAGGTGGGGCGGAGGTTAAATTTGAAATTAAAATAGGAACTCCTATTTTTTATTGCAGATTCGGATTAGTCCTACTCCTATTTTAGGGAAGTTTACTTTGGCGGAAAACGGCTAACCGATCTGAAGTGATGGTCTGATTCTGAAGAGACAGAATTTTTATTTTTTTAAAAAATTTTTTGTAATTTTGAATATTTTTTTTTAATTTTTTAATTTTTTTTAATTTTTTTAATACAACTTTTTTGCACTCAACAGTTTTCTCATGAGTGCTGTACTTTTTGAAATATTTACAAAACTCGAAAAACTCTCTATGGAAGCCGCCAATTCCGGTTAGTCGATTTTAGCCAAAATTAGCTGCCTTACTTATTTTTAGCCGGAGAATCCGAATCTGCAATAAAAAATAGGGATTCCTATTTTCATTTCAAAGTTACTACCACTCCACCTACAAGGAGGGAAAGGTGGTACTAATTTTAGCACTAATGTATTTCCTCTTTGGAATGATCAGATTTTGATCTTGGATATTTTTTTGTAGAGTGCTTATTTTCCGAGATATTTGAAAGTTTCAGCTTAAAAAAAAAATGACCCGGTAGATGAGTAGAACTTGTTTTTTTATAAGTTGACTTTAGGTTATGATTTATAACCTAAATATTTAAGACACCTACAGGACATCCATAGAAGTGATTGTTTTTTAATTTAACAGTTTTGAATATTTGCTAAAATCTCTCATTGTCAAATACATCTTTCCTAAAATCCGTACCCAATTTTGTCAAAATTCCACTATTTACAAAATCAATTACCTACGATATCCACCATTCCTAAACCAAATAAATGCTATCTCAACCTGGGTCTCAGACCGTGACAGTTTTGGCTTCGGGTTCAGGTTCTTGCATAAGAATATTTTGGGTTCGGGTTCATGTTCGTATTCTATGTCGGGTT
This sequence comes from Tipula confusa, assembly GCA_963556175.1. NCBI lineage: Eukaryota > Metazoa > Arthropoda > Insecta > Diptera > Tipulidae > Tipula > Tipula confusa. The sequence goes on along the minus strand of OY744475.1, from coordinate 153,829,966 downwards.
AAAGAAAACCTAACTTATTTTAAAATTCAAATAAATTATTTTAGGAATTTTAATTCAATTGGACATGCTGCTGAAATTAAATAAAGGGCAGAAAAAGTCCGTTCCACACTGACCTGTGTTGCTGGTAAGACAAGCACAATCTGAGCAGCCTCGTATAATAATGGGGTATTCAATTTATGCTTTTTCCAGAACCCCAAGAGATTTTTTTCCTTTGGAATTCTTTGGGATAAGTTTTATAATAAAATTAACACACTCTGCGTTGTCATTTTGCGTTGACATCTCCATACTGTTTGTTGATCCATTTTAAATGATTTTAAATTTATTGCCTTTTTGTTTTTGTTTATTTTTAATTTTTGAAAGGAAAAATTAACTCGAACCTGAATTTTGGATTTGGTTCAGTTTCGAGTTCGGCTTCCCAAAATTATGAAAAAATCTTTGAACTGAAACCGGCTCAAGTTCGGGTTCTGGTTCAGTTCGAACCCCTGATCTCAAACAATATTATTACAATTAGAGAGGTATTATGGATTTTTAGATTCTAAGCCATTTACGTAAATTTTTTAAACCAGTTAGCCAACTTTTTCGGGTCAATGTTATTAAAGCTGTTATAAAGCTCTGAAAAGTAGATTACCGCATCTGCTGGAACAAAAGCCAAACATTTAAGTTTTTCTCTCTAATTGTAATAATATGTTTCATCATGGCCGTATTTCCTACTTAGTCAAAACTTCTGTATGCGGTACCAAATTATCTGCTCAAAGTGAAACAAGGAACAGCTATATTCTGCATCCGGGAAAAACTCTTTCGCAGCCCCAAAAAACGCCTTTTCAAATCAGTTATTATTCGTTTGGGATTTAAACAAATTTTTTGTTCACAAGTAAAATACCTCCCTATATGCAGCTTTTAGTTTGGAGCTCATGAGGCAGTACAGCAGAGATAAGGTCGCGTCATTAATTCTCCGTGAATTGTAAATAATTGATGCATAATTGTTGGTACAACAATTTATTGTCTCATCTAGATTTAGCGGTTCTTTCAAATTACTTGCTCTAATTCAATAAATTTGGCAAGTTTGAGCCTTTTCTGTAGGCAAATACACCCGGACATTACTATTGCAGGGAAACAATAGCATCGCAAATAATTTAAGCAGGTATGTCTTCGAGGTATCTCGTGCTTTTTTTTTGTATTTATCAATGACATTTGTTATGGAGCCGAAGCACACCCAAATCTTTCGCGGTTATTTTTTAACGTCCTACCTTATACCGTCACCAGCCAAATCGAGGACGCACGAATAATGCTTTTCTTTGCATATTATCTGCACATAGTATTGTTTCAAACAGCCAGTACTGGCATGGACGATGGTTTGGCCCATGGATTCTGCACTTCAACAGAGGGTCATAGTTGTGTTCAACGTCATCACCGATCGAAATCAGATCATGAAAAATCCATTTTGCAACCCACCCTGTGGGGATTCGAACCGGCACCGCTTTTTGTTTTATTTCATTATTTGCCATATCAATGAAATTTTGGTGAGCTTCAGGAGAATGCGAATGGTTTTAGTGACCATTCGGGCTTTGCAATATACTCTGTTTTTCTTTTAGCGCATTTCCATCTTACTGTTTTCTTGCTTTGACCACATTTATAGAAGATGTAACTATCCACATCCAATTTTTGATTTTCTTTATTACCTATAGAAATTTCCAAATTCATTTTCAATATACATATGTATTTATGAAATTAAATGTCACTTTTATTTTATCAATCAACAACTTTTATTTTAAAACTAAAGAAAAAACAAAGAAGATTTTATTTATATTGCAAAACTTGTTTTTCAACGCACATGCGATTGATTGAAAACAGTATTCAATCTATTACCGATTTATGTCCATGTACATATGTATCGATCGATTTTGTTTGCCATTCGTTCATTCTTAATTAATTCTCGAATAAAAACGTCGGATTCGTTGGATTTTTTAGTGTGAGGTCCTACATATCAATGATATGTAGGACCTACATATATCAATGATCCTACATATATCAATGATCAATTATTTATTTGCATTCTTTGATACGTAAAGAATAATGCAGGCGACATTCATTACTTCGTGTGTCATGTGAATGCCCCCACCCATTGGGGCACAGAAAATACGTTTCAAAATTGTCATAGAATTTTTTAAAGTTCTTTTACACCATTATTAGATATGTCAGCAAAATAAAAAAAACTATTATAGTTATGTGGACATATTTGAAAATAATTTTTGCATTAAAATTTAAAATAATTCAACGTGTCAAATTCCCCAAAAATGGAAATACAATAATGTCATGTTGATTTCACAATATTTACCAATTATTTTGATATTTGAAATTTCTTAAAGTAAAGAAATTATGTGCTCCAACTATGGATTAGTTTCAAAGTTGATTGTATTGATATTATGACAGGTCGGTAGGTAATTTTAAAATATTTTTCCATAACCAAAGGTTGAGTGACAGTAAAAAATCTTTTTATTATTCGTATTTGAGTTTAATGTGAATTATATTCTACTTTAATATACGAATGGTGTATAGGTGAACCAATTTTTGGTTACCAATTGTTGCCAATCCGAATCTTGCCCGTATATTACGAAGATAGGTGAACTAATGTTTTTTTAGAGTTATCGTCTTATAAAATGTAAAAAAATCATAATATGGCTCTGGTTTAGGTCAAATCGAATTAGTCACTAACTTTATTTAGATAATATATTTTTATGGTTAATATTGCCATAGTTGATAGAATGAGCAAACCTCAAAAATTGGTAATACAATATACTGTCTAGAACAGTAGTTAAAGTATTTCTAAATGCACGTGGATTTGGTCAATCCAAGTACAATTTTCCTGAAAATACAGCATGTGATCGGTATGGAAAGATTTCTAAACGGTAGATTTAAGATCTCACGTACGCAAGATATAGTGAAAATGTAGTGCAGATTTAAACCCAAACACATACAGTTTGCATGTGCAATACGGTTATAATTACAGGTTAAAACCATGATTCAAACCATCTTTTATGCTAATACACAAAGGATGAAGTTATATATTGTGGAGTCGATTAAAAGTTTAGTGTCATCTAATTGCAACACTGCGTTGGTCAACATCATCTTTAAGGCTACTACGCACTGATTACTCATTAACAGTTTTCTTTTTTCAAATTTAATACTTTTCGACAATACAAAACTCCAAGGTGTTAAAGCTTCACATCAAACAAACGAAAAATATTATAGTTCCAAAAATATTTTTGATACCCAAAAACCATATTTAAAGCTCTTTTTATTGTACATTTAAGATAATTTTTTAAAACTTTTATCTTAATTAAACTATAAAATTAATAAAAAATAGACAGTAATTCGATTTGAATATAACTACAAATTTTAGAATTTAATGTCTGCTAAAAAGTTCGATACAGAATCGAGTTACCGAAAATATCGCGGTGTACGTTAAAACTAGAGTTATCCGCATCGGGTATTTCTACAATTGGGTGTATATATTTTATAACTCACACAGTAACCTTAATTTTTTCTTTCAATTGTAACATTCGTTATGACAATTTGTTTTCTTTAAATTTCGTTGCTCCTAGCAACTCTACTTTTCTAATAACATCTAAGTAGGTGGCACGTAAATCACAAAAAAATAAAAAGTTTATCAAATATATTTATCATGCATTTATTTGGTGTAAAAGCTGGGTTACCCAAATAAATACATAGTAAATATGTTTGATAAACATTAGGTATTTTGTGATTTACGTGCCACCTAGATGTTATAGGAAAAGTAAAGTTGCTCGGAGCAACGAAGTTTAAAGACAACAAATTGTCACAACGAATGTTACAATTGAAAGAAAAAATTAAGGTTACTGTATGAATTAAAAAATATATTCACGTCAAGCCGCTTTCATAAAAACATCGGCAAAATATGACGGAATTAAATATTGTTATGGTGTTATGACCATGGCTAGTTTTGAAGTGCTATAAAGTGCTGCAAACCAATTTTAGCAAGACAGAGAAAGAAACAGGAGACAACACTATTATATTGGATGACACGTGCGTTAGCATCACAAAACATAAACAAAAACAAAATAAAAATTAACAATATCAACAATATCACATTGTGAAATTTTATTTATAATTGTTTATATTTGAATATTATTGATCTTAAATTTAATTTTAGATTTTATTTTTAAAATGTTGGTATTCAAAATTTCAAAATGTCGAAATGTCAAAAAAAAAAGAATCAAAATGTGATTCTTTTCTGCTAGAATTGCCCACTTGATTTGCTAGAAAAATTGAGCTACGCTAGTATTTTGACATGTAACGATTTTGATATGTACTATGCTGTATTCACTTACACATGTGTATATTTTGTATACCTGTTATTTTTCTCGCTCAGTTTGTCTTTTCTAGCCGCTAGAAAAGTCGGAAAAAAGTGACATAATACCATTAATAGTTTTATTTTATAGTTTAATTAAGATAAAAGTTCTAAAAAATATCTTAATGCACGATAAAAAGAGCTTAAAATATGAATTTTGTATAACAAAAAATTGTATCGAACAAAAAATTTGTTTGGTGTAAAAGATGCGTAACCCAGTTTTTACACCAAATAAATACAGCAATATTTCGATTAGTCCGGTTAATCGGTTCCCCAAAAATCTATTTGAAACCAGTAGGTCTAGTGCGTATTTCGATCTGAAAGTAAAAAAAATCTGAAAGTAAAATATGATTTGACTATGAATCGGTACTGTGTAATGTTTTCAGAGTGTTGATTTTGTACGAAAAATGACAGCGTGAGGTGAGCAAACCGGAAAAATATAGTAGTGGTGGTTTTATTAGTATTGGTTTACTTGAGCACATGCGCGATATCTTATTTATATATTTTTGTATTTGATATTTCAAAACCAAAATAATGTTTAGTGTTCATCGATAATTAATGGCGTATGATTATGTTTCTTTTTCAGTTTTAAAAAAATTATGATTAAAATATTATAAAGGGCTAACTAACTATTATTAACCTATTAATAATAATTAATACCTATTTAATAAATCTAACCTATTATATCTCAAACATACTACTTTTTTTAAACGTCATAAAATTGTTAAAAAAAATCAAATATTTAAAAAAAATAATATAAAAAAATTATTATAAAAAAAAAAAAAAATATTAAATAATAAAAAATTTGATTCCACCACTAAAAAGCTAGCGAATAGGTGAAGTGAAGTGGACGTCAGCATCATAAAAACTTAACCGGTTCAACCAGAACCCTATATTTTCATACTTGCCTTCGTAAAAATGACATACAGAATGCACAGCCATATGAGAAAAAAAATACAATACAAATATAATATACACTGTATATTATATTTTGTGTTTATATACACTGTATATATACACAAAATATTGCTCACCTCACGAGCTCGCGCTGTCAATTTTCGTACAAAATCGACACTCAGATCGTAACAAAATGTTGCTTTATATTTTTCTGATTTGTGATGCCAAATTTTTTTGTTCCTTAGGTTTTTGCAAATAAATGCAAAGTAGTGGTGATAATGAAAATGAAAGTGAGTGTGTGATGGCCATTCACAGAAAGATATTAAGAGACAAATTAAATATTTTGGAAATTCATTAGGTTAGTTATTTATTTATCATTTTATCATAAAAACTGACACATAACAACAGAAATGTATGTTACAGTTATTAAAATAATTAACTAATTAAAATAAAATAATTAAACAACAGTTACTGCTTCATCCGTTTTTTAAACTGCTCTCTTGAAATATTAAAATCAAAATAACCGTAACACTCATTGAATGCATCAAAAATATTAATGAGGAGCTGAGTTATTAAAATTATTAGTGCAAATAAACTTGGGAGCGATCTTAAGGCTCGCTGAGCAGCATTAACACAAAACTTCTCAAGCAACTTGGGACAGTAAATTTTAGAGCATAGAAGATCGCGAGCAAACATAGCACAGGCTATCTTACGTACACTTTCTAAAGATTGTAAATTTATTAAGGCAAGCCGATTTGTATAAGGTTTTACGAACAAAACCACAGTTTAAGTTAGCTAAACGACGTAATGCATAGATCAAAAATTGTTTTTGAATACTTTCGATCCTCGTTGAATGAGTAATATAATAATGATCCCAAATTTCCGAAGCATATTCTAATACAGACCTGACGTAAGTAACATAGAGAGATTTAACAGTAAGAGAGTTAACAAATTCTTTCCCATTACGCTTAATAAACCCCAATAAAGAGTACTGTGTACTTACAATGTAGCTTACCTGCTTATCAAATGTAAGGTCCATTGAAAAAGTAACGCCACGATCGCGAATTTCGCATACTTTACAAAGCTGTGTATCCATTCAAAAATACGGAGCCACTACACAAGAAAAACGCGATCTACAAAAAGAAACAACTTTGCATTTACTCGTGTTGAACCTCTACAGTATCACTGAATGAATTTATTGCAGCATAGATTTTTAAGTCATCAGCATTCAATAGACACTCACAGAACTTGAAACACTGAACAACATCATATATAATAAACACCGTGAATAGTAACGGTTTAAGGTGGCTACCCTGCGGAACACCAGACGGAATAACAAATTCGAAAGAACGATCCTGAGAAATACTCACACATTGTTTATTAGATGTCAGGTACGAAACGATCCATTTGATTTTCTACACAGACCACATCAACTTGGCTATAACTACCCACAGTTTTGAAGATATAACTTGAAAAAACCATCAAGTTAGTAATTGTAGATTTGCCCTGAGTATAGCCATGCTGACGAGAACTTATCCTATAATCTCTGATCCCTCTAAAGGACGTAATATCGCTCCTTCTTCCAGGCTTGAAAATAGGGACAGTAAAAGAATTTTTCCAAATATCAGGAAGTACACCACATGAAAGACTCGCATTGAACAGATAATGTAACAGATAACGGTTCGGACGAAGGAAGTGCAAATTTTCTCAAAATCCATGGCGCGAATTCCCTTTAACATGAACAAGATGAAATTTTCTAGGTTTACAGTAATGTTCATTTAATTTATTAATCAATATACGGTTCCAGTTTTTCCAAAATATTTAAAAGAATCGTTTTAGGTATTATGTTCTAGGAGAAATAAAAGACGAGTTGGATGCCATAAATAGTTCCACTGTCATTCCTCTCGCATGTTAAAGCTAGCCGCTGCGATTCATTTTTATGCTCAAGGTGGATATCAGTTGAAGACTTTTCTATGAAAAAAAGTAGAATTATGTTATATAGATGCCATAGATGGCATCATATACAATTGATTCGGTCACAGGTAAATGACAATCGGTTTTAATCGAAAACTTAGACATAGTAGCAACGCTATGGTGGTAATATTGTATTTAAAAAGTAATACATATTAACTTTGCGTGTTTTAACAATTTATACTTTATTTTTAGATATGTGATCATAAAACGACCGTTAAATCCGTAGAAAATGGTTTTGTGGGTCGTTTCACCATTCTTTTGTATCACTCAACAAATGGTATTGAATTGTCAAGATTTCCACACAAAAGGTGAACAAAACTGGCTATTAGATAATACAATTAATTGATGTTTAGTTAATAATTCCTATTTTGTTTGAGTTTAACAGAGGATTCAGAATACCCACTTAAGCCGTGTATTTTAACACCATAGCGCCAGATGGAAGTGCAGAAGCAACATTTAACGATACTCACTCAAAACCGCAAATTGTTACTATTTCGTATTATTACGCTCCTAAAAATATAAATAATATGGTGTCTCAATAATTGTAGCACGAATTTTGAAAAATTTTTACAATAAATATTAAAAAATTGACTTACATTAATTTATTATTGGGTACTTATGACTATCGAAAATATTTCTGATAACTAATTTGCTTTCAGATGAAATTTCCTGTTTTTCGCTTATTTTGATTATGAAAATCAGAATACTCAGTACAAAAAAAATACGACAGTTAGAAATGATTTTGATTATCAAAAAAATTTTACTACTTTCAGAAATTATTAACCGAAAATCGGTTTACGCGGTACGATTTTGAACTTTCATATCGAATTTACTTTCAGAACGGAATACGCAGTAGACCTACAGACTAGGTTCCCAATTCATAGTAAAAAAGTTGATTGGTTCCATTATTAAAAATAATTAAACAAAAAATACAGATTAACCTCGAAATTTATTTCCTTCTCTGTAAAAATTCGAAGATAGATTTTTGTACCTGTTTCTTCTTAGGTTTTTTCTCTTCATACAATTCTATAAAGCAACGAATTGAATGCTTTAACAATAGGCGGATATTAAAGCTACGTTATATATTTGGATCAACTTCACTGATGAACTCGGACAATTTTTAAATCATCCCGACCATTGTTGTTATTTGTTCAAAGCTCAATGTTTGTGGGAAAACTTCAACACAGTCATTTGTAACCATTTGAGCAATGTGGGATGATATGTTTCCAAATCGCATTGCTGGCCCTAACTTCATTCCATGCTTCGTTTATATTTTCTATGATGTTTTTGGATGTTGTAGGTAACTCTTCGAAAATTCGGATAAAGTTTTCTCTTTGTATAGTTTTTATGGCTTGCAAAAATGTGCGACGTAAGAAATATGCCTTAAATGTGGCAATGACCCCTTGATCCATAGGTTGAATAAATGATGTTGTGTTTGGCGGAAGAAGATATATGAACACGTTAATTTAAATGACAAAGACCAATCGGGTGACCAGGGGCATTATCCAAAATATAAAAACCTTAAAATCTAATCCCTTTTCTTTGCAAAACCGTTCTGTAGGGCAAAAATAATTGGTGAACCAATCTTCAAATAAAGATTTTGTAACCTACGCTTCCTTATTTGACCGCCACAACACTAGAAGATCGTTTTTGGAAAATTTTTTAACAGTTCGAGGATTTTCTGCACGGTACACAAGCATCGGTTTTAATTTGAAATCCCCTGCTGCATTTCCACCTAATGGGTGAGTTTACACGAGGCATTTTATTCCGGATTCTTCAGCAACAAATTCTCTTATCGTTTAGACGAAACAAACTCGGTTCCTGAAATTCCTGAAATCAAATGCCTCGTATAAACACATGGAATAACAATGTGAGACGATTTTTTGAAATTTTATAATTAGGGCATGACCTTTAATTAGCTGCAATAAAAGTACGTGAAGGCCACTTTTTCCAAAATAATCCCGTTTTATTTTGTAAATAATCCCTTTTTCTGCGATGGCAGATTCGCCAATAATTCGAACATTGTGGATACCAGTTCGTTGTTTAAAATGAAAAAACCACCGGGCTTGCCATGAAAGACGTAGTCAAGACTTAAAGCTTTAGCTTGAATTTCCATTTGACTAAGCAGATTTTTTTTTTTATTCAAATCTTCGATCCATATGGATAATAGACGCTCCATATTAACGATTCTTGTGCTTCTAGTTTTACATACAATTTTTTTTTATATAATTTTTCTAACTGAGGACTTGTTCATTCCCTTGTCACGGCCTATTTTAGCAAATGATGCAACTTTTTCGTGAATCTTTATGATGTTTAATTTTTGCTTTAAAGTGAGCCACTCACGTCTTCGTTTCTTGTTTGAAGAATCACTATGACATTTTCTTTTTGTACTCATAATGCACTTTTAATCAAGATTAATTTTATATAAAAAAGGACTTTACTGTTTCATTGCATACATAAAACTGATATAAATGAAAAACGTCAAATGCTTATATATTTTATTTGTGCATATTGGGGAATCCTCGAAAAATATAACATGACCGCAAAAAAATAAACCGAAAAATAAAAAAAAACCGAGTGTTTTTATACATATAGACAATATTTTCTTTGTTCTAAAATAAACCGGATTAATTCAAAAATATGAAAAATTAATAAATAAAAATTGCCAAGTGTGGTTTTTTAAAACCGGACTATAGTGAATCCGGACTAATCGAAGCCGCAATGTATAGTAAATATGTTTGATTAAACTAAGCTATTTTGTGATTTCCGTGCCATCTAGATGTTATTGGAAAAGTAGAGTTGCTAGGAGCAACGAAATTTAAAGAAAAAATTGACGTAATAAATGTCACAAAATGTTACAATTGAAATAAAAAATTAATGTTACTGTACGAATTATAAAATATATTCACGTCAATTGTAGAATTACCCGATGCAGATAACTTTAGTTTTACCGTACACCGTGATCTTTTTGTAGATTTGGCGCTTCTTTAATAAACTTTTATGTTCGGTAACTCAATTGTTTATCGAATTTTATGAAAGATCTTAAATTCTAAAATTAGCCCTCAAATCGAATTGGTTTCAATTTTTAGTTTTATTTTATAGTTTAATTCTAATAAGAAAGTTCTAAAAAAATATCTTAATGTTCAATAGAAAGATCTTAAAATATGGAGTGTGATTATGTAAGCATTTCGAGTTTCGAGTTGGGACTTTCGACATGTCAAAATATGTCGAAATATGTCGATAATGTGGCCAGTTTTATTTTGAAAAAAAATTATTTTGCACATTTCGACATGTCTGTCGCAACCGAAAAAGTATTCGAGTAAAACAATAACAACTTGTCGCAATTTCGACACGTCAAATAATACATTTTTTGAAAAATATCGGCCATGTTGTCGAAACTCGAAAATTACGTAGTATGCGGGTAAAGCAAGTATTTAAATGTTTAGAAAAAATATTTCACCCTTAAAAGACTATACTTAGTTGTACGTTTTTTAAATTGTGATACCGTTTGTGACTGTTGAAATTGCAGTCACTTTGCTAAAGGGAGGTCGCCAAATTTACAACGAATTTAACCTTCCAGTTGTATTGCTCGACAACTCATAAGTCTCATAAATGCAATTGAATCCAGTCAGAAGCTGCAAAATTACGTGAGGCACTTTTATCGTTATTGATATGACGGCCACACCTAGGAATGGACTTTGCTGCATTGATAAGCTTTGGTGCGACCTGATGGGCAGTGACCTTAGCTTTGGACGCAAAGTCTTGGTTCTTGGTCAGGCGCTTCCGGTCGTACAAAGGGGAACCTTTCTCTACAGGACTATTGGCTATAATACCATGCATATATGAAACAAATACAATTCCAATTCCGAATGAGATTTCATATTGATTTCACATTCAACATTTCAAGATCTTATAAGCACTATATTCACCAACCGTGGGTAAATGTCAACAGAAAAACTGTCAAGGAGAGTTAAAGTTGCTTCAACAAATAACACAGACGCTTGAAATGAGTCTAATAATAACAGACTCGATAAAAACATTCCTATCAAGTCCAACTACAAATTGATCCTAATCCTCAGCATGGACCTCTGTTAAATGATGGTCGTCAATCTACTCGCAATGTTGTGTTCACTGAAACTATATAAGGTTCAAATTAATCTTGAGGTGTGTAATTTATCTCACGGTAGCTTGAGGCAGATAAGGCTCGCGATAACCAGTCCATCGAACAAAAATATAGGTGTAGTAAATCAGGGTAAATGCTTTGGCCTGCGTGAACAATTGTTTGAAAACATTTAAAAAAATCGGGAAGTCTTTTGAATGTAGAGTTTTACGAAAAATAAAAATTGTAAAATTGTATAATCGTGTTTTTCGGGCCAAAGCCTAGGATAATTATTGTTTATATTACAGATGAGGGTCTTAGGTTTATATAAAAACTCTGCAAATAAACTCCAGTGCTGGGTTTAATATACAGTTTAATGTAATAAAGTTTGAAATAGCAACTCTGACCTAATGGTTGAGTTAAGCTCGGAGTTATACTGACCGACATAATCAGAGTCACATATTTTATGCTATTGAACCCGCAAACAGTTTTTATGATTTATATCCTGCAAGATTTTGCAGGAGGTACATTTTCCAAAACAATCTGGTAAAAAACTGCATAAAAAATTGACGTCGATAATAGTCGTGCTCTTGTATTATTTTGGTAAATGTTTTGAGTTAACCATTTGCGAAAACTTCGCCTCTAATTTTTAAGGTAGTTGTCCGTCTTTTTTTTTTAAAATTATAAAATGCATGTCGCTTGATAAACTCTTTTAACCGTCATTCGCTCGCAGCAAATGTTGTTTTTTCGGTGCGTAGGACTCGTGCTTTTGTTGGGTTCCAGAAAAGATTAATTGTAAAACCTATATTAGTAAATTGCCCAAAACAATTTTTTTAAATACTTGTTAGAACAAATAGCCCGCAAAGTATATTTATTTTTTCAGGAACGTGTTATGTTATATATATATATATATATATATATATATATATATATATATATATATATATATATATATATATATATATATATATATATAATATTAAGTCTCACCAAAGATCATTTACATAATTTGAGATGGTCATAAATAATAATTATTATGATTTTTTCACAAATATATAATTTATTTGAAATGTGTCTGTGAACATGCTAGATAATAGTACATGCGGTGGTTTATGCATATCACAACACCTGTGACGTATTCATTAATAACCTGTTCCTAATTATCATCGCACGTAAAAATTTTAAATCCTTAAAATTTATCTTAAAATCGATCATGAATCTTCATTCAATTTTATTTTCTATTCTTTACATAATATATCTTATTGTTTTCCGTGCCAATTTCATTCGTTTTTATGTTTTCCATCTTAATCGTGGTGTCTTCATGTGTGTCTGTGCTTCCCATAAAAGTAAAATGTGTCAGAGGAAAAGGAAGAAACAAAGACTAAAATTAACACTCAATTAAATTTACAATCATATAATTTGATTAAAAGCTCATAAAAATGTTCACCACTTCACGATATGTGTGGTCAATATTATATGTGGATGGATTTAATTTTTTACGATTTTTTTTTCCTTTACCAATTTTATTATGATATGCATGCCATGATCGTCTTCGGTCGTCGTTTGTAACGTCTTTTTGTTTTGTCGCTTGGATTGATGTCCCAAAAGCTTTATCGTTGGTTTATTTTTAATATTTTTACACTTTAGTTCAGGTTTGCGCAACATACTAAGGCTTTTAGTGCAGAGACGTATATAGTTTTAGCATAATACTTGGAGATTTCTTTAGAACCAACTGCTCTTCATTCTTGGTTGATTTTCGTAAAGAATCTATCTGCATTACTGAGGCTCGAAGCTATTTTAGTTAACTTGAAGAAACCAAATGGAGTAATAATATCAGAAACCCTAAGCTAGGTCCACTGAGCTAATAATAGTCAGATTTATATTTAGCCAAACTCACCGAACAACCAAACTCTGGAAATGAATCGCAGTTGCTACTCTATTTGGCCATTATTTGACTTTGGTATGCTCTTTAGAAATAATTTAAATAAAAGTGAACTAACAATTTTGTCTTGAGCATAATATATGAATTTGGCGATTTGTCTAGTGATAATTTCTGAACCTAAATTGCTTGTTTATCAAAATATTGGTTTCATCAGTTTGAATTTCACGTTTTAACTTTATGCCATATTTAATAAATTTTTCCTAACATTCAAAATAGACTCAGACTGTGTTAAAACCCATGATAAATATTTATGAATAGAAAGGATCGTGCAGCATGCATAGATGATCAGCACGGTAGAAAATTGTTTCACTCGCTTTTATGCAAAAAGGTCGAATTTTATAATACAGCAGATCTGGGTTAATTTCCTAAAATTAAGTGTAGTGCCGAAACAAAGAAATCAATTGATTACGTAATTCGGATGGATGTGAAGTTTTCTTCATTTCTTCACTTTTATATGTGTGTTAGTTTCACACTGTTAAACTTAATTCATATTGGAAAAAATGATTATTCCCATTGAAATATTTAGTACTAAAATTTAAATTTTATTCTGATCTCCGTTTAAAATATTAGAATATCAAATAAATATGCCATTAAATGCTAGTCTCTACAGCACTTATTCCCCTGTACATCAAAGTAGCAAAAATTATCAAAGAAATAAGTAACGATTCACATTAAAATCCAAAATGGTGATGTTAAATAAAAACAATTTGGTAGATTCCTTTATCTATCCTGGCGGAAAACTTGGAAACTAAGCTAAATAATAAGAGTAATAGGTATACCTTCGATGTACAGGGAAATAAATTTTGTGCCAAACTTTGAAGCAGAATATTTGATTTCATACTGCTTATAGGCTATTATCAACCCAGAGATTTGGGCTCAAGTTCTGATAGTACATATAATAGCTCATTATATTTCTCATCTAAAAACGTTTAAACCTCATCGATCTACAGGAGAATAAATTTTGTGCCAAACTTTGAAGCTAGAATATTTTACTTCATACTGCTTATAGGCCATTATTAACCCTTCCCAGAGATTTGAACTCAGGTTCTGATAGTACATATAATAGCTCATTAAATTTCTCATCTAAAAACTTTAAAACCTCATCGATGTACAGGGGAATAAATGTTGTGCCAAACTTTGAAGCAAAAACTCAAAGACTTCGTATTGCTCAGAGGCCATATCAACCAAGTTCTGATAATATTCATAGTAGTTTATATATATCTTAACTCTAAATAATTAATTGTTAATTTAATTTATTTACCGATTATTAAATCAATACGTTTAAATGTTATGTAATTTATTTTTTACTTTATTTACTTATTTTTTTGAGTATAGGTTACGATTAGACGTTGGATTCTAATTAGAAGACATTTTTAAGCTGTACTAAATAAAATTAATTTTTTGGGTTATGGGTTCGATACTTTGGTTTGACATTTTAGTACTAATGTAGTTTTTTGACACCACTCGATTAATCGATACTACCACAAAAGCATATTTAATTATTTTATATAATTATTTAATGTCAATTTACCTATTTTGATGTTAAAAAAACATTAAATTAGTTTTATTTCTTTATATTAAATATTTCAGTATGTTACATAACACATAAAAATACAATATTCATGATCTACATAACGAGCACAGTGTTTCAAAATATGAGCCGGTTAATATTTATTTTTATTGAATTCAAACATAATATAATTTCATAAATTATAATTACTTTTAATTTACAAATAGTTGGCCTTTTAGAAATATATTATTGAAACTTGATTATTTGAAGTGAAAACTAAAATTGAAGTGAAAATGAAGTGAAAACTAAAATATTTTGTGGGTAAAATTGTTTCTAAAATTTTGTAATATATTTTAGCGTTTTTTCTAAAATTTCACGTAACTATAACGTGTTGTACAAGGAAGGGAAAACGAACGTTGTGGCCGACGCACTCAGCAGAACCCCGGCTTTAAATAAAGGTTAACAATTTTTTTAAAATTTTAACAGAATTATTATTGCAAAAAAGTCAATTAAGTAATTGGATGACACTACCAACTTTATTAAAACATACCACAATAATAAACAATCGACGTCTCTCGAACCAGAAATCCTTTACGGAAAAATTCAATAATCATTCAGAAACAACTTTTCGTAAAAAGGCCATTTGGTGTTTGTCCCTAAATTGGTAGAAGGTGTCACCAATATTGATCGTAAAAATACGATGATTATTAATACAAAAATCAATCAATCAATAGAATAAAAAATACAATAATAATTTCAACGTTATAATTAAAGCCAATAATTACATAGTTAAAAGATTTGCAGAAACAAGATTTTTTCAGCTCGCAATAAAATTTCGACAGACATTATAAAAGAAAGTAACCTAAAATTATTACGAAAACGTTTCAAATAAAATCTCGGTGCCATTTAATTTTGTTAAAAGTCCTTGCATTTATAACGTATTTACATTGGTAAGTAACAGACTATACATTTTAGGAGCAGTGTATACATAGAAATTTTTGAAATGTTCTTTAAACGGTTGTGGAATTCTAATTCTATATTTATTTCTAAAGAGATGTGTAAATTGCCTAACTCTATATATCTTTCATGAGCTGGTTATCTCCCTTATTATGTCTCATTTCATCTATGGTTGTGCTTTCGATCCAATTTACAATTATTACAAATTAGACATGATTTTTAACTCCTGTATATGATTTATTATTTTTTTTTAGAAAATTTGACAAAATAAAACCATTTAGAAATAAAATATTACGATATCCCCTAGATAAATACTTTAATATGCAAAACCCGATATTTTTGTTCAAAATTATTAATACACGACGTCAGCCTATATTTACTTGAAGATCATATTTGCTAGATCGAGGTTAAAACAGTAAATCTGATTGTGCAGAAATTCTCGGTCGACTTTTATAAACGTGGATTCTTTGTTAATTCAATTACACTTTGGAATTCATTATACATCCTGATATTAAAAAAATAAGATATGGTGCATTTATTAAGACCGATGTGTGAGAACTTCCATTAAATTGCTCTCGACGCTTGATGAAAACAGGTCGTTCATATGTTTGTTTGATTACGCAAATCCTCGATTTTTAAAAAGGACCCATTTTTTAGAGAATTAATGTTTAAAACTCTTTTAGACCCGATTGTATGAATGAAAGTAATTTTTTATCTTAGGATTAATCGTAGTTTGCATTGTACGAACGACGATAGTTGATAAATATAACTCTCCGATATTTTTATACTCTGTTTTATGTACAGTTTTTGGTGTCTAAAACCAACTAGTAAAATAAATGTATGCCATTTGACGTTTAAATAAAATTAAATTTGTTGGGTCGGTAATTAAATTAAAGCTTTAATAATAAAATAATAAATTTATAATATACACAATTTAAAATAAATATTAAAATTTAATAAATATTTTTAGTCGCCGAATTTCGCACATCTCAACTTTTCTTATATAAAAATCGGAATCTGTTGATGCATCTGTCATTTAAAAACCAGCAGAACATTCTATTAAATAATTATCAATAAAAAAGTAAAAAAATAGATATCTATTTTTCAGAATAATTCGATAACCTATTTTATTTTATTAAATTTAATTAAAAAATATTTTTTAAATACAAAATACATACCATTTTGTAAATCTTACAGTATACAATTATCATCAACATGATAATAAAATATATACATGAAATGCAAAGGTTACTCATTTAAAACTTAAAAAAGTGTAGCCAATCACACAAAAAACTACAATAAATTGCTATGAAAACAACGAGTTAAAAACTTCTAATATCCTCGTTTATACAATGGACGAAAAAAATAATCGTCAGCTAACAATTAATCGTTACTTTTGAATTTTTTTAAATATCGTTCTTCATACAATCGGGCCTTAGATAGGACTTTTGTCTTTATTGTATAATTATATACTCTGCATTACTAACCTAAGGGTGTAATCGACCCAATTGGAAATAACGTTGGAAAAGTCGACTGATTATAATTTTTTACCATCCTTAAACTTATACGTATTTTAACTTCAGGTATTTCCCCGTATTTTTAAATATATTTTATGATTGTATTGCCATTATAAACGTCCACTTTGTGGAATTTAAACAGTGGTTGGGTCGTTTACACCCAGTTAGTAGTAATGATTTTCAATTTTGGGTGCATCACACCCACGTTAGTAATATTGTGATTTTTAGGTATTTCTTGATGTTATACCCTTATATTGGGCGCATCTAGCACACGTAGAGTCTACCGAAAATAAGTAGACTCTACAAGTCTACATATGCAGGATGCAAAAAATCTCAGTAAAAATATGTAGACTCTATACGAGTTTAAGTAAGACTAAAAATTGTAGTCTACATTTATATGTAGATTATTTTGGTTTGAAACTTGGATTTTTTTTTGACATTTGTATTACTAGCATAGTCTATGTTACTAGTTCATATTTATAGACCAAAAAAAAAAAAAACATGGAGAATGACTAGCATTTTGAATCCTTATATTTATGATAGTGATAGAGGTAAATATAGATGTGAAATGTCAATTTAATTTATTACGTAATTTCAACAAGTTATCTAAGACAAAAACCAAAATGGAAAAATGGATTATATATAAGTCATCTAGCAATTTTTCTATCTTAATTTAATTCACATTTGTTGGGATAAAGCCCAATGGCTATAGTCCCAAAGATAAATATAATTATTTATGTAACTAAATATTTGCTATAATATAGTATTATTTTAGCTTGCAATTACTATAGATCTATTGGTTTGGTTCTTTGTAGGCGTCTTATTGCTATCGAACAGTCCAGAATACGACGTATTTCGATATTTCCATGTTATTGAAGACGTGAATCTTGTTTTTGCAGCATAAACTGCAATTATTTCATTGATGTCTCCAATCTTTAAGTCAAGCTGCAAGTCTTCATTTCGAATGTATCACGGGGCATATACAATTTCGAAGTACTTTATTTTGAAAAATCTGAATATTCTTAAATATCGTTTTGAAATGTTCTTTCCATTTAAGTTAGGCAACTAGAATCATCCCTAGATATTTTGCTGTATTTGCATAAGGGACTTGCTTAGAGTTGATTACGATTGTAATACTGGCATAGTTTGTTTTATTAGTAAAGTTCACATGAACCGATTTTGTTTTATTGAGTTTAATTCTCCAATTTTCCACCCAGTTACTAACTGAATTAATCGATGTTTGTAATTTTTCTATTGCTTGCGTTACATTGTTCCCAACTGCTAAAACTGCTGTATCATCAACAAATGTAGCTTTGCTTGTTTCTTTTATTAGTGGTATGTCTCATGTTCGAGGTGTTTCGCAAACAGATCCGTTTTTGGCTTACTACTACGAGCCCACGTATCGTTATCATTTCTAATAGGTGCTGTTAAATTTTTTGGTCTCGTAATTGATTTTGTTGCTTTCCATAGGGAGTATTCAGTGTCTTTTTGACCAGTAAGAGAAGATAAATATGATTCTATCATTTCATTTTTAACTTTCCTAATAGTAGATTTAAGTTTTTTACAAAAGTTGTTAAGCTCGGTTTTATTAGCTGCAGTTCGATTTATTTGCCAGAACTTACGTGCTTTACGTTTCTTAGCCATCAGTTCTCTTGCTTTAAGTGGATAATTTCTTCCTCTAATGTTGTTTGCGGGTTCGAGTGGAGTGCTCTGCCACGCTGCTTGCTGTATATTTTCAATTAGTCTGTCAATTTCTTCTTCAACGTGCATAGATCGTCTTATTGGCAGTTTGACATTTTCATTTAACAATTCACGAACAAGCTTCCAATTGTAAAATCCTGTTGTAAAATCTTGGTGATATTTCTTTTTGAATAATAGTTTCGTTTAATGTCATGATAACATGTGAGTGATCTGATGTAAGCTCTTCATTGTTTTCCATTCATATGTAGTTGTCAGATATTCCTTTTATTACATAGAAATCTATAAGATCAGGAGTTTTGTTTAGATCTGTTGGCCAGTAAGCAGGTGCGCCACCAGATTGAAGGTCGCATTTTATTTCTTTAGCTACTTTTAACAGTCCTTTTCTTCTTTTTGGTGTTGTGAATCTGGAGTTTGAATTGTGATTGTTGTCACTTGCATGCGGACTCACTTTCAACCTTCATTTCTTCATGGTGTTTTATATTATTTTGAATGAAAATGGCAGATCCCCCTCTTACCCTTTCTGCTGGATGAATAGCATGGTAGAAACTGTACCCACGTATTTTGCAATATGAAGATCTATTAATATGGCTTTCAGAGATTAAACATATGCCAATTGCGTGTTAGGAATATTTCTAGCTCAGGAATATGATGGATTAGCCCATTTGCATTCCTTATTACTATTCTCAGCGTTTGTAAATTAATTTTTATTTTTATTCACGTTGGAATACTGCTTTGATAGAGTTTTAAATTGGTCAAATATAAGTTTATTTATTTCAGCTTGCCCGTCAAGTTTTTAATTTAAAGCTTCTACGGTTTTGATGAAATCTATATGAACTTGGCCAGTATTATTTACTTTTGTGGTTGATTCGTGATTTTTAGCAACTTCTGCACATGATGCGTTACCTCTTAGATTGTATAATCCCTTATTATTCGGTTGGTTTGTTGTACCAGGGTTTCTTTGATTTTGCTCAGAATTTCTTGCATGGTTTCTAATTTTTTGCAATTCTTTAGCTACTTTACAACCACGGTAATTTGCAGGGTATTGTCCTATACAATTTATGCAAGTTGCTGTAGTGTTTCTATCTAATGTACACATGCTCGTAAGATGCTTACCAGCAAATTTGACACATCTAGCGTAACGCCCGCAATATTTCTGGGTATGATCATCAACTTTGACATTTTCTGCTTTGGACTATCTTTGAAGTATTCTTCCTCATTGGTATTTTAACTGTCATGTTTTGAATTGCCCGAATATTATATATCTCTTGGATGTTTTCTTTATTGCCAAACGTAAGGATAAAGAACGGTAGTCCCCTTCTTACCAGTTCGTGGATTCATTTATCGCTTTCAGTTCTGTCATTTTTATCATATTGACAGCATCCTGAATATCTTAACCTTTATGTTGTAACTCAGCTTGCTTTTACAGGAGCAACTGCTGAGTTTTATCATTACTCGTGTTGGGTGCTGCTTTTCTTTGTGGTCTTGCTTTTTTGTAATGCCCAAGCAAGTTTCTCTTGGTGGTTCGCCTTCGTCAGTAACTTCCATTTTTATTGTTAGTTTTTTTTTGTCACGAGTGTCAACTGAGAATCACTTTCAGATTTCTTGTTCGGATGAATTTCTCGATCGAGTTCTTCTTCATCTGTGTGGTATTCGGTAGTATCCTTATTGTTTGCATGTCGACCTACTTGAGTGATGCGTTTTATGTCTTCTGTTTCTTTCTTTAATAAGATAAATCCGTTATTCAGCTTTCACACCATTTCTTCTAGAGTCTTTAGATTTGCATATAGATTTCTGTTTTCACTCTCTTTGCTTGAGGTAGTTTTATCTGCATTATCTTTTCTTGATGTATATGGATTATTCTTTCTAAAATCTCCTATTGAATTAGCTTTTTGAATTGTTGGAAATCTTAAGATTTTGTTACCCTTCAAAAATGGGTTCTCGTTTTCAGTTGTAAAATTTACTATTACTGTAGCCAAGTTTTCCATAGCGGTAGCAGTGCTTGTTGTATCATCGGTTTCAGCTGCCAAGTGCACCACTGCTGAAACTTTGCGGTCTTTGGACAACGACGACTTAGAGCCCGCTGGCACACTCTCTCCAGTAACGGGCATTGAGTCTCCGTTCCCTGCACTGCAAGTTTCTTCCATATCTATTTTCTCCATAATGGACTATTTTGTTCTGGGTTTCCCACCCATATCCTGATGACAAAAGTAAATTTGCCCATACATTCATGCGCTGATCATTTCCCGTTACGATGCCTGGGTTATTCCGTTTGAAATTAACCAACCAGTGTTATCCAGGATTTAGCACGAGGAGCTTGTACAACCATAGTACCTCCATTTATAAATACGAATATTTACGAATCACTTTTTTAAAATTTACACTGTACATTTCATATAAATCACATGTGTCTTAATTTTTATGTACTGGGTAAGGTTCGTTGTTCTTCCACCAGATCTACAAACAGTTGTCAATAGCATGCTCCATTATGTGCTTATTGAACTTGACTTATTGAAATTGTCATAGCAACGAAAAAATAATTTTTATTATACAGTTTTGAATGGTACTATATTACTGTAGTGTTACTATAGTGTGCTACGCGATAATTTTGGCTTTAATTATAGAAGGTTTTGGTATTTGTAAAAAATCATAACTGATTGTGATAATTTGTGGGTGTTCGTTATTATCTAATACCTGCTAAAAATTTGTATTCACAAATATTTATCATGGGTTTCGGATACAGTCTTATATAGGGAGATAATTACGCGATATGATATTTACCTGGTTTGAAAGAGACTGTTCGAGAATATTTTTTACGATTTTTTGTGTGTATTACTTTTGATCCCCACATTTCGACTAAATAAAAGATAAAATATTTTTAATTTTAAGCAAAAAAATTCGCAGACGACCATAAGTTGGCTCAACATGTGTTTTTTTATACAAAGCGTGTGGATCAAAGATTCACACAAAAATTCGCGCTACAACCCAAGTCGCCTTGAGAGTTGGTATAATTTTTGTTAGCTTTAATGATCTGGGGAAATAAGATATAGGCGCAAATAATTCTTAAATATAAAACATAAATATTTTATTTTTGTCTAGGAGATTTTAGCAAAAATGGCCATTTTATCATATATAGACATCTCTTTTAAGTATATATGTCAAAATAAGGATTATTTTTATTTGTATGGTGCCATTTTTTAATGTGTTTTTGTTCATGCATACAGCGAAGAAATCTTTTATGTTCTGAACTTGTTTAGATCGTTTTTCTAATTATCTTATTTTCTCTGCCTTTTTTAAATTAAGCTTTTCGTAACTTTGTTTTAAATTTTAACAATATCTCTTATTTTGTAACAATATCTTTTATTATCATCTTGTTGTTATGTTATTTAGTTTTAAAATAACATTTATTCATGCTATAGATTCTTCTTCTGACTTTCTGGAAAGGGAGATCTGTGGACATGGCTCGCATTCCCTGGGGCAAACAATTGAGAAATGAATCTACTCGAAAGAGTACTGTATGGTAGCTTTCCTCGATATAGAGGGCGCTTTTATCAATGTCAGGACGGAGTTAGTCTAGGAAGGACTGTCTTTCTTAGATGTGGACTACTACTGAAGGAGGTTGATAAATCAGATGCTAGAATGCAAGATTGTTAACGCAGAGATAGGGAAATCCACTATTAGGAGGCGAGTAGTTAGAGGAACTCCGCAAGGTGGTGTCCTATCACCTCTTCTCTGGAACATAGTAATCAATGGACTACTTTTGGAACTGGAGAGGGAGGGAATAGGGGTGATAGCGTATGCAGATGACGTAGTGATCGTGATCTCGAGTAGGTACCTAAGCACGATTAGGGAATGCATGACACGCGCTCTTAATAATTACAAAGTGGGCCAGCAAATGTGGGCTGGGTATAAATCCATCCAAAACAGAGCTTGTACTCTTCACCAAGAAATAAAAAAGTCCAGTAGTCGCCTCTCCTACCTTAAAAGGCCCGGCACTGGCCTTTACAGATAAGGCAAGATTTCTGAGCATAATTTTGGACAGTAGGCTAAATTGGAAGCCCAATATTTTAGAGAGAGTAAAGAAGCCAGAGCTGGTACACTGGCTGTTCACCAATGTAATCAGACCGATTCTAATGTATGGGGTGAGTGTGTGGTGGCCAGCACTAGACAAGAAAACTTATAAATATATGATAGAGAAGGTACAAAAAACGACCTGCTTGCTTATATAAGAAACCTTGATGTAGTTTTGTTTGGATTATTTCAGGAGAATATGAGTATTCTCCAAAGATGTTTCAATGCTTGTACTAGGTTTATTTTTGGTGTTAGAAAATTCGATCATGTTTCTCCTTATTCTAATGTTTTAGGATGTAGTTTATCTACTTTTTTGAACTTCGCGTTTGTCTTTTTATTTTCAAATTTCTTAAAACTAAGCAGCCAATTTATTTGTATAAGAAGTTGTTGCTTAGTAGGTTTCATTCGACTAACTTACGGTTACTTCCACCAAAAAATTTGTGTAGATCGTTAAATAAATCCTTTTTCGTTAGGGGAATTTCTCTCTGGAATTCAATTCCACTTGTAATTAAAAGACTAGGTTTATCCAAATTATTTAAGTCAAAATTTTTAGAGTGGCGTGGCTGATTGGTAATACGTAGTTTTTTTTAAAAAAATTGTATGTTACTTGTTATTTTATTATTATTATTATTACTTCATCTCGTGTAGCGCATTTCATTATAAATGAGCTCTAGCTCAAAATGAGGTGTGCTGTAAGGAGTGAATTTGTTTTGAAAAAATTTAAGAGGTTTTTATGCCTAATGGAAGCAAATGTCGATTTTGATCTTTTTATATTTGCCTCCATATGTGTTTTTCCTCTTAATCTAAATTCTAAATACAAATAAATAAATAAATTATAAGCGGGGCACTGAGGACAACTTTGGTAAGCAGAGAGCGGCAACTACGGCTGCACGACTATCTGGCGAGTTTGAGTGGAAATGTCTACAGATGGGCCACTTGACGATTGGCAGTTCGCTTAACGAAGACTTGGCGAATAGTGACTACACAATATCGATTGTATGCTTTGAAAAAGGCTTCCGGACCCTTATCTGCTCAAGGGAGTCCTGAGGGAACAGGTCAACAACAGAAACTGGAAGTACACAATTCTAAAACGACGGCTCCAAGCTAGACGGCAAAGTCGGAACTGGAGTCTATTGTGACACATTAAATGTGAATATATCCGTTCATCTTCCTGATCACTGCAGTGTGAACCATAGGCAGAGGTGGTAGCGATTGAGGAAGCGCTGACTTAGTTGATGTCAGGGCGATCAAGTCAGGTGGCAATCAAGTCACTGGAATCAGTTTCTCTGACGTCCGTGGTGGCATTGAAGTGCCGCTCATCTCCTAACGATGAGAGAGTATTTCAATATCCAGATAGTCTGGGTCCCCGGTCACTCGGACGTTCTGGGGAACTTCAGGGCTGATAAATTGGCAAGGAAAAGTAACTCTACAATTGAAACCGGAAAGGGCAAATCTGGGAAGGTCTATAGCAACGCTTTTTATAGCGCTAGCCTCGATAGCCTTGGTAGAAGATGAGGCGTTAGACTCGGTACAGAAGAGGTGGAATATCACCATAACACGTAATGGAGCGCGGCAAGTCTGGCCAAAACTGGACTTGAAGCGCTCCAAAACACTACTATCCCTACGTAAACCTGACTTAAGTATAGTGGTGGGGGTGCTCACAGGATACTGCCTCATTGGGAGCATGCAAAGAGTCTTGTGTCAATGGCATATGATTTCTGTAGAAGCTGTATGGATGAAGAGGAGGGAGAGACTGTGAGCTACTTCCTCTGTTCATATCCAGCGCTAACTTACAGGAGGTACAAACATCTGGGTAAGTATTGTTTTGTCGGCCTTATGGAACTCGAGATCTGCAATTTGCGAGTTATCTTACGCTATATAAGTAGCTCTGAATGGTTCCAATGAAGGTGAAATGGCAGTAGGATCCTTTGGTATCACAATGGACCGTCTACCGGTCAAAGTGTGCGTTAACAGCCACTCTAAACTAACTTTACCAAACCTATAGGTTCTGACGTGTATATATATATATATATATATATATATATATATATATATATATATATATATATATATATATATATATATATATATATATATATATATATATATATATATATATATATATATATATATATATATATATATATATATATATATATATAATCTCTATAATTTTATCAGAAAGAAATCAGAATTTACTTCAGCTTTGGTTTTGACATTGACTAATCATGTATCATGTTCGGGCTATTTTGGTTGCTTTTAGTTTGCAGATAGCTGTGAACAAATTACAGCGTTAGCTGCGTGGTGTCTTAACAATTTGCATATTTACATAAACGAATTTTTAATCTTTTAGCAGAAACATGCAACAATCACTATGATTCAAAGAAAATTAGGTTCATTTCGATATCGTGTTACAAAAACCACCGGGTTATATTTTTTTTTTGTTTTTGAACCCTGCAATCTTATCTGGGATCGAAGCTCTCCCAATTCTTTCGCGGTTAATTTTTAACGTCCTACCTTACACCGCCAAATCGAGGACGCACGAATACAGGTTCGTTTTTAAATCTATCTGCACATTGCATTGCTCCAGTCAGCCTGTACTAACATGGACTATGGTTCGGCCCATGGATTCTGCACTTCAACAGGGGGTCATAGTTTTGTTCTTCGTCATCACCAATCGTAATCAGGTGAATAAAAATCCCTTTTGCAACCCTCCCCATCCAGTTGCGATCCGAACCCGGTACCTCCCGTCCCACACACCGCAGCTTGTATCACTGCGCCAATTGCTCGGTAGGTTATAATCTTATTACGATAAACTTTATAAGAGAATTACCCGATAAATGCTTAGTACGGTATATGTTAGAACTAAGAACATTTACCTCAACACAATCATGCGAACTTATCTTATACCTCAGAAATGGAAACTGTGGTTCAGATTTAAAAAATTGTATTAGTTTTAACATATAAGATTTGAATACTGCGCTTGGTAGTTTCTTGTATAGACAGATTCAAAAATAAACCCAGTGGCACCGGTATTAACAAAAACTTTATTATGAGCGAGTTCTTAAGAAACATGCCCTTGATGCATTTTTTTTACACAATGTTTTGCCACTATAATATTAATTATAGTTACATCATTTAACACATTGGCCACCCTCTAAAACGCACTGCAATAAGAGAAAATAAAATTTAGCCTAATTATCAAAAATTCCCGTAAGATTTCCTAACAATTAACCAATCTGACACCAATCTGAATCTTTTATAATTTTTCCGCCACATTATGTCATATTGTTACACGGTGCATACTCGAACGTACAATAAAATTTATCACCTTGTGTTAATCATTACAGTATTGTTGTAACTGTATAGTAACTTTGATAAATTAAAAGAATTCTGCCAAGATAAGCAAAAGTCACGGATTGTTTAGAAAAACTTTGTTATAATATTATATTTTTGTAAAAACTATTTTATTTATTTATTTATATTTTGATAAATGTCAAAGAAAAAAAAAGTTTATTTATTTTAAATTGACATTGTAAAAAATTGTTTGTTGTTAAAGCATTTAAATTTTATTTTTTAAAAAAAATTATGAATTAAAATTTATTAAGTTTATATTTTCTATGATACTTTAAGTTCATAATTTTCTTTTATTTTTTTAGATATTTTTTTTTTAATTAAAATGAAAATTAGTGTAGTTTTGTTTGTCACATAAATTATACACTTAAGTGTTGTGCGCATATTAGAACTGTACATGCGCGGGGATATATACTTAAGTACAGTGAAATATTTTGCTAATTTTGTAAAATTGTGTTTAGCCATAATTACTTTAAAAAAAGTTATGGATATGAAGAGTAAGTTAAAAATAAAAATATATAGTTTTGTGACATTGAAAAAGTTGATTGGTGGACATTTTTTTTTTGCTAGAGGAAGTAGATTCCTTAATTTATTTTGTTTTGTTTTAGAAAATTAAACAAAGAAAAATATAAAATATTTTGACATTGAATTTGGTGTGGCGAGGTTATGATATTGTAGTTCTGGTATTATGAAAATGCAAGGTCAATCTTTCAATAATTTTTATTCAAGTGTATAAACTAAACGTATTTTAACCTAAATAAACGTTAATCAATTATTTCTAACGTAATTAATTTTTGTAATACAAGTATAATGAAACAGTTGGTAATATCCTTTGAAGTAAAAACGTAATTCATAAAAAATTATTTCAACTTTAAGCGCATTAAGACTGTGGTTTAAGTTAACAAAACAATTACCGTTTTCGAAAAAAAAAAAAAAATTATCCAGTGGCCTTACTATTGATTTCGATCGCCTTCGTTTTGTGTTCTTTCAAATAAATTGGTTTTGACGCGGTCGAAATTGGTCGACTCTATTCGAATTTTACCGATTATGGTCGAAAATTTAAAACACATAATTCCCCATTAATTATTTTCGCCTGTCATCTAAATTATTTTGAGTTCATATATATTTTGTATAAGAGACTAGAGTACTCTTATACTAAAATAATTAAAATTATAAAAATTATAATTTAAATGTATAATAAATAAATCGTAAAATTAAATAATTTTTACAATAAATTAAATTAATAATTTTAAGTAACAAAATGTTTACACAAGAACCAAAATAAAAATATAAATGAATAGTTCTAAAATGTTATTCGTGCTGGTAGCACTATAAATATTTAGTACTAAATATTTTATTGTTGATCGAAATCAATAGTACGAACATTTTCGACGGACCAGAGAGTGTCGATAATAAACGAAAGCGATATAGTTGCCGTCGAAATCCATAGTAAGGCCCTGGTCTTCTTAAACAATTTTTCTTTAACTTTATTTCTGTATAAATATTAAGACTCATTTTTAAACTGAGCGCTCAAAATTTTTAGAACTGGAGTAAAATTTAAAACTATAATTTTAAATCGTCAAGCTTTACAAATTAATAATAAGAATGTGGCAGCAGAAAGAGCAAAAAGAAAAGAAAGAATAAGTGTTTTTTGAGAAAAGCTTTTCAAACTTATTTTGTATAACTTTTAGTACACATTTTTTAACTTAGGTAAACTTATATTTTTACCATAACTAAAGTTTTAATATCTCAAATATAGTTATGCATAATGTCTTATACCCGATCTGTAATATACGCGGATATCCAGGTTAAATGTTGACATAGTTTTGTCCTGTTTACTTGAACACATTGGCTGCGGCCAAACAGTTGAGTAAATCGTTCAGTCCAAAAATTAAAAATATATATGATATATATTGATATAAAGCCACATCACTTGTTGGGCTTAATTTTACAAAAGTGAAAACGGTTATTGTACTAAAAAAAAATTAACATCAAACGCACAACAATCACTACTCAATTATCTTGCGTTTTAGTACAGTATTTCAATTTACTCTGTACACTGTTTGAAAAAAGGGAAAAACGATTTACCGGACTATTCGATCGCAACTTTTAGCTTTTAGTACAATTCTTTTCAACTCACGGAATTTTCGCCTAAATTAAAATGTATTAAAATAGTATTTCCTCCTCTAATTTGTCTGGACACTTGTCGATGCATTGGATGAGGTCGAATATTCGGTTAAATCATTAAGAACAGTAAATTGCAATTTTAGTACATATTTCATGCAGTGTCCGAATTCTTTGGTAAATCAATTTGATATATTGGTAAACGACAAATAGTTTTTGATATCAATAGTTAGGTTTGCAAGTCTTTTTCAATAGTTATCCAAACAATGGATACTAGTAATTCAGTGAACGAAATTTCGATATTATATGAAGCATTATTTTTCGGTTCCTTCGGTTTCGTTACAAAGAGATTTCACTGTATTTATTTTTTTCAAATTTGTTTTACATAATCTAAAGCGGATATAAAAATAACAACAACTAAATTACCTTGATTTTTAGTAAGGTATTTAACTTTGCTATCGGTAGCATATACATTCTGGTAAAAAATATTCTGGTAAAGGTACGATATACTCGACTGTCGATAAAGTCGACTTCTTCTCTCATTAATTTTGCTTTTCTCTAAATATAAATGAAAATATGACCGCAAAGACAGGAAATTTTAATCGGTTACCGCTTTTGCCTTTGCTATTGTCTCTTTTGGCGTATTTTGCAACAGAACTTGCACTTTTCAATACGAGATAAGGTACAAAACGAGATATGGTACAACACTGGATATTTCAAAATTGGATAAACGACATAAGGAACAAAACAAGATATGGTTCAACATTGGATATTTGAAAACAGGATATTTCGACATGTGATTTAAACTTAAAATTATTTTTTAGGAAAGTTCTGGAATATGGCCAATTAGGGAGGAACTCGGCGAGTTCTTAACCGATTATGATGAAATTCGATATGTAAGATGAAAATGGGATTTTAAAATGATTTTTTGGGAAAGTTCTGGAATATGGCCAGTAAGGAAGGAACTCGGTGATTTCTTAACCGATTATGATGAAATTCGATATGTAGGATAAAAATGATAAAAATTCTATATGTAGGGTGGGAATGGGATTTAAAAATGATTTGTTGGGAAAGTTCTGGAATAAGGCTGAATATTTCTAAAGCCGCGTATCCACTATAGAGTTTTTTACGTAGAAGTAGAGAAAACTTTTGCGTAGAGTAGTGTATACGCCCTGTAGAGCTTTACAGTAGAGCTCTACACGCACGTGAGAGTTCTATTGCGTAAAAAACTCTACAGTGTACACGCTATTGTTTTAGGTTTTGTAGAGCTCTACATTAGCTTTACACTCTATCTAGCATGTTTGATAAAGTTTTTTGCTCTACAGTAGATAAAGCAAATGTATAAGTCCACGTAATTTAAAATTGAATTGGTCTTTCGAACGCATGTGTGCATTGACAATTAAATATTTAATGACATTTCTAGTTGAATTTCGATGGTTATTCGCTTTCAATATTGTTGAAATGTTTAAAATATTATAGTTTGGCATCAATTGAATTTTTTCAAAACACACCTATACCTTATACCGATATCTATACCTATACCTATTCTTCTCCGACTGGAATTAATTTTAAAGGAGGAAGGTTTTAAAATGGCATCAACTAAAAGTTTTAATCTTGAAATTATGGTTAAGTACGGGTGATAATTTTTTGGCGATAATTTGGGTTATATTTTTTTTTATCAAAAAAGACTCCCAACACGAAATCCTATAGTCTAATTAGGATACACGATATCCTAGTAGAATTTCAGGCTTTAAAAGCTGGGCTCCGCCTCAAAACTATTACTTTCAAGTGCGAATTTCTATTTCAGGGCCCCTTAAAACTACTGATAAAAGGCACGAGCTATTGTCTTTAAATGTTGTGAAACAATGGTTCCTTTTTTAGCAGTTCTCTTTAAATTAGGTTTTAGATGGTCATCTCTAATTGAGGTAAGGAATTGCCTACGAATTGAAATTTCTATTTTGCAGATGTATCTTATAATTGCAGTTCAGGATACTGTTCGTAATTCAAAATACCGGAATATTCTTGCGTCACTAATTTCAATTGAGCACTTGGTATTCGAAGGGAATACTTTGTAGAATTATCTTTTCGACCTCATTCGATTAATTTGGCAACGCAAAATTTTGCCTGAAGATTTTCGTAAGTGCGTATTTTTCTTTTGAATGATCGGAATAACCAGTTGCAGTAACAGATTGAAATCACTATATGACATACTTAAAAAATTATCATAGGCGTTTGTAACGTTTTTCTTAATTACAAAAGGAAGCAAAATGCGGGTTTTTTGATCCTTTTCGAGATCTACTCGCACGCTCCCTACACTTTCTTTTTTCTTCTTCAAGTAAAAAAATAACGGCAATAGCAGCTTGTTTTTGACGAAAACTCATTTTAAATTGATTTTTTTTTGATTTTGACGAACGAAAAACTGAAAATAAAATGGCTGAAAATAAAATATTTATTAATCGAAAATAAAATATAGTAGTAGCCGAGCGCTCTACCGTAGAGAAAAATAGGTCTGCAGTGTATACAGTCTGTAGAGCACATGGTAGAGCTCTACTTAAAATTTCTCTACGGTTATTCTATGGAAAGCGGTAGAGTCGTAGAGACGCTCTATAATGTACACACTGCTTGTAGAAACGCTACACTCTACACTCTACGCTCTACCGAAAAAACTCTATAGTGGACACTTGGCTTTAGAAGAGAAATAGAATTTCCCTTCACTTAATGTTTTTTTCTTTAATTGTATAATCAAATTTGATTTTAAAACCTTTTTTGGGAAAACCTCTGAAATATAGCCAATAAGGTTTCATACTTGAATAATTTTAAGCAGAGAGATAGAATTTTCCTTCACTTAATGGGTTTTTTAATTGCTGCTTTTCTCATCTTATTAAAATAATCATTGACTTGATCGAGTTTACTGTCAGTAAAATATATCTTCATTTATTTTTTATTCTTCTACATAATATAACTTTTCTTCACTTTAGAGAATCTATGTGAGAAAAATTAATCAATTTTCATCAACATTTTCATCCTACATATCGAATTTCATCATAATCGGTTAAGAACTCGCCGAGTTCCTCCCTAATTGGCCATAATTCAGAACTTTCCTAAAAAATCATTTTAAGTTTAAATCACATGTCGAAATATCCTGTTTTGAAATATCCAGTGTTGTACCATATCTCGTTTTGTACCATATCTCGTTTTGAACCTTATCTCGTTTTAAAATATCTAGTTTTGAATTATCCTGTTCCGTCAAATCCAGTTGTAAAATATCCAGTTTCGACCGGCACCCAATATAAATACACATAGTACTACCATGGTATGTTAGACCATTAACGTGCTAGAAATCACTAATGGTATCGTTTTAAAATAATCAAAATATTTGTAAATGTATAATCACCTAAATGTCATATATTTATACTAAATTTTGACGATATTCTATCAACCCGACATCTGGAACATTAATGGGTAAACTGTTTTTTTTATGGTAGTACTATGTAATCATGGTTAACTTCCTATTTAAATAGTAGATCTCAGTTTGTGAGCCTAAATAGTTGTAAGTCCAATCGTATTGAAGTTTTGTCTGGTGTGCCCTAGGGTTCTCATTTGGGACCATATTTGTTTATTTTATTTATTGACGATATTGCCAAATTATTGAAATATTGTAACTTTGAATTCTATGCATAGATGATCTCAAAGTATTTTGTGTTATTCACACAATAGCGGATGCTTTACATTTGCTACTTGATTTGAATGCCTTAAATGTATGGTATATTGAAAACCATTTAGGTTTATAAATATTGCCAAATCTAAGGTTATGTAAATTCACAGAAAGCAGCATTCAATGTTATTTAATTATTTTATAATGAGTACGAAGCTAGCAAGAGTCTATCAGATACATGACCTTGGTGTAATATTTGAAGATAATTTGTCATTTAATAGACATATTTGTAAAATTATTGCTAAAGCGACATCTATGCTGGATTTTTTAAAATGTATGGCATTTGAATTTAAGGAGTTATCCACGGTAATGTCGCTTTATATTTCACTGGTGCGTTCACATTTAGATCATGCATCGGTAGTATGGGCACCTTTCTATGCTACTTACTGTATATAGTAGGATTAAAAATATTCAAAAAAGGTTTATTTTATATGTTGTTAAGAAATTCAAATTATATATGAGTTCAATAAAAATATTCACTTGCAGTACGAAAAACGTTTGCAATTCAACTCTTCTAGTAGACATTCTTAGTTATAAAGTAGATTGCCCTGAATTGCTTACAAAAATTAATATTTATTTACCTTCTATAAATCCACAGGAGTTTCACAGGACAAACTAAGCCTCAAACGCATATATGCATTAATACTCTGATTCACCTATTCATTTAACTTCCTCATTCTAACTTCAGAGTGATACTGTTCCGAAAAAATAAAAATTGTATTCTAATCTAAAATCATTTATTAAATCTCTTAATTAACACTTCTATCTGAAAAATATAACTACCTGAAAAATATACATATTATATACAATATAGCACGAAAATTAAATGAAATAACCGTTAAACAAACAAAACACGTCACATCAGTATTTGATAGTTCAAGTTTTGAAATGATTGAATATTTTAACATGATCTCCTTTGGTTTTATGGATAAACAGATGAGTAATCATCATATAAATTGCATGATTTCTACGTGGTAAAAATAAACACCTAGTTTAATTTTTAATATGAATTATGTAAAGCCTTAAACATTGGATCCACATATTATGCTATTGCTAAATATGGGTCCAAAGCTACACCTGACACCACTTTTTAGTCTCTTTTTTTAAAGTTTTTAAATAAGCAAATCAATTATGTAAATTATAATGGTTAATATTGACAGACATCTTGTCAGACTTCTTTGGTTCTTAAATTTAAAATTGAAATGTAAATTAAATGTGACTCTGAAAACGTTTAAGTTATAACTTTCCCATGATACAGAAAATAATTATATTGATATTTAAGAATGAATTCCTATAGCATTTCTATATGGTATTTTTAAGGTCATTTAACTGTTCCAATGTACCAGTTCGACTTATTTCAGAATTTTCAGAATCCTGAAAATTTGCAAAATCCAGAAAATACATCATAGTCCATTGAAATTGGGAAATTTATATAACAAATTTAAAATAAATTTTCCAGCACAGGGACTGTCATCGTTCTTTTGGAATCACAATAATCGAGGTTGATATCTTAACTCCAATTGATGCCAAAATTGTGTAATGAATTTTATGAAGTCTTTCTATTCTTTAAGATTGTAAGGTACTTCTTTTATAAATAACAACGCGTTATTTTTGCATGTAACAGAAGTGAAATGGTAATATAGATTATCTCAGGATAAAAGGAATTTGAAAAGGATATTCAATTCAAAGATCACATTGAAATTTTTTCTATATTTAAAATCATCGGAGATCTAGAAAAAGACAGAGAAAGAGAGAACTAGTACATATATTCTGATATTTATTTCTACAAGCATCGCCCGTTTTCCAAAATCATCCACCATTTTGCAAAAAAAAATTATTACCATAAAGTAAACCAATTCCTCGAATTTACCATGGTATATAATAATAAAAGGTATGTGTTTGATCTATGTATAGTCAAGTACAACAAAAGGATAAATAATAGTAAAAAAATCCTAGAATTTGCACAATACATAAATAGAAACTCGGCAACCGAATAAACTATGTATTTCCAAAATATATAGAAATATAAAAAAAAAAAAATTAAATACTCAGGACGATAAATTATAATTTTATGTATTTAATATTTAGAGGAATCAACATTAATAATATAACAACAAAAAGAGTAACCAAAAAAAAAAACATAAAAAAATCTGTGCCAAAATAATTTACTTAATCCATAAATTTAATGTTTTGTCAGGAATTTTATGTTGAATTTAATTGTTGGTAATATGATTTTGTTTTTGTTCCTTCCAATTGTTGATGTATATATGTATATACGTAAGTACATAACAACATATCTATAAATACTGCCGGAAAATACATATATTTTTATATACGGTGAAATAACGACAAAATGTTTTATGCAGTGTTAAAAAAGCATAATATACACACGAATGTATATGTGTGTGTGCTAAAAAAAATTTAGGGACGAAAAAAAAGGATAATTTTATGGATGGCTGTTAGAAAATGATATGGGGATATAATTTTTATACCCTATATATAGTACTATATATCAGTTGGTGAAGTTTTGGAAGTTTTTTGACAGTAGACATTTTTTGTGACGTGATTGATTTCGGCGATGGGCTCAAAAATTTTACAATACTGCGATAGGTGAAAACCCGTTTAACTTGAAGAGTGTTACTGTCAAATGATATATTTGTGTACAGTTTAAATTTTTGGCATAATTGATTTTAATCGCAGGCCACCCGGGTTAATTATAAAGCACACAAAGGCCAGGAACTATTTTATAATATAGAACATAATGGTATATGGCAATGCGGATAGTATTAAAAATTTAAAGAAATTCATGAAAGAAACCATTAATTAAATCAGCTACTAACCGGTATTAATAATTCGCAAGTATCTATTTTGACGAAGGCCTAGATTGATATGTATGTTTTTCAAAATTTCCATTGGTTGTATTTTGGACAAACCAGATATATATTTATTTATATATATATATATATATATATATATATATATATATATATATATATATATATATATATATATATATATATATATATATATATACAGTGCGTTGCATAACTATATAACCACTCGTTTTTTTGATTTTTTAAAATAACGGATTTAAAAATTTCAAAACTTTTAATGCAAAAAGTTGCGTAAGGATGAAATATATAAAATACAAAAAAAAACCGTTACAATATTCAATCGTTTTAAACAAAAATAATAAATATTTGAATTTGCCTTGTTGCATAACTATATAACCACTTTTATTTCAATAACTTTAACTCAATAAAAAACTAATAAAAATAAATAAAAACAAAAATGTTAATATTTCGTTGGTCCACCTTTGTTTTCCGCTATAGTTAAAATTCTATTCGGCATACTTCTAACCAACGAATGGATAATTTCGAGTGATATTTCCTCCCAGGCATGTTGAATAGCTACTTTTAATTCCCCTACAGTGTCAAATTGCCGGTTACCTTCGTAAATTTTTATAACCAATATTCCCCAAAGATTTTCGATCGGATTTTGGTCTGGCGAACAAGCGGGCCAATCTAATACTGGTATGCAGTGTGTTTCAAACCATGAGTTTGTACTCCGACTCGTATGTACTGGAGCATTATCTTGTTGGAAAATCCAGTTTTCATCTTGGTTTATGTACAAGAAACGTAATAGATGATTTTCTAACACGCCAATGTACTCTACGCTGTTCATTTTGGTGGATGGAAACGCTAAGGTAAGAGTTCCCGCTGAACAGAAAGCACCCCATAGCATTAAACTACCACCACCAAAATTTCGTTTAGAAAAGTATTTTGGCTCTTTTCTCATATCTCTCCAATAGTACTGAGTGCCGTTCGGACCATCTAGATTAAATTTTTTTTCATCGGAAAAAATCACCTGTAATTGATTAATGGGTTAGTTTTGATAAAATCGCGTAGTTTTCATAACAACGAAACAATTATTTTTTTAATTACTTTTGACCAGTCGCGACTCATGTTTGCCCTAACAAATTGAAGACGGGCGGCTTTGTGCCGTGGCAATAACTTAGGTGCTGATATCGGTTTACTGTGTTTCAGTTGACCAGCAACTTTCAAACACTGACAGATTGTGCTCCGACACACATTTAATTTAAGGTCGCTTTTCAGGCGCTTAAGGCTTTTGAAAGTATTACTCGCGGCTTTAATCAACCCACGGGTTTCGCGTAAACTCATCTTTTTTTTGGCCCTCCGTTTTTTTTGTCCCGTAATTAACCGGATCTCTTAAAAAATTGCCAACGGTAACATGGCTGCGGTTTAATTTTTGCCCGATTCGTCTTAACGAAAAAACTTCTTCGGAAAGGGCCAGAATTTTGCCTTTTTCTTCGTCCGATAAATATCTTCCACGTTGCATTATTTTTCTAAGATTGTAGTTGTAAGGAAGCAAGGTGAACTAATACTAAAATTTTTATAATTTATAAAACAGCGAGAAAAAACCATCAAAAGGCCTACTGGTTATATAGTTATGCAACAAGGCCAATTCAAATATTTATTATTTTTGTTTAAAACGATTGAATATTGTAACGTTTTTTTTGTATTTTATATATTTTATCCTTACGCAACTTTTTGCATTAAAAGTTTTGAAATTTTTAAATCCATATTTTAAAAAATCAAAAAAACGAGTGGTTATATAGTTATGCAACGCACTGTATATATATATATATATATATATATATATATATATATATATATATATATATAAATATATATATATACATATATATATATATATATATATATATATATATATATATATATATATATATATATATACTGCTGTTGTCCTCATTTGGACTTGAATCATTTGTAAATAGCCCGACACGTACTACTGATACTTCTAAAACATGTATTGGTCATGTATTTGGCAGATTTCAGCATAATTATAACAAAGCCCCTATTAATATTTCCTTAGTTGATGCCAGACTTTCTGATCATTCTTTGGTGAGCTTTTCGTTGACCATAAATGCGCCACCCATAACTTCTATGAACTTTGAAGTCGTACAAAAGAAGTCTCTACTATTGATTATGAAATGTGGTATGCAAGTTTGAACTTGTAACGTGGAGTTCCGTTTTATTGATACATGATCCTTCACTTGCCTTCGATAAATTCATATTCTTATACTTTCACATATAATAAAAGATTGCACTACTTCCTTAAAGTCTCGTAAAACATGTTTAGTTAAGTAAGCTTAAACCATGGATGACAGACAATTTGTGTTCGATGATGAAAAAACGAAATCCCTTGCTTAAATAAAATAAAGAAGCATCCTAGCAATCAATCACTTGCGAAATATGTGAAAACGTATTGTGATAAGCTTATTATGAAAATCGAGTTAGCTAAAATTTCGCATTACAAAGGTAAAATTAATAAATGCAATGGGAATGCCAAACATCAATAAAAATTCATAAATGAAATACTAGAACGGAATGATACGTGAAATTGCTAAAAAAAATATTTTTCGCCTTTAACAGCTAATGAAATATTCTTTATCATTAGTTCCCTAAAAAACCAGATATCCTCAGGCCATGATACTGTAAATAATAATTTATTGAGAAAAATTAATCAATATGTCTGCATACCACTTTGTTTCATTTTTAACTTGAGCATAAATACTGGTATTTTTTCCAATAAATTAAAGTGTGCAAAAGTTATCCCGTTATATAAGACTAGTGATGAAAGTAATCCATACAACTAACTTCGCTTTCTTCTTTCTTTAAAGTAATTGAAAAAGCGGCAAAAAATAGAGTAACATCGTTCTTAGAGAATACTAAATTTATGAATTGTCGTCAATATGGATTTCGAGATAAAACTGGATCATAGAATGCTTTATTATGGTTCCTAAGGTTTTTGGAGCCTTTGACACTGTTGATCATTCAACCCTGTTAATTAAGTTATGGTACTCAGGCTTTCGTCGAGTTACCTTTGATTGGTTTAAATTTTATTTATCAAAGTTCAAACCGTAGTAATAAATGGAGTGCACAGTCTCAGCCTAAAACTGGATACAGGTGTTCCTCAGGGATCTGTGCTGGGCCCAACTCTATTTTTAATATACATCAATTTCATTTTCTCTTTGAATCTTAGAGGCCTACCTGTGGCTTTCGCTGATGACATGGCTCTTACATATATTGGAAAATCTGTAAATGAAATTAATGATAATATGAATCACGATTTTACGTTATTGAGACAATGGTTAACGGCTCACTGTATGGTATTGAGTAACAAAACTAAAATAATGTATTTTAGTTTGACGGATAATTTATATGTCTGCACTCTAGTAATTTATTATAGTTTGAACTGTGATTTATTGAATAATGTGTCAATTGAATAATCAAGGTCTACTGAACAACCAAGTTTGCACACCTATTGAAATTGTTAAAAATTTTAAGTACTTAGGAATCAATCTAGATAGATCTAGATCAATTAAATTGGAAAGTTCATATTGGAGCATTAAACAAATCATTTAAGTCTACATTAAGGAATTTATACAATCTAAGAATAATATTACCAAGATCTCGACGGAAATCGACATATTTTGCATTATGCATTCTCGGTTGGAATACTGTCTTAGTTGCTGGGGTGCTGCATATTATACCTCACTTAGAAATCTAGTAACTGCTCGAAATCATGCAATCCGAATAATTTATATATATATATATATATATATATAAATATATGCTTCGAAATTTGAAATGACTGAGGAGGCTCACGTTAAATATTTTATTTGAAGTATGGAATAACATGGGCAAGAGGTTATGTAAAACAAATATGTTTAGCTCATAATCAAGGTTTTCAATATAAATTAACTGGGCATCTTATTTGTGCGAAATTTTGGAGGGCACAATGTGTGCAAATAATTTATCAGAGCGACTATTTTGTATGCACGGTTAGAACAAAAATGTTACAATGCGATCTTGTTATTAAATATAGGAGAGAGAGAGAGAGAGAATCCTGTGGAAATTGGATTTAAAACTGCTATGAAGATGTGACAACCATACAGTACCTGTATAATATGATTTATGTATCAAATTTATCAATTCTCTTAAAGAAAAAATCGGAATCTTAAAATTAAGTCAGAGTAAGCAGCCTCATCGAAAATATATTATTGATGTTTTGGATTTTTTGCTATTTCGCAGAAAGGCCTGCTAAAACGGCTTCCAAGAAAAGAATTGACAACAGTCTTTTAATGACAACAAATTTCGATTTTGCAAAAAGAGGCTAGCACTTTTTTCAATTCATATAGTTGTTTAGGAAAATTGTTTGGAAAGTTTGCATTAATAGTAAATATTCATTCAATTTTTGCAACACATAGAATATTAAAAATAAATAATTATACGTGTTTCACACTTTAAAACCCTCTGGAGTGGAGAATTCTCTCATTCTTTCTTGAGTTATGCTCTCTCAAAATTTTCACAGTATGGAGAAATATAAAATTTTGAATTTTATTTCGCTACATAAATTCAATTAAATGCCATCCATTGGTATTCAACTGTGGAAAGAAAAGAAAAGATTCAGTCAACAATCAACGAAGAGGAAAATTTTGTGGCACAACATCTTCGGGAAAATCAAATGAAAAGTGAAATGAAAGGCCCACTCTATAAAAAGAATGCTAAATAAAATAAAATCATGAAAAATCGGCAGTGCACTTTACACGGGTAAATCCGTTTTAGACATTATTGTCCAATTTTACCATAACAAACAAATTTTCAATTGAACATTAAATATGGTTGAACTAGTTCTTGCAAAATACAACAGTGGCACTATTTTGGTAATTTTTTAAGAATTGGGAATACTTATTTTTAATAGGGAGTTACTCCTGACAAATTTTTCCCTATTTTTTATTCGATATTTCTGTAAAGTGTATTCGGGTAACATGGAAATGTCATGTTTGTCACGATGTTGCATTAAGTCAAGTCAGCTATGTACTGTCAAGTCAGCTATTGCAAAACAAACTGCTGTTTGGTGTTCTTTATACATATAATGTTAACGAAAAAAACCTTATAATTGTTAATTAATTAATTAACTTTAATTGACAATCAAATGAAATGTTACGAAGAATTTTTCCATATAAAATTTTGGTCTTTAGTGACATTTTCCCCCAGAAAGATACAAATATTTATATAAATTTAAAGCAAATTACGAATATTTTTAAAACTTACTGGCAAGTCGCAACGAAGATGTAGTCATCTTATAATGTTTTGTTTAATATACCACAAAAAATATTTAAATTAGGCATGGAAGAATAAATGCCGAAACTGCAATAATAGGGAATTTCTCTCAATAAACATCTTTTCCCAAACGCCAGAATACACTATGGAGAAAAATAAATAAAACTGCTAGAAAACTTAAAATTTTCGTTCCCCGAGAGTTACCAGAACAGAGCCACAGTGAATATATAATACAGAAATTGTTATCGACTCTTGAACCATTCAACCTCGATGATAAAAATTGTACACATTTACTTTTAAAAGTGATTAAAAAAATAGAGGGTCAATTGTGTAATGAGTCTTCTACAAAAACACGGATTAAAAAATATGTTTTCCGAAAATGCCAGAATGTCTACTCGAACAAAATTAATTTTGACGCGTTATCATCTATCATTCCATATGGACAACCCATGTAAGTTATATAAAATGAATCCTTTGTTTTGTATAGCACTGGAAATAACTTTGGTAATAACCAGGGCAGGTAATAACTTTAAAATTAAAATAGGAACCTCTATTTTTATGGCAGATTCGGCGAAAAATGAGAACGTAAATTAGTTAATTTTGGCGGAAATTGGTTAAGCGGAAGTGGCAGCTTCCATAGGGAGTTTTTCGAGTTGTGTAAATATTTCAAAAAGTACAGCACTCATGAGAAAACCGTTAAGTACAAAATGTTAAGTACAAAAAAAAAAAAAAAAAAAAAAAAAAAATAAAAAAGTAAAAAAAAATATAAAAATTCTGCCACTTCCGTTTAGCCGATATATATATATATATATATATATATATATATATATATATATATATATATATATATTTATAACTATATATATATATATATATATATATATATATATATATATATATATATATATATATATATATATATATATATATATATATATATATATATATAAATATATATATATATATATATATATATATATATATATATATATACAGGGTGTCCCATTGGGACGAGTCCAACCGAATAAGGCGTGTAACTGGATCAATATCATGAAAAAAATTCCACTACGCATGAATACCCGGAAATGAACCGTTACCTACTTGAATTGCATTTCAAAATGTTTAGCAAGGTACAATACCTTGAATCATTTAAATGACAATAACTCTACTAAACATTAAAATAACTCAATTATTTTTCCTATAATTTTAAAGACACAGAGTGCTTCTTACTTTTCTGGAAGTAAGAATATCATGCATTGCGTTTTACATAAAGAAAACGTTGGTGGAATCAAAAAAATTGTGCGATAAATAACAAAAAAATTGTTTAACTCATTTTTCTCGAAAAAATTACTTAATATTTTTTTTGTTTTTTATTTCAAATTTATATTTAA
Source organism: Tipula confusa (assembly GCA_963556175.1). NCBI lineage: Eukaryota > Metazoa > Arthropoda > Insecta > Diptera > Tipulidae > Tipula > Tipula confusa. The sequence goes on along the minus strand of OY744475.1, from coordinate 153,788,159 downwards.
TAGACGATTTACTTATGCCCGGTTTCACAAAAATTCAAGTTAACAGCCGGTTAACTAACGCTTATATAACTTTCGTATGTAATTTAGATTATTAATGACAAAAACTTCAAGGCAATCTGATCAAAATAATTTATTTCTATGACATAGATCGTGAACTCTAACTATTTTGTTAACAGAACAAAATCGGTCGGCTAAATATTTAAACTACGGTTAAATATGTGCATGTAAAAAAATCTGTTTAATTAGGTTGCATTAAATTTTTTGTCACGAAATAATCAAAATTACATACGAAAGTTAACTAAGCGTTAGTTAACCGGTGGTTAACTTGTATTTTTTGTGAGACCGGGCATTAAAAAATTGTCTAAATGATTTTTATCTAATCACGTATAGTTTTCGGGATATTAACATTTCAATTTAGTACTTGTTCAAGTAAACAATTTTGTGTATGAATCTCTAAGTTTTCAACTTCACAAACAATTTTCAAAATGATTTCCATTTTGTAACAAGCATAGTTGGAGTCGTCTTTTAATGGCAGCAACCATGTTGAAATTTTCTAAATTTTCTTTTAGTTTGTTGCCGGCAATATTGATTCGAGTAACCAACTGCTCCCTAGTCTGAATGTTTATTTTGTAGTCTTCTCCTTTCAAATATTCCCATACATAAAAGTCTAATGGTATTAAATCTGGAGATCTAGCCGCCCAAGGTATAGGTCCACCGCGACCAATCCATCGTCCTGGATAATTTGTATAATTTGTTATCGCACAATTTTTTTGATTCCACCAACGTTTTCTTTATGGAAAACTCAATGCATGATATTTTTACTTCCAGAAAAGTAAGAAGCTCTCTGTGCCTTTAAAATCATAGGAAAAATAATTGAGTTATTTTAATCTTTAGAAGAGTTATTGTCATTTAGATGATTCAAGGTATTGTACCTTGCTACACATTTTGAAATGCAATTCAAGTAGGTAACGGTTCATTTCCGGGCATATGCGTAGTGGAATTTTTTTCATGATATTGATCCAGCTACACGCCCTATTCGTTTGGACTCGTCCCAATGGGACACCCTATATATATATATATATATATATATATATATATATATATATATATATATATATATATATATATATATATATATTTATATATATTTATATATATATATATATATATATATATATATATATATATATATATATATATATTTATATATATATATATATATATATATATATATATATATATATATATATATATTTGGAAATATACATATGAATATGTAAATAGCCCTTTCTTGGCCCGTATACACAATTGTGTATGTACAATTCATACAAAACAGACGTATGACACAATACGATTTCTGTATGCATTACGGACTATAGCCTTCACATTTGTGCATACAATCTGAAGTTGTGTTCGTCTGAAAACATTCACTATAAATATAGTTCAATCAACACAATTGTGTAGGTTGATTTTAAGATAACCTTAGGTTCAGCTAAATTAAATGTAAACAAATTATTATAATTTTTGCTAAAATGATTCCGACTTATGTAAATTTCAACAAAATCCATAAATTTTGGGAACTAAGTAATTTTTTATAGAAGAAAAAGCACCCACACACTTGTGTATATTAAACTTCAGCCCATTCAGCTCAGCGCCTCAATTTTTCAGATATTTATTTTGGGTTTCACCTGGCAGGAATTATTCTTCGAATATTTTGGGATACCACACGTTTTTAGGATGTGATTTTCTGATATGTGATTTTCGTCGGTTTCGGCGATTTGATCGTCATTATTTTCTTTGTGATTTTCATTTGATGTATCTGAGTCTTCCTTATTTTCTTGTACAACACAGTCTTTTGGTATATCATCTTCCGAATCTGATGCCGATTCTTCTAATATGTGTTGCACTTCCGATTCATAAATTTGCCGGAACTTATAGAAAACAAAAAAAGAAAAATTAAATAAAACTGTAGTAGCTGACGTTTAACATACACGATCGTGTATATCTTTATTTAACACTAATTACCAAGTTATTTAATCTTTTGTTTATTTATTGTATATTATTAATGAAACATACAATATTTTATGAATAGTATTCAATAAACAAATAATTAAATAATTGTTTCTGTATTAAATTTTGTTTACTTGTGTGTGGTGCAAATTATCACTTTTTTGGTTAGAAATTTGACAGATAAATTTTATTTCCCATAAAGAAAATAATAATTTATGTAAAATTCATTGTGTCGAATTACAGATGGAAGCATAATTTAATAAAAAAAAATATCAGAACGAGTTAAGGCGTTTAATTTAACGGAATCCACACCCATCCAATATGTTGTATTAATATTTATAGTACTAAACATCAGCTCCATTTAGAATAAGACACAATTGTGTATATGGGTAATATGAAATTTAAATCAATAACGTCATTTTTATTTACCGGCATATTTGTGTACGGTGAACTTACATTACAACATTAAAAATAAAATATTTGAACTCGAAAGGGATGGAAATATCTTCGAATAGGTTTTAGGGAACAGAAACTTATTTTTCAATGCATATAAGTATATAAATCGCAAATGTCATACCGATTTAAATTAATTTAATCATATAAATTCAAAAAGAAAAAACGTTATGTTTGGACGACCTTCTTGTTTGTAGTCCCCGCACCACGGAGACCTTTGTCAGCATTATGGTCACCGTTTTTCAGCGTTATGGTCACTGTTAAAAATTTTCTTACATTTTTTGAGCTACATATAATATAATCAAGCCCAAAACGCTACAGATAATCTACTATCGTTAGTTTCTATTTTTTTTTACCGATTCTTTAACATTTTCAATTTTTCAATCCATTTTTACTCTCATTGCGGCCAAATTTTGTTTGGTAGGGCTGTCATAATCCTCGTAGTCGAATACCCCTCCCCCCCCAAATATGCCATGAAAACTAACACTGTGTGCAATGTTAGTGATATTCCCTCAAAAACCTTCATCCAATTGTATAGGCATAAGAACTCCATCGCGCCAGATTGCATGTCACACGCCATTCATACTCGAGGGCTTATATTATTATCCAAGATTTAGTAATATTTCCTACAGTTTTGGTAATGCTGTAATTTTTCCTAAATTCTTTCATTGCAATTTTGTTGCTATTCGTTGCTTTAATTAGTTGTTTGAACGACCTTCGCAAAGAGTACAATTTAAGATTTGAAATACCCTTCGATGGGTTGAATCAAGGCTTTTGAGTTCAGTGGTAAAAATAAAAATTTTACATTTTCGCAAATATGATGCAAATAAAAAGGATAAGCTAAGGCATTATCTAGCAGAGTTAAAATTTTAAATTTACTCTTTTACAATATTTGTTTAGTTTCGAAATTGCGCACTATATGGCCTAATTTTTAACAAAACGGAAGTCATCCATCCTTTCTTATTAGATTTTCTAGATTTATTGATGCCGTTCATTGATCATGGATTTCCTGAATATAGTATATCAATATGGCTTGATTTTGTCGAAAATATTGTTGTGTTAAATATGGATTAAACCGCTCTTTGTTCATTTTATATCCAGGAGTTTTTTCTGGTTTAGAAATAAAAGTTCTCAACAAAGCAAAGAGGTAAGAAAATGCACGTTAAAATTTCTTGGTATAAAAAATAAACGACGCAACTGCGAAAAACGCAAATCGGGACTTCGGTAAATATATATGGTGAAAGATTCGTAGAATCGGAAATTTTTGAAAGTCATGTTTAAATTTTTGTTATTTTTATGTTTTAAATGTGTAGTACTGTGTAAATTTTTTTTTTCTTTAACTAGATTTTGTTTTATTGTTGTTGTTGCATAAGATACAGTTGGTCAACAAATTTTAAATTAGTTGAAAATGGTTCTGCGTTTATGCAAATAAAAAGAAAACTATAGTCATCCGAATAATATAAAATAGGACTCATTTTAAAGATAGAAGAAAAAGGATGAAGACAATTTTACAAAAATAGTACCATCTTTAAGTTTTTCATTTTCAAAATGGCCACCAAGCTAGTTATTTTCAATTTTCTGAAATTAGTATTTTGTGTTTTAATTTTTTTTATTTTTATCTTTTTCACCATGTAATTCTATAAAACATATCAAAAAACAAAATTGGGGTTATTTTTTGTTTTTTTGCAAAACGCGTTTTAATATCATGGCCTACTCTATTTTTGTATATAAAATTAAATATAAAAGAGAACTTTTTAACTTTAATTGCAAATAATCACCTGTCGATGATTCTTCTCAAATCGAAACTAGAAGTGAATTTACAATATTAATTAAATCTTTTAGTTTTTGGAAAATATATATTTTTTATTTTGTGAAAATTATTGTGGTTTTATTAAAAAGTGAGTGAAAATTGTCGGAGTTTTGTAGTTTACAAGTTTATTCATCGATTTATAGTTTTAAATTTTTGGTATAATTAATAGTTTAAAATTTGAAGTTTATCATATAAGTTTATCAATTCAATTTTCTAGTTTATCATATAGTGAATTTGTATTACTTAAATTACATAATGAGTGGATATAAAAAGTGTTATAAGCCTTTTGTTGACTCGAAGTGTTCTAAAAATTTACGAAAATTGAATAGTAGTATTCTTATGGATCTTCTGCCGCCTTTAATTAAAACAAATGAAAATTTATTCATTTGTTCAACTTGCTGTTTGAATATTAGTTGTAAGCGTCGAAACAGAATAGTAACTCCACCAACCTGTTTATCATCATGTTCCGCATGTTACGCCAAAATCGTCATCAACAATAAAATCTGAAAGAAGTTCAATTAGAAGTGATAGTGAAGAACGCCAAATAAAAAATGCGGGCATTCTTAAAAAAATTGATGAGATATTACCAGAAATTGGACGATTTCCATATATGCTAGTAAACTAGGAAACAGGCAATAGCATCAACAAATTTAATTTATATTATGTCCAGAGTCTAAGCCGATATGTTATCTTCTAAAATGAAGAATTGTCCAGGATTAAACTTATTTCTAGAATATTTAAAAAAATGTTTTCCTGGAAAAGGGTTTTCATTGGTATAATAAGCAAGCAACTATTCATCCATTTGTAATTTACAAAAATGTAAATGGTAAATTGCAGCACTACAGTTTCGTTGTTATATCGGATTGTCTTAGCTATGTCACTGTGGAAGTTCATTTATTCATCGAAAAAATGATCCAGTTTTTGAAAACTAATATGACGAGCTTAATCAAAATTTATTATATAACTGCACGAAAAAAAAAATCTCATTGAAAATCACAAAAAATGTCATTATCATCACAAAATTGTGCTCCACTCTGAGTAATTGTTACTATCACAAAAGTACTGTGTTTAATTCTAATATTCTGAATATCACAAATTTTTTTAGTTAAAATCACGAAATTTTGGAAACAAAATGTTATGACGTCATCTACATTTTTTTACTAAAATCAATTACCCTTTTGTGATATTCATCATGAAATTACTGTTAAATAAAAACAAATCGCTGTTAAATTCAAAATTAATTTGAATGAATTTCACTAGATAAATAGTATTAAATACTAAAAAAAATTGTGATAATTATTAAACGTATAATTACTGAATATTTTAGTACAACTTATAGAACATTTTGATGATATTTATTTATATTTTTTATGAATAACAATGAGTAAATATTATGATTAGGACACATGAGTATAGTAATATACACCACCAAACTGAGTAGAAATCACTGACAATTTCTAGTGATATATATATATATATATATATATATATATATATATATATATATATATATATATATATATATATATAAATAAATAATGAAATGCACATATTCGAACTTAGGTTGGATACTGACTATAGTTTATTTATTTTTAAAAATAAAACGTTTACAAAATTTTGTTTATAGTTTCAATAATTCAATATATTTTTAAGGAAAAAAAATTAATTATATATTTTATATCCACAAAATTATTTTAACAAATTTTTAATGTATGTTTTTACTTTCTTATAAAAGTGGGCTTGGGTGAATCGTCACTTAATGTTTACATAGAAACATATTTAAAATTCAAAATCCGAAAACTTTTAAAGCAAGTAACTTAATTGCTAAATAAACAATTATTAGCTTCAGATAAGTACAGTTTTTCCCGAACAATGTGATGTATGGCTGTATTTTGAACTTTTCACGCAATAGCTTTTCAAAACACGCTTCAACGTATACAACCACGGGGTTGGTTTTTAAAATTGCATGGATAAGTGTCGAAATAGTTGCCAATCAGTCATCTAATGAAATACAGAAAAAAAATGTTTTAATACATTTAAGTTTTAAGATATTAAACCATATTCATACCGTGATAGATTAATCTGATAGTACATTTTCTAACATGTGCTTCGACCCTATATCCTTACATTCACGATTCTTGAATAGTGTACAATAGTCTGTTGGAATATATAAAATCAGAATAAAAAGTAATTAAAATCGATGTACTAGCAAAAATAAAATGTGTAATAACTCTTACAATATATACCCAGTCGGTTTCTTATATTGTGGCTGGCGCTCAAAATTATCTTTCGATTGGTTATCCGCAATATTATTTTAATCATTGTACGTAATATCTTTTCCAATGGAACATAAATTCAAATCTTTTTTTTTTTTTTTTTTTTGTTTTTTGGCTTGAGTGTCGCCACTCACATCACCAATATTTTCATGTCACATATTATCTTATCAAACTTAATTTGTCTTCCCGTAGCGATTAATAGTATTCCTCGACACTTCCCAATTGATTTTCTAAATTGTCTTGTGTGATTTATTTGATTTCTTTTTTACTTTTTTTTTGTATTACAATTTTCAAATATCTAACATTTTTTTCATTGGAAGTAGCAACACTATTTCTTCAAATATTTTTCCGCACACTTTGGTACTTATTACCCAACCATTTGGGATATAGCAAGTCTCTGAAAGATATCGTACAATTATAGATTTCATGTAGGAGTGATTTTCCACTCCTACGTAGTTATGTCTGTTAAGTCTCTGTCTCCTTTATTAAATAAACCTTAAATTCTTTTAAGGATTGTAATTCTAACGGTGTTGTATTTTCACAACAATTATCTAGAGGTGTATTGCACTCGGAAAAGTTAAAAGTTTCTTGATGCTTAATATACATGTTCCCAAGTATTTTGAGTATCGAGAAATTAACTATATGATGATGTTACATTGTGAAACTTGTTTCAACGAGTTTTACAACTCAAAAATCCTTACATATATTAGGAATTTATAAACCTTTTTTATAAACACTTATATTCCCAATCGTAATTTTCCTACTACTAAAATATGAATTATAAAAATATGTTATTAGTTATTGCACAATGTCTTTAATAGAAATTTGTGTTTATATGTACTTACAGTTTTATTATTATAAATGTTCATTACTTATTAAAAAACACTCACTCAGTTTTCAATACTTATACTTTTTGATAAAATTAATATAAGAATTTGATCATGACAACTATTTTAATAGGCACACGTCTCTTCATTCCAAAGACAACAATTTTAATGAAAAAGACGCTTCGCAAAATAAAACAGTATTTTGTGGTAATTTTTTTTAGTGGATATTACAATGCCTTTAGTGAATTTAAAAGAAAATTGTGTTTATCATTAATGCTGCACGTGCTATTCATAAACAATTTTGTGATTAAAATTAAACGTTTTGTGATTTTCACAACAGCAGATAAATTGATTTTGCGTGTCTGTGAATGTCACAAAATCATTACTGATAATTACAGGTCCTTTTAGAATTTTTGTTTGCTTTCGTGATAATAATTTTGATTTGCAAAAACCATCTACAATTACCGAACTATAAAAATTAAAATTTCAGATTCTGTCGCCTTTGTAAACCTGATTTATCCCTTCGTCATAACCTTCTCAATCAAGAATTCCTATTAATCATGTAGTATATTTTATTTACAAGCGTATTGGTTTTATTATTATAAGAAAATTATTGTTTCTTTTGTTTTTATAGGTCAATAATTCTTCCATTCAGTCTATATTATCACCTTTCTCCATTGTATAAATAATTTTCATTTAAGTGTTCATGTCTATATAATTATGTTGTGTTGTATTCATGTGTATAGCGAAGTTTCATTCTGCATACATTTTACCAATATCACCAACATGTTCAATAAATCTTTAACTGAAGGACCTTCCGGTTTGTCCTATGTAGGATGCAGTACAGTCAGAACAAATAATTTGAAATACACCAGTATCTGAAAGTTGTACTTTCTTTAAGGCAATTGTATAGCCATAATTCCGAAATATTTTTCCAAAAAATATAAAAATAATAAAATGTTTCCTGAATTTAACCATACATTTTTTAATGAATTAATTTCAGTAGTGAAATATTAGTTGTTAATCAAATTTTATGATAAACATTCAAATTTTTGTGAATTTAACAAATTCTGATGTTAATAAATTAGTAATTTATATGTGACTATTTTATTAACATTAGACTTTGTTAAATTCACAAAAATTTGAATGTTTATCATAAAATTTAATTAACAACCAATATTTCACTACTAAAATTAATTCATTAAAAATGTATGGTTAAATTAAAGAAAATTTTTGTTGATTTACATAAAACTCTGTAAAATTGCAATACTGAATTTTATTGTAAGTGGTTTACTGATAATAACAATCATAGAAAAATCAGTAAAATGAGTTTTGTCATTATAATGAAAAAAATGGTTAATTTCACAAAAAAATATTGTTTAACACAAAAATCGATTAACAAAAGTCCATCTGTGATTTTCAATTGATAATTTTTTTCCGTGTGATGGTGCTGTAACGCATTATAAAAATAAAAATAATTTTATAAATATAATAAAACACTAAGAGGATTTCGGGATCGATTGTGAAAAGCATTTTCATGTGGCATGAAAATGCTCATGGAAAGGGTCCGAAACGGAATTCGCGATTTTCATACAGTTATTCCTTCAGGAGAAGGTTACTTAAATTTAAAAAAATATTCTAATAGTGAAGATTACTTTATTTTTAACATATAAATAAAATAAATATAAATAAATAAATATATATATATATATATATATATATATATATATATATATATATATATATATATATATATATATATATATATATATATATTATATATATATATATATATATATATATATATATATATATACATATTTTTAATAATATATATATATATATATATATATATATATATATATATAAATATATATATATATATATATATATATATATATATATATATATATATATATTATTTATTTAGGTATATTATCTAATTAAATAGGCATTATTTATATAAATAAAATATTAAATTATTATGAATTAATGTATTTAATATAAATGTATATATAATATTATTTTTAAATTTTTAACAATATCTATACATATAATAAACATTTATTAATCGTATAAATAACTGAAATTAGAATTAATTTATAATAAATGTTTATACCTATCAATCATTTTTATAAATTCACTTAAAAAAAAGAGATAATTAATAATTTAATAGAAATAGTAAAGTATTAATATATTTTATATATATATATATATATATATATATATATATATATATATATATATATATATATATATATATATATATATATATATATATATATATATATATATATATATATATATATATATATATATATATATATATATATATATATATATATATATATATATATATATATATATATATATATATATATATATATATATATATATATATATATATATATATATATGTATATACATATATTTAAAATGTGCAACAAAATATGTTAAAATTAATAAACTAGAGAAATCTTCCATAAATTGCATATCGATCGTACAATATAATAACTCGGGTAATACTATATGCCACCGATCAATAGTGTGTAACCTCAATATTCCTTTTGTTGATCGCACGAACAAATCAAATATAGAACTGACCAAATTAAGCTATCGTAAAAAATTGAATTCCTCGTACATATTTTGTTTTTTATGTTAATGCTAATCAGACCTACATATCATTATGCCAGACAATAACAATAACATTAAAATGAAATAAATGTTTATAACAATAACCCACAAAAAAAAAAAAAAAAAATAGAAAAGAAATAGAAAATCATATCTACTAATTGATTTAGAACGTGATTTTAAATTTAAACGTGATATTTCCGTTTTTTGTGATCCAAACAAATGTTTTCCACAACAAAAATAAAATGGGAGATGACTGTAATACATAAGAAATACAACTCACCTTGAAAACATCATTTGTTTTTTTTATTTTGTTTTTTTCGAAAACAGTTTGACTTTTTATTATGCTCGAGCTCGAAAAATAAATGGAGTAAGGTAACTAAAATGGCGATAACGAAAAGGAAGAGATTTTTTTGTTAGTATACATAACGCAGTTGGAAAATTTCCAGGATTGACCAAATGCAATTGTTTGGTGCTTTTTGTTGGTCGAGCAGGACTGCAACTATTTGTATATTAAATTGGGAAGTTTTCAGTTGTTTAAGGTTATGTATTAACAAAGGTTTTTGAAACATGGAGTTTAGTAATTGGTTTCAGCTATTTCTCTATTTTTAAGGAATTAATTTTGCTTCAGGATTAGTCTTTCATTAATGTGACTTATATTTCATGTTAGATATTTGGACGCTAAAATAACATGCTATATAGCTTTACTTAAAGGTATAGTGTGCTATACTACAAAGTACATCATAATTTTACCATTACCGACCCTGTTATCTTGATGGGAGCTTATAATGATGGGAGCTTATGTTTCAACATACATTTAACTGGTGCTGTTTTTTCAGCTTTTTGATGGCTTCTGCCTATAACAATTGTTACAAAATAAGTCTTTATCTTTAAGTTGAATAATATTCGTGTCAATGGAATTATCTATTATAAACCAGATTTTTGTTGAAAATTAAATTTCATTAAAACAAGGTAAGGAATGAGGACGCGTTTTAAAGCGCTCTGATCTATATGAAGTTAAATATAGAATATTATCCCTAGTATACCCTGGGCAAAATCGAATTGTTTGTACTCTTTTATCTTTAATTAGGAACATAGGACGCCTAATATATGAACTTCTTCATTTAAATCATTGCTGGGAGCAATGGTTTTCCCATAAGAGGCCCTCCTTGGTTCTCTTTAGCAACTTGACTTTCTAGATTGTTATTGCGGTCTTATCAAAATTTTCGTTTCAGTATATACGTTATAACAATCTTCAATTGCGCTTTTCAGTTTCAGTAATAGTTTAAGTTGCTTTATCTTTTTGGTTAGTTTGCCACCGAAGTTTAATCAGTTTGTGCAGAGTAGTAGAATTTGTCATTATATATTTGTCGCCCCGCTAATAATCAATAAATGATTGAAATAATCAAAGAGAATCATCTCTTTGATTATTTCAATCATTTTATTTCAGTGGCCCTCAAATAATTGTTTCCATTTAATAAGTTGTAGCCCACGTGGTTTGGATTTGATCAGGTATAGATGCTTTATGTAAACTGTTATGTATTTTTCGGTGATCTTTCTACAGTGCAAACTGTTGCTTGGGCATTTATTTTAATGTATTTTGTATTTTTCTGCGAGTAATAAAGTTTATCTCTTGTTTATAGGCTTTATCCTTTTATTTTACATCTTATCTAGCTTAGTTTATCTAGCTTACATCTCGGAATTACGGTGAAATTCTAGTTCGTTTTAATGCATATGAGCTCTTGATTATATCGACTACTGTATCAGCCTTGCGGTATCAATAAATTTAAAAAAGTTATGGTTCTAATTTTAGTATATTTTTAACGTTTATTACCGGAATCCGTTAAAAATAACATAATTTAATATTTTTAAACCAAATTTAACCTTCAAATGACCTCAAACTATAAATATGGGATATAAAGTTTTTAATTACACTTTTGATATTAATTACGTTTAGTGTTTTTTACTCACGTTTATTTTAACCAGAAGGTTATTTAACGACAAATGCAGTAGTGTGTCAACTTGAGTGGCTCACCTGCTCGATATATAAGTGGATTATAATTCTGCTTTCTATAGTTATTGTTTTTTTTTTAAATTCTATACTATTGCCGGGACATAGCAATCTACCATAGCCAAGTATTACCCAAGTGTCTATGTCTATATTTTTTTTGTGCCAAAGCAGAACAGGAGTATAGGAAGTGAAACGATATCTCCTCTTCGTCCATGGAGCTTCTGCAGATTTCATTGCTTTCCAGAACCAGCCTTTTCGCATTTTCACGGGAAAGTCAATGTCCTGTGAATATCTTTACGACTGTCCTGATGTTACTTCTGTGTAGAAAGATTAGTGTCCTGGCTACACTTGTCGTGCTCTATCACATGTGAGGGTATTAGTCCAATTCTCCAATGCCAAGCCTCCAAGAAGTCAGAAAAACTGCTTCTGGCTACTTGGTAGCCGCTTGACTGTCTATATTACAATATCATTCGTTGATATATTATATTATGCCTCAACTAAGTCAAGACTTCCTCAATCGCTAGCACTTGAGCTAGCACTTGGTTTCCAATACCGACGCATTCTCCCAAGACTTTTCTTTTGAAGGAAATAAGGTTTGAAATCCCTTTTTTTTAACGTCGCCATCTTATTACCAAAAATAATGACACAAAGAAGGTGGAACATAACCTCTAAAACACGCATATGGGTTGTCTTAAGCGCCCGTATACATGAGCACACAAGCCATTCTTGACACCTACTCTGTCTTATTATTGTCCAGTACTAGCCATCAAACGCTTATACTCTATCCATGAGAACGGATTCAACGGCAGTATAAAACCAGTGTACCAGCTCCGGTTTAAGACATCTGCGCATGAGCATATGACTGTATGTGCAGTTGCTTTATTTACTCTTTCTATATATGATGTTAGGCTTCCAGCTAAGTTAACTGCCTAAGATTACGCACAAAAATCTCACTCTGTCAGTAAAAGCCAGTCTAAGACTATTTACGGTAGGTGTGGTCCCCTGATTCCCAGTCCACACTGGCCGGATCACTTTGCAATAATTATACGAGTATACATATGAATTACCTCTCTATCTTTAAATAGAGGTTTACTAGAGACAGGATATGCCGTCAGCACCACTCGGTCACTTTCATACCTTCCTTCTGGAACCGGACGCTCTAAGTAATCTACTGACCACCATATGTTCCAGAAAAAGGAAATAGGACGCCTCCTTATTGTGGATTACCCTAGCTCAGAGTATACTATCATGCTTACCAGCATATGACTAATTCACTTGATTATGAGATACTTTACCTTCATGAATGAAAATACTTCTATAATTAAAGGCGCACTGGATATCGCAGGATGTAATATATATATATATATATATATATATATATATATATATATATATATATATATATATATATATATATATATATATATATATATATATATATATATCATTCACTCTTGCGAGTGAATTTATCTCTCGATCGTACGTAATAGAGTGTGCATGTTGAGACACTGCAAATTACTGCGATTCATTTTCATTCGAATATATAGATCTATCAGCATTTCCAAGGTCTTTTATATAGATATAGTGATAGTGTTTTTGGTCTTAGGTGTTTTGCGTAGCTATGCTGGCCTATTCCTGATTTTGGGATAAAGACTACCTTGATCATTGTCTTTTTTTTAATGAATATAGAACAGCTTCAAACATCCCTTAAATATCACTTTTAGCCCTGAGAAAATAATCACTGAGCCGTTCTAGATTTCTGCGGGTATAATCCAATCTGGGTTGACAAATTTAATTGGTTTAAACCCTTTTCACCGACAGAATTGGTTTTTATTTACGATAACTTCTGTACATAACGTGTGTTACCATATGCGTTTTAAACACCCTCGAGAATACCTAACTGAATACTACCCACGAAACATCAGGTTTAATTAAATGACTTTTTATATTAGTCTTTTTGTACAGTCTCAGGTTCTCTTTCTATGAGTCCCAGTCCTGATACTTTTTTTATCCAAATGAAAGAGTATCCCACTCGCCTTCTTATGGGTTTATAGTTCCTTGGACATAAAGGCTAGGTTAAGCTTCCCTCAAAGGTGGTGCAAAAGCTAAAAATTAAACATAAAATAAATAAAGCAGACAAACTAATTAAACAGTTTTAAGAAATAAAAATAAAAATTTAAAATAAAAAAACTAACCTCAAAATGAGGAAATGAGTAACAAGCTCTTATAATTTTTAATGTATTAGATCATGTTTTCCTATAGAGGCGCCACGATCAAAGTATTTAGTATATTGTGTTATTCGCATGAGGTGCTGTCTCAAAGTATGCAAATGATTTTTTTCTTGGTTTTAATTTGTTGTTGTTCGAGGTGATTACCAACAGGAATGATGTGCGTTATTTAATCCACGTTTGCGGATAAATAATTATCCGCTGGCCAATCAATTCAACACATTTTAATCACGTGACGCTTCAATCAATCAAATTTCTACTAGAGCACATGTGCTGATAACAAAATTACGTATTTTCAAAATCAAAATAGAGCAAAAGCAAAGACACATTTTTTACCATAGTTATCCAATATCCACATTCCATGTATTTGCTTTTATAAGTAATTTAATTGGCTGAGAGTGTTACGTGATTAGGACTTGTTGATATGATTGGTTTGTCTGCGGATAATTGTTATACGTATGTAGCATTATTTGCACACGATAACCTCAAAAATGTTGTTTATATTTTTGACACTTTGACAGACAACTAGTGGCATAATCAAAGCACTGAGGCATATGTGTAAAACATATCCCCTTCCATAAGATGGCAACATTTTCGTTTGTAAAGTAAAATCTTGACCGTTCGAAATGACATCTATATAGATCTATAATTGTACATAAATAAACTAAACAACGAATTTCATTCCTGTTAATTACTTCGAACAACAACAAATCAAAAACAAGAAAAAAATCATGGCCGATTATCACTTTCCATCAAAAAATCATCTGGCAATGGTTGCTACTTTGGATCGTGCTGCCTCTTCCGGAAACCAAAATCTATTGCAGCAAAATTTAAGCTTTGCAATTGGAATAGATTGAATTCTGTTGAAGTATTCTGACGTCTCTCTCTGGTTTAGGAAGGAATTACGTATTAATAAAAGTCAAGTTTGATCTTTTGGTTAACGAATTACACCTAATTAACATTTATAATTCCTACAACACTAAATAAAAAAGTCAACGGTTTAGGGGACCGTACTTATCGAAAGTCAATTCCATTATCCAACTACGAGTTTACGGCCAATATATATATAATCAAACATTTAACTCATAAAAAATTCCTTCAGATTTAATTGTAATCCATTTATATTTCAATTACACCAAACCATTATTATCCCACGCTTAACTCGTCCCGCTGCGATTTCCTTAAATCATAAAAAAAAACATAAACATCGGAACAACATATACTAAGTCAGTGTGAGCGATGATTGCAGGTATACAAATTTTAAATTATGCAAATTTTATAATCATACCAACTAATTACCAAACACCTTAAATATGTACAAATCATAAATTTTTTGTTTTTGCGTTCCTTTTTGGTCGTGAGAAAATATTCATCAAACCAAAATATCTATACACTCGTATTTTCGTATATTTCCTCAGATGTTGAGCACATTTTGTTTAAAACGGTATCGGTTGCCAAAGACCAATACCAAATCGAAATAAATAGTGTTAAGGATAAGATAATACGGCTAAGACAAACAAACAGTTTTTATTACTTTTCGGTAAGATGTTTTTATAGAAGATGTTAGTCTGAATAAATTATTGAAAAAAAAAAGTTTTTCCCACGACTTAAAAGTAAAAAATTGTTACCTGTTGTTCCACCTAAGGATATTGATAGTTGGTGTTTATGACTATTTTGTCCAAAAAATTTAAATCACTTTTTGTTATTGTATCTCTTCCTTAAAAAAAAAACTCATTTCTCATTGATAAAACTTAAGGGATGAAAATGTAATGCACCTCCCCTAACCGTATATATACACTCAGCTCTATAGCATTGTAATATATTTATATTCAGGGGTTATAAAAATACAAAAGATTTGGGCAGGTTCTTTACTATGTATGTACCTGTTACAATGGACCAATGACTATATCCCGTTTCATGGTGTACTTTGTCGATAAAATTGTACAAATTCAAAGTAGTTAACATTTAGAGTTTGTGCAAGTGACAACAAGTGTAATGCAATTAGTGCAGTTTTAAATAGTTTGAGCAAGTTTATGACGTTCGATTTATATTTTATGATTGCAGTGATTTAGTGTATTAAAGGGTTCGAATTATTGTGTTATTATGAAATATTGTCGACGCAAAGTATTAGGCGATTTTAATCAAAATATTTTGGGTAAATTATGTTTTTTATGTTGTTAAAATATTTTTTGTTTTGAGTGAATATTTTAAAATTATTTATTAGTAATTCTTAATGTTACACTATTTTTAAGTTTATTTTACTTGTTGGTATAATAAAATTTATAAAGGACATTGACTTTTAAATGAATACTTGCTTTTTTTGTCAAACTCAGTTACTAGAGAACCGCAATTTAGATGCTTTACATTTCGTTTGTTATAGTGTCTATGTTATCTGAATTAAGGTTATGGCTACACTGTTTAAATAATATTTACGAATGAGGATAGTAATATACGCAGAATTTGACTTATTCGCAGGGATATTCTTCAAACCAGTAAACCAGCTAAGCTCTAATTCGTCTTTGACTAATTTAACTTTCTTTTACCTTTTGATCTGTTTCGTGGAATTTTGCGAAATATTCGTGAAATATTTCGTGAAATATTTTTTTGTTATGTTGCCATACTTATATAGAACTTTTTATAAAAAACTAGTACACTGTTGTGAAATTGAAAAAAATTCTATTTTTTATCCTATTATCTTAACTGTAAACGATTTTTCATTGGCAGAGAGGAGAGTAAAGTAATTTTGTTGTTTTTTTTTTGCAAGCACAAATCAAATCAAAATATTGTCGAAAGAACATAAAACAAAATTAACTTGGTTTTATTTTGGAGTGTTGGTAAAAAGAAAAGAAGAAAGAAATATATTTTAGAAAGAATAAGTAATATAATATTTAAAGAGACATCAAAACAAATATCACGTTTAAATTTCACAGCAATATTTTTATTAAAATTAAAATATGGTTAATTTTTAAAATCGATTTTTAAAAAAGGTTGTAAAGGTTGTATTTTCTGATGTTTTTTGTAAACCTTCTTACCAGATATGTTTATTTTTTGAGGAGGCTATACTTCTCATTAGTACTGGATTTATACTATTCGTAAACCTTCCTCTATTTGATTTTTAGTGCTAAAGCTTATATAAACTAATAAATGTCTAGCATGTTTATCTGTATGGAAACTCAGCTCATGCTTGATCAACCTTCGGGACTTTACTTCGAGTTGTGGGTAATATATATACATGATATGTGCAGCTAATAAGTATGTTTTGCTATAGAGTAAGCTTAGCAGAATTTACAATTCTGGCACCTGGCTGGTATTCAGTATCATTGTGGTAGTCTCTAAACTCAAATGAGTCATATAAAATAAGGCCCATTGCACTTTCAGCTAGTACTGACTACTAAGTCGTATGGTAAAGATTTGTGTAGACCATCTTTTCGAAAAATTTTGAAATTTACAAACGTAGACTTTTTGGTTTATAAAATTTATCGTTTTCCGATACTAAGATTTGTCTTGGAGGATTTTTATGGGTTGCCCTGTATTGTGTTTGCTGTAAAAACTTTTGTAAAGTTATTGATGTATCATTTGGATATTTGCAACGATTACTAATGGTTTTTCAAATGTCATATTTACAAAAGTTGCATATTTGAATAGTATAACATATTTTCAAAAAACTCAAAAAAAATTGCGAGTTTGGCAGAGCAGTAAATAAGATTGCTTACAATCCGAAATAACAATTTTTAAAAACACTACATTTTAATCAGGATCCATTAAGAAACCATATTTCTATAATTCGCAATAATAGAGTACTAAGTAGAGCACAGACATCAAAGACATTTCAAAATTTTCAAATTGTATGAGAGGGTGGATAGCCAACTGAGCAGATGATGTATCACTTGTGGTATTTATTCAATTTTGTTGAATATTATCCTTACTCTTGTAAGATTGATATTTTAATTAAGGTATCTTTCTTCTAGCTTTTTATACCTACTGCTAATAGGGGCAGATGCTGTCTGAAGCTACTTCATCTGGTGAATCGAGGTTTCTTGCAAGTTTTAATTCGCGAGGAGTATTTTAGTTCCCACTTTCCCACTTACCCGTGATCCGGGGAGGGGATCCCGGTATATGCCACATAGGACACTCCTGTACTAGGAGACTTACAACTACTTCACATGATTTAATTTATATTAGTAACCAATACTAACATAATAAAAGGAATCGATCATATGCATCTTGGATATCTTATTTTTATTTGAACGATTCCAACAGGAATATAATGGGGTTGATTTTTCATAAAATTATCATTTTATGTTATTTTATAGAAAAAAGATCATAAATTCTTATTTTAAAGACCAAAAATATTTGTATGTTATTTAATTGTTTTAAAAATAAAAGGTAATTTTTTTGGTACGGGAAGATCGAAATAGAAGTTGAGTGATTTCAAGATACTACTCTCTTGAATTGAAATATCTTCGGATTGCGAGCAATCAATTTGAATTACAGGGTGCTTAATTTGCAAAATTATTCAAGTCTTCAAAATTCTGTGTATAAACCTACAATTTATCATTGAAAAATTGGAAATACTCTGTCGTAAGACAGATCACTTATCGTCAATGAACTAATACGGATACATTTATTAAGTTTTCTCAACATAGTTAAGCTCAAACCGAATAGGCTATAAATGGTGGCCTTAATAGTTGTAAGTGCCAACAGATGAAAAATATAAAAGAGGTCTTATTTTGGAATCGTAAAGGGAATCGTATCAGTTTTTGTTGAACGATACTAGTTTTCCAACCAAAATTCGTTTAGTGTATTTATGAAGTTATGTACAATTAGAATTATCCGCACAACATTCACAACATATTTTGTTGATCTATTGATCATGTCGGACTTTCTTTAAAAAAAAAAATTCCAAATTAGAATTGTATATATGGCATTGTTAGTGTATTTGGCAAATGAAATACCACTCTAAATACACTAAACAACGAACATCATTCCTGTTGGAATTATCTCAAACAACAACAAATTAAAAACAAGAAAAAAGTCATGGCCGACTACATTTTCATTCAAACAATCTGTTGCTTTAAAATATTACATTTTTTGTTTTAAGGTTTGGTGTTTTTTCTTTCTAAAGCGCTTTACACACAGGAAAATGAAAACGAAAATTATAATTTTTAATTATTCACTAAAACTACAATATATTTCGTTTGTTGTAGCTGAAATCCTATAAAACCGGTTCGTAACTACAATACAAAATTTTTTTAACTCAAAAAACTAATTTAACCCTTTACGGTATTGCATACTGCAATAACCACTTTATCAACATATTTTTCTATAAATATATGATTTCACCATTGAAAATTTCTATATTTCCTCTTAGTGATTTTTTATTCAACTAACTATCTATTGTTTAGCATTTGTACTACTTACTATATAAATTGAGCGGGAGCAAGAAATTGAAATGTCAATATAGTTATCATGAATTTGTAAAGCGAAGTTGCCTTGCTATTTTGATAATTGTTTAAAGAAATAATAAAAAACTGTAAATGATATTGATAAATGTATTTAACACCTAGAATTTAAGTTTTATTGAATGAAACATACATTATAATTAATAATAATGCTATAAATATTAGTTTATTTTGGTATATGGATTAATGCAATACTTTTAATGCAAAAAACTGGATATATCATATATTCAATATATTGCATATATGCAGTATTGAGCCTTCATCACAAAAAATTGTCAATAAAATAGACAATTCGTTATTTATTTGATTTTATAGTACAAAATATGCCACGAAAATATTTAATGGAGGAGGAAATTTTAAAAATTGTGGAAAGTTGGACGAATAGCGATGGTGGTATTTTCTCTTCGAGAAAATTATGATGTGGAACCAACAACTTCTGTTTCAGAAAAAAACTCATTCAATGGAATGGAATTTTCAAAAGACGATGAAATTGATATACATAGTCTCCCTATAGATTTTGTAGAGAAACCGCCACCAATTAATTCTTCTCGGTTGGCAAATCAAAAAAAAAAAAAAAAAAAATCAAATCTGCTTTGTAAGAAAAAACAATTTAATGTACTGGAAGAAGAAATTACATTCCAAGGTTCTGCAGATCTCCCGGGTGAAATAAAAAACCAGCGCGTATAGTTATTTTAAATACTTATACGCAATACAAATAAATCCGAACTCGAGGGAAATTTTAAATGAGAACACGTTAAAAAGATTCATTGGAATTTGTATTATTACCTCCGTAGTGCAAATTTCCAACAGCCATCATTATTGGTCACCTGAAATTGGAAATGACATGATTAAAAGTCTATTTCTTTGTTTGGGAACAGTCCGAAAAAATCGCTTACCCTACTGTAAGTTACCAAGCGGTAAAGAAATGAATAAAACTGGGGGGACATCTGTCGAGTATGTGACTACTGTAGATACCACAGATATAGTATAGTGGTGTCTTATAAGGACACAAAAAACATGAATTTTATTTCAAATTTTGTCGGTCAGAGTCCTATTTATATAATCGAAAGATTTGACATGAAATAAGGAAAGCTCGCTACAACATGTCCAAATATTGTTAAAGTATATACCAGTTTAATGGGTGGGGTTGACTGTTTGAATAGCAATATCGGCCGCTATAAAATAAGATTATGTTCTAGAAAATGGTCGATTAAAACGAGTCTAATAATCCATCCACCAGCAAACTATTGTCTCTCTCCGAATTTAGAATGGATATTGGTGAGGCCTTATGTAGGTCTGGAATGCTAAAAAGAACCAGTGGTAAACCTTCCTCGGAACTAAATCTTCAAATAGGCATAAAAAAACTTAATGCAGCTTTCTTGCCTGTGATTTAATGAATCTTCGGCCCAAATAGATAACAAAACGTCTGCAATGCAAAATTCCAAAATGTAATGGCTATACAAATGTAAAGTGTGTAAAATGTGGCATAGCTCTGTGCCTAAATAAAGACCGCACTTGTTTTGTTGCATTTCATAAATAATAATGTACAATAACTGTGATATGAATTAATTAAAATGTTTAGTTTTTTTTTAAATTTTTATTAATGAATTATTTGAACGAATGTTATTTAGATAAATTTTTATTAAAATAAGAATTAATATTATTTTATTTTTTCATCTATTAAAATCCTTAAAACAAATTTCTCTTTAAACCTATAATCTTGCATATCTTCAATAATAAGAATACTAAGTCTATCTTGCATATATGCAATAATAAGAAAACTAAATATTCCGGGTAAATGGAAAAACCTATATGCATGCCAGTACAAAGCAATACAACAACATTTTTTAAATTATGTATCTATCCTTGTTGCACATTATTTTGCATTAGAGATTTTTATCTTCAGTTTTGTTTTACCTTTCATTACTACTGTAGCGGTAGATGAATGTGCAGGTATTATGATTTAATTATTTTGTTAACAAGAAAAAATCACGAATTTCATTAATCATAAAAGAAAAACGAAATTTTGTAAATATGTGATCAAATAATATATCTAAACAACTCTATATATTATGTCATTGTATTGTATTCTCAAAGTGCTAACGAATTATATGAATTTTCTCGAAATATTTGGTTTAAAATAGAAAGTAAAATGTGTAAACGAATTAGAAAATTAAAAAACAAAAAAAAAGTCAAAACAAAAAAATAAACATCACGAATTTAGCCGAAAAAAGTGTGTACAATCGATACACTTATTGTATTTATTTAGCACAAAAAAAAAATATTTAAATCATAGTTGCATTGCATAGTTCATACCCAACACAAAAATAGCAAAAAAAAATTTTTTCTATATCAATTTGTTAATTACATCCGCATTCGTCTACCTCTACAATAGTAATGCGAAAGGAAAAACAAAACCAAACAAAACTGAAAATAAAAATCACTAATGGAATGATAGATACATGCTTCATAATATGTTGTTGTTTCGCTTTGTTCTAGCATGCAATAACCAGTATACACTATATATTTTTTATTGTATGGAATGCAATATTAACATATGAAATTTATCATTCTTATGTTCTTTTTCTATGACAATACCATACGAAATAAATTGTAGTTTTAGTGAATAATTAAAATTTAGTTTTCGTTTTCCTGTAGGTAAAGCGATTTATTGGGGGATATTTTGTAATTATTGTAATTTCTGTTTGAAACGACGTCTTTTGAAGAATAAAATAAAATAAAAATCTTCTGGCCTTGTTTGGTACTATATACTTAGATCGTGCTGCCTCTTTCGTAAAACAATGAATACAAAATACTTTGATCGTGTCTTCCGAAAAACTTGATCTATAAAACATTATCTTATATTATGTAATAAAATAAAACAGTACTAGAACTTTTTTTAGTAAACAGAAGTTAGAAGAATCAGAAAATATTAAATATTTAACGCGAAAGGCACTTGCATTTTAGTTAGCATAGTTTTAATATGTTTGTCAATGGGTTTAATGTTGGACCTAAAAGATTATTTGGTATTGATAAAGAATTAAGGAATTTAGGACAATCAATACAACTCCTATATATATTCATACGCTTTGAGTTGAATCCATCTCTTGAATTCAATGAAATCAATGGCAATGTGTAAGTGAATAAGCTGGAAGTGAAAGTGCAGACAGCAAAAAGTTCAACAAAAAACACAAAAATTAAAATAAAAAAATGAATGAAAGGGTAACAAAAATAGTTATACTGCTAACTTGAGAATGATTCAAAATTAAAAAACGGGTATTTCTTTACCTTTCAAAGAACCAATTTACTCTCCGAAAAAAATTTTGTCTTGAAGAAATAACAAATTATGAAAGAAATGGATGAAAGAGCAATATGCATATTATACTGATGAGGGCAAGGCAACTAACTTAAATATTTAAATCGGTTCATTGTGTACGGAAAATTTAAATTTTCTTACATCTATAAGGCATCTTCTTAAGGTTTTCTTATACTCTGGACCGAATGCCAATATTTGCAACGCAATACCGACTTTAGTTCCCAGTTTTGATTGTACATATATTCTAAATCTATAATTTCTTGCATAATCTTTGAAATGTAGCTCTATGTAAGCGGTTGTTTTCGATTCAATAATCAAAACTGTAAACATTCACATTATTTACTATTTTTGACACCAATTTCATCCATGATTAATTGATGCAACGTTTATAGTACAGGCTAAGCTTAGAATGACGTCCTATTTGAAGTATATTTTAAGTTGTTTTATTTTAATTTGCTCTGATTTTTACCTAACGTGGTCAGTTCAATATCGAGTCAAGATGCAATTCGAGATATTTAGCAGAATCAGCTTGATAAATTTGTAGCCTATTGAGGAATGTATGATGGTTGCTATTTTTATGCTGCAACTTATGTTAAGTACCCTAATTGTAGATCATTCAGCTTTATTTTCCAATCGAGTACTTGGAAATAATTTCGTGCCACTTAGTTTTCCAGTTTTGAAGATAAGTCCTTCATGCCACACTCTATCGAAAGTCTTTGATGCGTCAAGAAATACAGCAGGATATTATTTCTTCTCTTCAAATGCTTATTCTATATTTGCAGTCACTCGATGTACTTGATCAATGGTGGAGTCTTTATTTCTGAATCCAAACTAAAAATCAGGTATACTATACTTGTATATCAGATGGTATACTGTACTTGTGAGCTTAGGTTATATTGTATGAATGTAAAAAGTATTGATTAAAATCGGCCTTTAAAGGACAAGAAGATCAGTGGCTGATCAATTTTTTTTATTAAAAAAAAAAAAAAATATTTGAGACGAAAACAAGATCATCAAAGATCTTGTTTTCGTCTCAAATATATTTCTTAAACAGACTTGATGAAATTTCGTCTAATTCCAGCTGACTTTTTGTAATTCAAGTTTATATCAATTTCAAAATCTCCCTAAAGAGGGGTGATATTTCGGAGGTTTAGTGGAGATCTGTAGACTGGTTTAGGTTTAATTTCAGATTGTATATCGTGTGATTATGGAATGCTGCTGTCAGATTAAATTCTCGTTTGTCAATGATATTTTCAAAGTTTTTCTCCGAATGCTTCTTTATCTACCTCAAGCATAGAGTTAATGAAATTGTCAGCATGCAGTTTAAGTTCTTCTTTAGTTTTAAGCCTTATCTTATGGTGAGGTTAAGTTTCATTTTCTTTTTGATTACTAATGTGTTCAGTGACAATAAAAGCAGTATGTGATCTAAGGTCTTCAATACTTTCGATTTCAATGTATTTTGTGTCTATTCCCTTTGAAATGTATAAAATTCAAGCAAATCAGGAATTTTATTGATATCTTTAGGCCAATAGGTTGGTTTACGCGATGAATTATTTTCACATCCTGATATTTCTATTGAACTTAGGAGTTCTTTTCTTTTTCCTAGAGTTATGCGTCGAGATTCTTAAATAAGCTATTAAATGCCTCTTTAATTTCCTCTTGATGGAAATGTAAGATGATTTGAATAAGATTGCCGTTCATTCTCGAGCACGACCACTGAGATGCAAAGTCCAGAGGCACTACATCCCCTAATATTAATAAAGTTATTCTCTGAAAAATGTGTTTCTGAAACGAGGCTTCGTCCATTTTTGAAATGTTTAGTGTATGCGATAATAATTTTGGCCATGAAATAATAAAAACCCAGAATTTGTGGAATTTGTGTTGTTGAAATACGAGCAACCCTATTTTTGTTTAAAGTTGAATCATCTGATAGAGCTATTTAAAATTTTTTTTTCGTATCTCCAAAAATATTTAAATTATCCTCCAAAAATGAGCTTCTGAAATAACGGATTAAGCTACCGGCAACAGAAGCTTTTTTGGTTTGCCCCAATATTTCGCTAAATATATTTGCAAAGTCATAATACATATAGTATTTGCAAAAACAACAAATTTTTTGCTCTTTTAATTATTTTCCCATACATGTAGTGTGATAACGACCATAAAAACCCAACCAGCAACCACTAAAATATATAATATTATATAAGTATAAAAATTAATAAGAAAAACTAACATTCTTTTTAATGATCTAGAAACAAACAATTTATAAGGATTAAATTATTTTTATTATTTATATTTCTTGAAAAAATTTTTTTATTGGTACATTATTAATATTATATAACAACGACAAATCTTTTGCAATAATAATAAAATATCATTGTATGGTATAGTTATTAAACTATATAGTATATTATGTAGTTTTATATATACATATTTAAGTAATGAATAGAGATTAAGAGGCAGACCCCCTTGGTACATATATATGTACATATATCCTTTTATTACGATAAATCCATTAAATATCTTTCATTAAATAAATTAATTTGGCAAAAGAAACAACAGTTTAAGGGTAGTTGGTGTGGTTTATAATTATAATAAAACTAAATATTAAAATAGTTATATAGTTTGGGTAAATAAATAATTATAATGTTGGTTGTTATTTTTATTTGACAGGTTTATTAGCCCGAACCGCGATGAAAGAGAAAAGTAAAAATGCAGCACGGTCGAGACGGGAAAAGGAGAATGCTGAATTTTTGGAATTGGCCAAATTATTACCGTTACCTAGTGCCATTACATCACAATTAGATAAAGCCTCAATAATAAGATTAACAACATCGTACCTGAAATTGCGACAAGTTTTTCCTGAAGGTAAGTGAAATAAAATTATTCTTTTATTTATATAGTAGGTATATTATGTCGGTATGTACTAGGATTAACATAAATCTTTTCACCAACATAAAATACATATAAATAAAATTTTTAATTTCTATGGATCATAAAATTTAAAATGCGCATGCGGGTGAATTCAACTGGAAAACGACATAATATAAAAGTTCATCATAATTTTCCCTCCTTCTTTTTGTCTGTTGTATATAATATACATATAGACTAGTAAACTACAGGATTCTGTATACATATGCAAAATTTTCCATTTTGTATTCGGTCTTATACAAAAAAAATGTATATACATTTCCCAGACGAAAATAAAAATAAAAAAAAAAAAATTATAATGAAAAATTAAAGCTCTACACTCAAATCCATTTGTAAACTTTTCATTTTTGTTATATAGTAGTTTACTTTGTAACAAACAGAACACATAAAATTTCAACAAAACTGTTCTAATCCTTTTTCACTCAAATAATAGAGTGCAACGTAAAGTTTGTTGCAATATGTATAGACGGTTTATCTTGATGTGAGTATTGGTGCAACAATTTTTATTCGACTCTCAATCTCCAAATTGAAAATCGGTCACTAATTGATTACAATTGAGTGAATTGATTGATTTGTTTACTTTAGAATTTAATAGATGGCTCTGCAATTTATAAATGTCAAACTTTAAATAGCTTTAAATTGTAATCAATTAAGTGCAGCTTGGTGTTAAAATTGTAGAAGTTAATCATTAATATTCGGTGTTGCGCCAATGACGGTTGATTTGTACGCACTTTCTAAAACGGCCTAATTTAGCAAAACAACTGTTGCAGAAAAGTACATATGTAGTTAATATTTATGCAGATGAAAATCGAGTATTCGAGATATTCAAGCCTGATGCTTCCAGAATATATTAAAAAGGCGATAGACCCTTTAATTTAATTAATTTCTGGTCATAATTTCCAGACTGTACGGCCTTTATATTTTTGTGAGAATTTTATCGTACCATCCAAGCTTTCCCAACCAAACCCTTTGTATCAAAATTTGGATAGCTAATATACCATTGGAGACAACCATTCCATCGGATCATAAATTCTAGATGATTCTGATAGCATGGTACGTTTTGTAGTTGCAATTTGCTTTGTTAACGTCGTATTGAAGGAGATCGTGTCTGTCTTCGTACAGTAATATATTCCATAAGAACTTTTGTAATAGTTTCATCATCCAACATGACTACAATGTTTGTAGTCTCTTGAGAAGGAAACCCCTGCTTATTATTTGATTGCCATTTCCGCAAATTGAATTCGACTTTAGTGAGAATAGTTGTTAAATTAGGATGAATTTCCATTGCAATTTCAATATTTTCCGCCCGTGCGCTAAAAGGTCATCAACATAAACATTGCTAGTAATTATGCTTGCAATTTATGGAGTAATCAACTCTAAAGCTACGTAGCGGCAACTTGGTGTAGAGTATACGTATGTGCCTAATTTATATTTTCGAATAATTTTGTCTGCTTCTTTTTGCTACAATATTTGTTGAAATTTCCTATCTTCTAGAGCTAGGGGTTTCTTTCAAAAACCTTTTTTTAACCTTGCTTTTTCGTTATAAATGGAGCACAAATCACACATGCCTCTTGACACAATATTTGAAGTTGCTACCTCAACGAATGATATGCATTTTAAGG
This sequence comes from Tipula confusa, assembly GCA_963556175.1. Lineage (NCBI taxonomy): Eukaryota > Metazoa > Arthropoda > Insecta > Diptera > Tipulidae > Tipula > Tipula confusa. The sequence continues at coordinate 153,760,585 of OY744475.1, read as the reverse complement.
CGAAAGTTGCAATTTATGAAAACATTTCTTTGAAATTAATGATACTTGAGATCCAGAGTCAAGTAATAAGCGACATGAAATTGGTCGCCCACTTAACATTCCAACATTCACACGTGCGTTGGAAGTAGTGCTGGTTGTTACTGAACTGGTTGAATGGATTAATTATTATATTCCTTAGTAGCGCAGTTTGTGGCTACTGATTTTACGTAGTGTTTCAGAAGTTTCGACATACGTTACATGATTATTCGTGATTTCTTTAGTTGCCTTAAATATTGGATGTAACAATGTGTGATTGCGGTTCAGACATTGATCGCAGTTAAAACGTGATTAGCATCTTCTCTTTTCAATACAAGCAATTGCGACATTCCAATGAATTTATCCAACACCAACACAAATGTTTTATACAGGCCGTGCTGGACCAATACATATAATATACAAAACGTACACTAAGAGTACGTGTATTAGTGTCAAAAGAAATAAAAAGTACAATAATGTTATTCTTTTTAATATGAATTGAGATAGTTTGCGTGCATTTTATGCGTCCAAAAAAATCCTCTTTACAACAAGCCGTATTCATTGCATACTTATGCTATTTAATCATATACACATGAGAATGTATTGTAAGTAAAAAACGTGTCTATATATGATTTAGAATAAAGTGTAAAATAAAATAAACATTCCCATACTATAAAACAAAAGAGAGTAAAAATTGTCAATACAAAATTTAAAAGGAAAAATTGATGTTATCTCTTTCCTATACAAAACACAAATAACAAAAAAAGACACGAACAAATTCTCAATTATCCATACACGTTAAATAGTGTGCGTAATTTAGAGATAAAAATGTTAAATAGTGGTAGTAGGAATGAGAAAATTATAAATTTTTTGGTATGGATTTTCATAGCACCAATACATTCAATTGTGTATATAGGTTTTTTTAGCTGTTACAGAAACGTCTCTCTAGAAAGACCAACTAATTTTTTCGTACACTTATATTACTACATATCCGCCTCAATAAAGTAGTATTGGTACGATAACAAATAACAAAGCAAAAATAACATAAAAAAACTAACTATATTAGTGTTAGTAAAAATATTCTTTTGTTTTTATTTTACGCTATATCTGTACACAACCAATACTACATCAACGAGGCGCTTTGTCCCTTTAAATTTTTGAATAGATGGTCTTTCTATAGATACGTTTATAGCTGTGACAACGAAAGTTACAAGACGGGTTGTATAATAGAGAGGGTTTTGATTACAAACCACAATACATACGAAATACAAATGTTCGTTTTGTTTTGTTACATTTGAGTGTGAGTGCATTATATATACGTTTTTTCACTGATACAAGTTTTGAAGTATATCGTTTGTTTTAGTGTATCTGTGTACGAAACTTACAGCACGGCTTGTATTTGTGTTGGTTTTCATTTTTCTCATTGAAATATTGAATGGTTTCCCAAACAAACAAAATACTAGCGTTTCACTGATGCCGTCTCATTTTGGGGGTTTGCAGTAACATCACAGTAACATCGATGTTAGTACACCGTCTGGTTTTCGTTCTGTTTTTTTTAAAGAAGAACCAGTCTAGCCATTTTAAATTACCGGATGAAACCCCATTTTTAAGTACCTACTATTCACTACATCTTAAACCATATTTAGGATGTAGTTCTGCTTCAATTCTGACAGCCGTTGATGGAATTCTATCTGGTCCAGCGCAGTTTTACGTATTCATTTGGCCCAGGCTCTCTTCAGTTCCTCTACAGTGCAAGGGTAAAATTTCTAAGTGTAGTATATCTTCTTAAACCACGTGTTTATTCTTTAAAAAAAGGCTGCAAAACTTCTTCGCATGTACCCTTAACAGGAGTAACTAAATGATGTGGTGTTGTACTGTTAGGAAGGTCTAGGAGACGTGTGTCACACTATAAAAGTGTCTTTGCTCTATTTCCCATTATATTCTATTTCATATTGATATTTAGTTCTCCTTCACACAGCTCCGTACCCCTTTGCTCGTCCCTCCTTATTGCGTTTGGACCCTATGCAATTTCTTGCCGTATATGCACACTTTCTTACCTCTTAAGTCTTTTGCTTTATTCTTACCACCCTTCAATTGCATGATGTGGCCGGCCGTCTTCGATTTCTTATGGCAGCTACCTCTAAATATGTAATGTTCACTCCGGTTTTCAAAGTTTATAGAGTGTCGGCGTAGGTGCATCTCTTAGCTTTAACTATCACGGTATGCTGTCTGTATCTGTTTTTCTCTGTTTCTTTTCGAAGTGTTATTGTGTTGATAGCGATTGAAGAGTTGCCTAATTCCTTTCATCACTGGTTTCATTAATGAGGTGGTGTTCCTTATTATTTCCTTGCCAATCTCGATGAATTGCTCTTGCAGGGCACTGATATCTTCTTGCTGATTTACGTATCTGCTCTCCCTTGCTAGTTTCACCTTTGAGTACAATTAAATCCACACTTTCAATGATGGCGCCGCCGTCTATCTTAAAACATGGGGTATTTAGCAACCGTTGACACTCTGGTACCTGATTGCCTAGACAACGTCACTCTTGGTTAACATAAGCTTTCGGGGATAAAAAGAAATTCCGCTTATTGATTCATAATGCTGCTCCGAATGTTTTGTTCCTTCACTTCTATTCGAGTGGCTATTCGATGTTTGCATCAGGTGTTTAAAGTGAAATTCGCAACCATCCGAAATTTAGATGCTGTCATCTTTATTTGGTTCTTCATCCTAGGATGTTCCTTAGCAAGTACACTCAAAGCACTGGCTTCGTTTTCCGCTTGGTCTATAGTTACTATGATTTTCGCTATCTTGATCTTATTTTTGCTCCAAATTTCCCTCAGGTTGACACTTTACGCCACTCCACACTCCGGGAGATGCCAGTAAGCGGTGTATAATGCTGCTGAGATCTATCAGTAACTGTAGATATCGATTCCTGCAGCTCCATTCCTGTAGATATTTCAGGTGTACTGGCTTGGTCACCATCCAGAAACATCTTTCTATCCGCACAGGTATTTTATTTCTCGTCTACTAGTGAAACTATATATATATGTATAAATATGTATATATTTATATATATATATATATATATATATATATATATATATATATATATATATATATATATATATATATTTATATATATATATATATATATATATATATATATATATATATATATATATATATATATATATCCCTTTATATTATTAATTATTGAGCAAAAATAGAAAAATCAATATTTAGCTACACTGTTCTGTACCATTTTGCGCCAATTTATTTTGTGAAAAATTTTATATTCTGATCGTAGGTGTCAAGAACGCAAATTTTCTTATCACTCTATTCTATTAACATAACACCTATATAATACCATTTTCAATTTTCAATTTTTTTCTGTAAGAATATACAAAATTTATTTTAATAAGATTGAAAAAAAAAATCTAAATAAAATGAAAACAGCATCAATAAGGATCTTTCATTTTTCCATTATTAAAAAAAAAAAATATATATTTATGAATAAATTAAATTTTCATAAAAAAAAAAAAAATATATGAATAATTTGATGATACTTTAAAACTGGAAAATATATTTATGTATATATATGTATAGAAGGAGGATAATAGAACAGCAAAATTTCATTCCGCAGGAGGGCTCAAGGCGCGCAAAAAGTAGATGAAATCATAAACAGCAAAGCAAAAAAAAAAAAAAAAAAAATTAATTGAAAATCTTTTCAGGATATTTTTTTTTTATTGTGACTGTTTACATTTTTTATTTAAATAAATTTGATTTTTGATATTTTTATGATTATTCAATGAGATGAAGAACACAAAAATGAACATCTTATATTGCTTATATATATACATCCAGAGCATAGTACGCAGAGTAAATAAAACTTTGAAAAATAATGAGTTTAAATTTATGCAAATTTTTTTTTAGATCATTTTGTATTTTCTTTGTTATTTTGAAGAAGTTGTCACACTACACCTCTCGTTTTTGTATATAGTGTTACAGCAGGATATAGAAATATTGTAATTTTCATACCGTAATATTATATAAAGTGGGAAATAAGATAAATTATCAATTTTTTTTTTACTTTAATCAAAAATTCGAAATCACAAACTTAAAATGAACGCTTTGTATGTACCGTGTGTTTTGTGTATGTTGACGCTAATCTCAATAGAAGCATTCAACATATTTGTCACGATCACAGACTTTTTGTTTTCAATTTTGTAATTTTATATAATGATAATCTTCCCTTTTCATATTTTTGGTTAGAAAAGTTTGTCTTGTATTATAGTTGGCTGAGGTATATGAAGATTATATCGTAGTTTTTTTTATATAAATCTAAAACGGAAAACTTAGAAACTTGTAATTTAATCTAATTGAAACTACAGATCATATATCTGTTACATATTAAAGAGAAAAAGAGATTCAAAAAAATTCCGAGGGTTTCGATCTTAGTGCCACGTTAATGTTATAAAATCACTTAACTTCTTTAATGGAGGCGCCGGATTGCACCATATCTTCACATCTATAGCCATTTTGGAACTACGATAAAAACCTCCCTGTTAACATTGATGCGATATACTCTACAGTCTACACTAATTGAAGAGGCATTTCTTAATTTCTTAGAAAGTTGTCAAAAACAGCCTGCGGAGATGTGTAAAGGAGGACTATCCTAGAAGGAGTTCATAACGGCAATGTAGAGACTATAAAAAAATCGTTCTCCTGGGATTGATCGCATTAATTCGGAGCTCTTAATATTTGTAAGCTCTATTGTACGAAAGTGAGAAATTCTAACCAGACCCTGGCTTACGTAGCTGATATCTGTATGGAGATATCGAATGACAATGTTTGAAAATAATTGCCGAATCCACTCGTACAATTCTCAGTTTTCGTTAGTCTCAAAATTAATGAGGTTAAAACAAATATATGATTACAGGTTGTAGAAACCAAGACTCGCTTTAAAGGTATTGTGTTTTTGATAGGTTATCCTTTTGCAAACTTTTTAATATTTTTTAAGTATTTTCTGGCAATTTAAGAGAGTATATTGGGGAAAATTTCCTTTCACGTTGAAAATCTCTCTTTCATTGTGATCTTAAGCCGAAACCTGTACCAATCCAAGCACCACAGCTTTGACCTTAACCATCGGTTAAGTTTCTTGTAAAACCGGGCATTAAACACTTAAATAACACGATGTTTATTAGTCTGTGTCCCAACTTCAACTCTTCTATTTCTATGCATCCATAGTTCATTTATTTTATTACTTCAGTGATACCTATATTATGAGTGCAATAACATTTAATTATAGTTCTTCTTTATTTACACAGTGCCATCTATTATTAATACTAATAACCAACTTAATTTACTATATTTTTTAATTAGAATTGGCTTTTTACAATTTTACAATATTACAATTTTTCTTCGGCTTTCGAGATTCGGTTTAAATTAAAACATGCACAGTTTTAGCGAATGAAAAAACTAAAAGTAGATTCGAGTTTTCTAAAAAAATTTGAATATTCACAAAATTTTAGATAATTTATAGTTTTTAGTAATAATTTTAAGACTTTCGTGATTGGAAATATTTGAAGTCCCCTTTAGAATTTTAGATATTAGGAAATTAAATTTTAAAAATTTAATTAAGATGGATTTAAAATTTTTAATTTGAAAAAAATTAAAATTAAAATAATAATTTAGTAAAAATTAAAATGTCGTATTCGTCGAAAGAGCTACTTATATGCTCACCTGCCTATTTTTATAAAAAGACTTGGAGAACTCTAATTGTCTTTCTCTTCTCTAATTGTCTTGGGAATTTTATTCTAAAATGCAATGCAACGAACTATCACAAAATTATTAAAAATGTTTGAACAGTTTGGCGGAATGAAATAAATATTTCGCGAAATTTGATTAATTAAAAAAAAAACATTTTAAAAATTAAATGTACTGACTATGGCCAAGAACAGATCTGGCAAAACGTGAGATATGATCATATCGATTAAGATTATTAACATATCGGATGGCATTATTAAAAGAAACTTGCCAATTTTGCTTAGTCCGAGCATCACAATTTTAGTAAGTTACTTTGCAATAGTTAATGTGGGGAAGAATAAAAGTTTTAACTAAATAGAGTCTTAGATTCATGGAACATATTTTCTATAAATTTATAAAATTATTTACGTTTGCTGAATAGGGCATCGGATTATAATTAATGAACTCCGCAGGTTGGCTAAAAATATAGTATGTTTAGAAAAAAATAAAGCTTATTACACTTATTAGTATTTAAGCATATGCCATTTTTTAAAGATCAGTCGTGTTTTATGTTAAATCCTTATTTAGTTTAATGAAAGTTGTATCAATTTCGGATGCTTCACTACCAAATTCCAAATTCTATATTATTTACAATGTCAAAAACAGACTAAACAGAAGAGGTCCTAAAATACTACCCTGGTGAACCTGGGTTCACGAGGGTAGTATTTTAGGACCTCTTCTGTTAAGTCTGTTTTTGACATTGTAAATAATATAGAATTTGGAATTTGGTGGTGAAGCATCCGAAATTGATACAACTTTCATTAAAGCACGGCCCTTAAGTTGGGCAACGAATCATTCAGTTTTACTCTTTGTTTTCTGACAAAAACGAACTTATAAGTTTTAGTGCAGTTGGTGAAAATTAATTAAATAACGTGAGTTTTTCAACGAGCAGTCCAAAACAACAAAAACAGCAAATCGATTTTTTTTTATCGAAAGACTAAGCCAGATCATTAATCACATTGACCAAAGCAGTGCGATGCTGTGATGTTTCCGAAAGCCTGACTAATGCATGTTAATACATTTTATTTGGTCAAAAATGCATGGTTTTTCTGAATAATTCAACCACTCCACATATAGTACAAAATTAGCGTATTTCAAATGTGTCAAAATATTAAAATAAAACATCGTAGTATGAAAAAATTTTAGTAGCTACAAAAAAATTTACGTCTCTGTTTTATTTCATCGAAAATACAAAGTCAAAATGGAATTTTTTTTTATAAATATAGTGTTTTTATATAGTATTTGATGCTTATTTAAAATTATACAGGGTTGAATTAAGCTTTATTGAGTAATAAAGGTAATTACAAAAATTGGAGGAGGGTCGCTATACATTTTTCATATTTAGTAAATTAAAATATCATAGGATTATTAAATAAAATAATAAATAAATAACGTATTAAAATACTACTTTAAAAATGTTAAAAAGTTAAAATACTTTCTTTAAAACTTAAATTTGATTAAATAAATTTTATTATATATATTATATTTTTATATATGTATCCCAGACCGCGGTTTCGAGAAATCACTCTTCGTCAGTGGTTACGTAACTAAACTAATTTGTCAAACTTGACGTCACATTTCATCTCATTGGTTGGTTTTTTACATATTATGTCGTATATTTTGTTGGTATGCGTGTTAATCTTTTCATTTAGTAATAGAGGTTTTTTTTGTTGCTTATATATTTCAATGTCCTCCACTCTATCCATTCTATTACCTTTGTGTAGCTTTTCTGTTAGTTTTAAGTTTCTGTTTACATCTGTGAATGTATGATTTTCATTTACTAAATGACATGCATAATTTGATTTATATGTAGTTCTTGTACGTCGTTTGTTATTTAACAATATGTCTCTATATGTCTTTTTATTGTCATCTTAGGTGCTCCGAAATAATAAGAAATTTAAGCTTTGTGAATTAAAGAGTTAACTTCGTTGCGGGCTACCCGGTAGCAGTTTAATGAAAATTGGGTTGATAATTTTTTATAACTGACAACATATTTTTCACGAACCTTTATAGCAAAGAGTACAGTGATAGTAAGCCAGAGCACTATTGAATTGCGTTTTATAACGGAAGTGGAACTAATACACTGTGTTTACTACCACTATCAACTTGCGATTATTTTTGACTCAATATAATCTAACCGTACTAATTATGATAGATCATTTCAAATCAACAAGGCAGGTTTATTTGTTTATATTAATTGCTCTCTCCTCGAATAAGACCTAAAAGTAAAATAAGGCTTTAAAAAATTAAAAGCATAATTGAAAAGTAGTGATCGTCTATTATTGCTATTTCTTATTCAATTTTCAATGTTAGCTGAACCGGCCGGTAGACCAAAACTGGGGGCAAATATTTTCGGCCCCAAATGATTACTGACGCCAAGTTTAAAATTCAAGTATCTAAGTTTATTTCTTTCCACGTTTTTATGTAATAAAGTTGAACAGCTGACGCTATCACTCGCTAATAGTTTCGACTTTACGTATTGAATAACATGTTGCTCAGTGGTTGCTGTACTTAAAGATGAAACAACGAAATGTTTATGCTAGTTAATATGCGATTTAGGTAACACTAAATTTGACGAAAGTCATCTTTCAACCGTGAGGTTTTCTTCTTGTCGGCATAAATTGTTTGAGTTGAAATTACTAGAGTCAGCTTCATTCGGGATACATGAATCAACCTCCGATTTTTGGAAATTCGATAAGAAGTTCCCAACCTGCTCCAGCACATTGTTAACTTATTCATCGTTTCTTCGATTTTGCTTACCAATCCAAGGTATTTATTACATCCATTACAAGCTTTTAATTGTTTTGAATATTGAAGAACTTGACCATTTTGGCCAATCAATATATAAATTTTGCCAAGCATGACTTTAAAATATTTTTTTTTATGTTTTAATCCCTACAATCTTTTTCTGGGGCCGAAGCTAACCCAACTCTTTCGCGGTTATTTTAATGTCCTTACTTTACGCCAACGAGGGCCAAATCGAGAACGCTAGAATAAAGGTTCGCGATTTTTGAATATCCATCTGCGCAATGCATTGCTCCATGCCAGCCTGTACTGACATAGACGATAGTTTGGCCCATAGAATCTGTACTCCAACCAGGGGGTCATTATTGTGATCATCGTCATCACCGATCGTAATCAGGTGATGAAAAATCCCTTTTGCAAACCTCCCCCGTTGGGATTCGAACCCGGTACCTCTCGTCCCAAACACCGCAGCTTTAACCACTGCGCCAATTGCTTGGTGACTTTAAAATATTTATTATAGAAATATAGTGATCATCGGATTTATTGATTGAGCTGCTACTGTATCGTCGGATGTACGTAAGTAAGAATGTTATTATCTACAGAGTTGATTGCAACAGATTTACGACCTCACTTTGTTTACAATTAGTACATAATCAGACAACTTTAAAGATGGCTTTATCATCAAAAAGATGTTTATAGGTTTTATTGGTGCTTATGATATTTGGCTGACAGATTGTATAGAAGGCTGTATATTGCTGTTCGCGGTTGCAGTTTTAAATTTTTTTTTTTAAATTTTATTTATATCTCATGCGATTTTAATCATAATCCAAAATTGTATGATCATAAAGATCATTGCGTAGATCAATCAACAAGCACGTCCGATCACTACGACGAATACTTCCAATTTTTACTGAATGAAAAGGTTCTATTTCCATAAAAGTAAATCATGAAAAAATTTTAATAATTTGCAATATGCATTGCCGAAGCGATAACTTACCTTATTTTCACAAAAAAATATCGCAACAAATATATGCACTCAATCCAATAATATCGCAATCAAAAATAATAAAGCACCAATATTTCACTTACAATTTAAGAAGAAATATTTAGTCATATGTTTTTCGCATGCTACGATCAAAAAAATAATCGCACTGCAAAACTATCGCAAATATATATTATTATTTAATTACGAAAAACGATAATCAATTGTTAATTCCGTCATGTTTTGCCGAAGATATATTACTAAAATTTTCGAAAGAATTTTTCTATGAAAGCATTTTTACACAATTCGATCGCTCTCTTTAAAAATTTTACAGTAAGTCACCAGTAATAAACATAATGTTAACGTAAATTTTATTTTAATAAAATTATTATTAATTATTTCTTGCCAGGAGTTGCAAAACCACCAAAAAACAGTAGTTTTGTCTTATATTTAAAAATAAAAATATGGCATATGTGAATATGTCATCAAAAATGCGCATTTTTGATGACATATGCAATATCTTTTTTTGAATATAAAAAGATTTTTTTCTGCTATATTTGTGGTTTGCAATATTTTTGGCTGTGATATTTGTGTTTTGCGGTATTTTTGTCGGCGGAATTATTTTTTACATCTTTAGTTACAGCGATTTTATTAACATGAAAGATCGAGAATTCGACCGTAATTGCTAAATAACGGTGGATTCGATCGAATTCAGTTGTTTAATTATTTCATTAAAATTCGATTTGTAGTGTTTTTGGTTTTAAAGTAAATATAAAGTGGATTTTGATTCTTTGTGTAATTGCTATTATGTATTTATATATTTATGCATTTATATATTTTAATATTTATGTATTTAGGTATTTATATATTTATATTACATTAATATATTATTAGTATGAGACAAATTAATATATTTGTATTTTCAGGGAAAACTAATCCAGTTTATTACAGTCTACGGCTTGCAGAAATTATATTATGATATTATTAGTTTATTATTTTACAAATTAATTAATTTATCATTTCAGATGAAAACTAATTCAATTTATTACAGCCTAGGCTAAGAGCGGTTATTTCATTAATAGATTTTGCTTTTAGGAAACATTTGCTGATACACCCGAATGGGGGCACACTGCAGTTGATGATAAAAAATGAAATAATGCAGAGCAGCTCGTCAAAATTGTGATTGTCTTGTGCTAACATTAGTTGAAAATTGACTTCCGGAAAACCGGGTCAAAGCTGTCATTACTAACATGCCCTTCCTTTCCTTACACCACAAAAAAAACACTAACTATCGATCGCTTAGGTGTCTGCAACCGGGTCAAGTCTGTCACAACTAACATTCCTTCCATTCCTTCGGTTTTGTTATATGTAACACGGGTGTACGGTGGTGCCCGGCATTCCGGGAGTTCCTGGTTCGTCCTTGGCCGTACACTCTAATCAATCAATCAATCAATCAATGAAAGATCGAGAATTCGACATTTTTGTTATGTGATTATTTTACCTGCTATAATTTATTTGCGAAATTTTGGTTGCAAAATTTTATCTGCGAAATTATCGTATTAATAAAAATATCTTTTTTTGAAATTAAAGATATGTAATTTGAGAGTAATTGGAGCAAATCTAGCAAATATGTTTTTCTAAAATTGTATAAAGCCAATAAGTAGCATAAACTCATTTTTGTACAACGTTTTTTTTTCAAATTTTGAATGTTATTTGTCTAATTTTGGGAATGAGTTCTGTAAACAAATGCTTAGTTGCAATTTCTTTGAAACCTGGATTATTTTGAACAATTTTTAAAATAGCTGTAGCCATAAATCCATTTTTGTTTGCGGTGCTCATGAGTCGGTACAGGTGATCGAGTTTACATTTCTCTTATATTTGTATGAAAACTGATGCGATGCCATTAATTGTACGTTCAGCTTTATCTGTCTATATATAAGCAATATAATTTGGTCTGCTCTTTGAATATTTATCTTTGAGATTATATATCAATTTTAAACTTCGACGCTTGCACAACAATGGACCAATGATCGATTTGAGGGAATTCAGAACGTTTTCCAAATTAAAATATTACATTTTGTGTTCCATAGTTTTCGATTCTTGTTGCTCTTTGTTTCGTTTAGTTTCAATGTACGTCTCTTTCACGTAAGTCTGAAATCAAAATAGTAGTATGCGGCATTCTGCATCTATAGTGACAGTAGGAGTGAGCCTTTAACGGTGCTCTTAGCATAGACTATATTTCCTTGTGTTTAAGAAATTGTGAAAATTGCATTTTTTCACTAAAATCTAACCCTACCTTTTCTATGAATTAACTAGTAGCGTGCAGTATTCTGTGCATAATAATAAAATCGGATTCGACACTAACCTGAAAAAATGTAAAAATGTCAACAATGTTTTAAATATTTTGAGGTCGCGATTTGTTAAATTGAACTCAAATAAAAATTTTGAAATTTACTAAAATTTGAGATGTATTTTAGGGGTTTTCTTACAAAATTTGTGGTTCGAAGTTTTGATAAAATCAAAAAGTAAACGAATCATGTTCCGTGTAAACTGGTTTACGTCAGTCCGAAATGCGTTTATTTGTGCGTTTTTAAATTGGTAAGAAAGGCTTCAGCAATTCGCAATTTTATGATCGAGGTTATAGTAGGTTTGATAACAGATAAACTTATGATACAAATATGACATAGTTTTAAAATCATTAAAATTAAACTTGTAGAAAATTACCCTTTAATTTACTCACTTTTATAAGTGACATTTTAAACCAATATAAAATCTACATTATCTCAAAATTATACCATCGTCCGCATTTAATTTAAAATAATATTATTTTAACATCATATATTACGAATTATGACAAATTAAAATTAAATCCTACTTTTCTATACCGCACAGTTCAATTTTTAAAATTACTGTATAAAAAAACTATCCTCGGCCCGATTAATGTTATTTTAATTTAAAAATTAATTTCTAACACCATACGCATAGTTAGGTACACTTTAATATTTGTTAATCTCAATCTAAACAAATCTTATCGTTAACAACAACAAAATGTTTAGAGACAAAAAAAAAACACCCCATTCATTAAGCTCGATAAATATACAGCATAAGGTCGTTGTTATTTTTTCGTCGCTGTTATAAGATTCATCCTATTAAATCCTAGTACATTATCATCATATTTTTTTGTTGGTACAGTAGTACATATATCCTTATATTCCTTGTTATCGTACTTTGCTTCTCGTCGTTTATATAAGTGGCAATAGACAAAAAAAAAAGAAAATTGCACATAGATCCACAATCGAGGGTGTAAAATGCCCTAAAGAGAAAATTTCATAATATATCGACCCCTTAATATATAAAAAAAATTTTGGTTTAAAGACAACATATTGTGCTGCTATTACATACTTCTATGTATTGTATTATGATTTGTTTTTGTTTTTTTTTATGCTATAGACATAAAATTGTATGTAGTATAAACTTTAGTCCTGTTATCATTATTATTATTATTATCCTGTTTATTGCTTTTCCTTCGTATGTACAAAAGAATTTTTCTATTTCCAATAATTTGCTGACAAACGAGATACACACATCTTTACATAATATACACTTTATGCAATGTGGTTTTCCATACTCTCGGCAATATACTCTATATGTACTGTGAGTATTTTTTTCCGTTCGTATATGTAGTCGATCCCTTTGGTTTTTGTGTATTTTTTTTTTATGCTAAAGGATATTATGAATGAATAACATTTCAGATTTGAGGTTTGAGGATAAATACGATGCGGGATCGGATATACGTTTTGTTAAAGGGATAATTCAATTTGTTTTATGTGCTTTGTTCGAACTAACATATTGATTGAAGTAATTGGTTTTAGTTAATTTTAATGATTGTTAAACGGAAAATCGGTATAATTTATATAGATTTGGGTTTTAATTTAGACATTTGATTTCTGTTTGGATGGTGCGAATTTATCAATTGACCGAGTAATAAGGGTGTGCGATGCAAAGTTGATTTTGCAGTTACTATCGGTGAATACATAATACGGAATCCACTTTCCTTGCCAGTGAGTTGATTCTGTTTTTAATTAAGAAAGGTAGACAAATTGATTTTTTTAGTAGTTATTTTTTTAATCAGTAGTTTTGTTAAGTTTCTTACCTCTTCGAATAAAATGAAATCACTTTTAACGTACAATCATTCAACGTTATGCCCACATAATTAAAATTATTGTTTCGCAATTCCGGCTTCTTAAAAAATTAATGTAATAATACAATAATGTAAAAAAAAACTAAAATGTCAATAATTAAAATGTAAGGTTATGTTCAAAAAAGTCTCGGTATGAATTTGACCGGCAAATGACTTATTTTATACTGCCATTTTGAATAAGTCAAATAAGCCGACTTATTTGAAATAAGTCGAGAATTGGAGCACATAGTCTCAGTCTAATTTTGTACTTTGCTTATGTTTATATGAATTTGTTTCTATACAGCCAGCATTGCTGTATAGTTGTTTTCGGTTATAAAAATAGCAAGCGTTGCTTAATCGTTGTCATTTATTCAAATAATTGTAATTCGTTAACCTTATCATCATTGATGATATCGTACTTTAGGGGATATTAACTTTTGTTTTCACTGATAAATTGTTTAATGATCTGATTGCTTTGATAATTTTTATTGTGAATGACTTTAAATTTGCTGTTTTTGTACTTAGCAGTTGCGGTGGATCTATTTTCACGCTAATCATAGTAACTTTTGAGCGTCACAGACAAACCTACAGAAAATTACGACATTATGTTGTTATATATAATCTGTCGATGATGTGCCATTTAGTCTTAATATAATATTTAGACATACTCATATTCTATTCTCAGTTTCTCTGCTATCTGTAAACACTCTTCAGCATGGGGAACTACTTAATTTGTGGTGGTCAAATTTCTCTCTTACGGTCTTTGTCAATGTATTAAAAATATTTAGTTAAAAATATTGGGGAAAATAAATAGTTGAGGCGAAATATATTTAACAATAAATTTAAATTTGTGAATGTTGAATAGTTAAAATTTTGACAGCTAAACATCGTACACATATAATATGCATAAATGAATCGCATCGGTAACAATATAAGTATATCTAAAATATAAAATATTGTAAAAATAATAAAAAAAACTTCCCCCGGACACGATTTAAACCAATTTTTAAATTTCTATCCTCTTCTTCTTATCTCTCCTTTCTTTTTACTACCCATGAATCTACTACTCTTTTCTTTTTTTTAGAACTTCTTTATAATCCAAACGCCATCAACGGCATAAACTTAAACTAGAAAAATTATTATGTACTTCACTCGGACTATCCTGACACCACGGATTGTCCTCAATCCGAACAATCGCTATCACGACTGTCACTCTCTTCATCGTCATCAGAGATATCGGTTGGCGGTGGGCATAACTACATTCGCTCCACTGCTTGTACTCCCTTGTATCGTCTTTTTCTCTCCGAAGATTCTGCTTCTACCACATACAGATCACCGTATAATTTTTGGGCATTTCAGTATGGCCCCTTATATTTAGCTTTCAACTTTCGACTTTCACCCGTAGATGGTGCTTCCGCCTGAACCATTACATAGTCTCCAATGCGACATTCATGAGCCGTTCTACGACTGGCATAGAATCTTTCTTTTTGTTTTTGTTGGTTACACTCAATTCGTTCCGATACTTGGTCGACTAACTCTTGATGTTGAGGTTCACTCATAGGTTCAAAATCATGAACAGTCAACGCGACCTTTATGTACAAATTGCAGAGCGGGTTTCCATGGTTTTGTACAATTCCGAGAAATATGCCCTAGCCCATTACAATCATAACAAACCGGCGCCCCCGAAGTGCGAGTCTCCATCTTCCGACTTGTTGTCACCTGATGACAATCCGATCTTCTCCTCCACCCAACTTATTATTCTCTTCCGATCGACCCGTCGGAAGTAGATTGCTTCATAGCTTTTAATATGCTTCAACAAGTCACTTGCACTTCGGAATGATGAAAATACCATGGCTTTCTTTATTTCCAAATGCGACACCCACTCGAGGTATCGACTCGAGGTAGACACTCGACTACCAAATCGTTCTTCCAGCTGCCTACGGAAATCGATGATTGTTTGGAAGGGAACGCGGACATTTCTAAACCACAACTGAGCCGTGCCCCTCAAACGCAGTGATGCATAGTGCACCGCAAGAATATCCATCCAACTGTAAACCTCACGAATACTTTCTATTTTATCCAACCAGAATTTTACGCTTTAAAAATTCTTACCTAAATCGTATGACGGAATAACTAACTCGACCATTGCTGGCGAGAAGGTTTGTTGTTTTCCCAAACCCTGAATCCTCTCCGACAACAATCTCTGTTCCCGTGACATTAACTCAATTTCACGACGAACAATTTCGTCCCACCGATAATTCAACAAATCTCTTTCGTACTGATATCCTACACCCATCTGATAAAAAGGAAGATCATTTTGCACGTTATTTGCAAAAAATTGTGGAGGTGTAGGGGCATTAGGATCACCCCCAATTTGTAGGTTGGGAAGGAAAGGAAATTTATGCGCGTAACTTGCGTCTCCTCGTTGCCACTCGTCTGGAGTAAAAAAATTACCTGGCGGCTGTATTGAATCGTACAATCCTGGAGGCACCGATGTTCTTGAAATACGCGAAATTCCATTCGCATTTCTTGGTTGCCCCTGATTTTCATCACCCACCTTGTCAATTTTTGTACTTTCAAAGTACCTTCTCGTTGTATTTCTAGCGTCATACGCCATTTTGTTTCACCACTAACACACGTAAACGCCAATTTTTTTTTCCACTTTAATTTTGAAATTAACTCAATATTTGGTTTATCCTACTTCTGATGTAAAAATAAAAAAAAATTCCCTGGAACACGATTAAAAACCAAATTTTAAATTTCTATCCTCTTTATTCTATTCACCACCATCCAAACAATTTCTTATCTCTCCTTCCTTTTTAATACCCATGAATCTACTACTCTTTTCTTTTTTTTTAGAACTTTTTTATAATCCAAACGCCATCAACGGCATAAACTTAAACTAGAAAAATTATTATGTATTTCAATATAAAAAATAATAAAATATAGCTTGTATATGCCAACTATGATTTTAATTTTATTATTTTATAACTTACCACAGTAATTTGGTCAAAAATGAGGTTATGATTTTTTAAGTTCACTTGTCAAAATTTATAGACGGTCTTTACCTCGTTGAATTTTTTATAAATTGTTTGATATGAGTAAAAAAAAATATTTAACTTTAGCTGTCAAAATTTTCAATTTAAAAATATTGCCAACATATTTTATGATACATTACATACTTGAATATTATCAAGACCGTCGGGAAGAACTTTCAGATACACAACTACTTAGTTTAATTTAGGCAGGATTTAAAAGGGATTTTTTCTCACAATGATTACGATCGGTGATATTGATAAACACAACTATAACCCCCTATTGGTGTGCAGAACTCATGGGCCGATCCATCTTCCATGTCAACGTGGTACAGGGTGACATGGAGCTAAGCAATGCGCAGATGGCAAAATGTACTTCAAAAAATTGGTGATATAAGCAGTAATGCTCCGGCCAAATAAAATAAATTAAATAAAAAAAAAAAAAGATTTTCCAAAAAAAAATCTGACTTTTATATATTTGTTGGAAAACTTTTTCTGCCTTTTGCCTCATAACAGTCGTCTTATTTATCGTTTTGTATTTTAAAACTTTTTCGAGCACTTTTGTGTCCGTTGTATAAAAATTAAAGAAATGTATTCCTAAGTACTTATGTTAGAAGAGCTTATGTTAGAATTATAAATCACATATAGGAAAGAAAAAGGATAACAGAAATTGCAGGGAAAAATAATTTTCTTAAGGAAACCCAAATCGATATAATAGGATTATTTTAAGTAAAATGAAAAATTGCACACAGAATAGTTTTTATTTTTAACCCATTATTAATGGAAGTGCATCCCTTTGAAATCGGAAGGGAATCAAAAATGTTTACAGTAAAAATTTGAGTTGCTTTAAGCAAAATCGGTGTAATTTACCTTGTCAGTTTCAATGGTACTATTGCAAGTTAGATAAAGTACGTAACAGTGGTCCGATCGTGTTGATTCATACCTTGATCACAAAAACTCACGATATTGAGTTTTACTCTTGAATCCATGGATTTATTCACCAAAGAGGGATGATCTTTTATATCCGCAACGATATACCTTTTTCAAATCCCAATTTGTTAGGTCAAAGTGCGATCAATAATTTCAGCTTTATATGGGTTGAAACCCATGTCTCAAAACACACTCTCTCTCTTCCTATGTTAACTTAATCGAAGCCCAACTATTCCAGCGCCGCTTATTTTGGATTTCATACTCTATCAGATTCCATTGAGCACATCTTTCAGAAATCAATAAAAATGACAATGACCGCAATGTCTACAATTACAAATGGCTGCCATATTCTAAGTCTCTAAGACCGGTATGAAGAAGCTGGCATGTATGCAGCTTTTACACAGCTCGTAGTTCTGTTTACAAGAATACCAGATTGGGTCAACGATACAGGCTATCAACTCTGTTTTTAACATCTCATGCAGAGAAGTACAATATATCTGTATCAGTTACCGCATCAGCAATTCTGACCGTCGTCTTCTTATAGAGGAATTTTCAATGTCGCGGTCATGCCAAGAGGACGTTCTTCGTAAACGACAATTATGGCATTGGGAAAATGTGAACTGGAAGGAATAAACAAGTTCTTTAAAGAGTTCGAATGTCACTCTTGCTTTTCCTTCGGTAATACTGATAGTTCAGCCATTCTAGTTTCGTCTGTCATTCTCACAGATACTGAGCCAAAAAAGGCAGCAAATCTGATCTTTCGAATTATCGTCCAATTGCTATCGTCTTGTGGTGCTTTTCAAAGTAGTTTAAGACCATAATTAATTTCCAGCTGATGAAATATTTGGAAGATAACCATTTAATTTCCGTTTGTCAGTATGGTTTTCGCAGAGTGACTTAATTAATGTTGTCACTGCACAATTATGGAACAGTATCCTTCATCAATTTGGTGAATCACAAGTCATTGCGCTCGATATTTCGAATTCATTATATCGCGTGTGATACATGGGTTTGCTGAGAAATTTGAGAGCCGTTGGCCTTTACGGTTCGTTAATTTTATGGATTGAGAATGTTCACTAATTTTTATCAATGACCTTCTATCAGTAACTCTCAATTCAATATACTCTTATGCTGATGACAGCTCACTTTCCAATTCTTACTGTTTATACCTTCTTTTTAAGCAAACAATGTTCTCGCAGAGAGAATGGCCATGCAAAATGGCCTTACGTGAAATTTCAATACATTTCATTGAATGGGGTGAAGCCAATGGGGTTGAATTCATTCCCAACAAATTTCAATCCTATGCTTTTTTTGACTGAACAAGCTGATGCCAGCTTGACTACGCCTGGTTAATTTCAGATTTTCAGCTTGCCTATATAAACAAAACGCCTATTCGTGCAGCCAGATGTCTTGGCCTTTTACGACAATGTAAGTTTTACTTTACTCCATCATAAACACTTACAATATACAAGACCCAGGTTGTAGCATAATTCGCATATTTCGGCAAGTGCACCGAAAACTCAAATTAATCTTAAACTTGAATTACGTCCACGCATAATTATTTCAGACGGCCTGTGGACAGATACAATCTGGAAATCAAATTCGCCAGGACCAATAAATTGCAAGACTCGTTTTTTGTTCGGAGTGCACTAATGTGGAACGAACTGAATGAAGAGACATTGGGAATCTAAGCAAGATTTCACGGGTTTAAATTAATGTAAGACATCCTAAGTGACAAGTGTTTTTTCTTTCGCTTTCTTAATAATAACTGTCGTATCGTGAACACCTCTGAAACGTATGCTCGTTAAGCTTTGCTACTGCGTAAAAATATTGATTTTAGGCTTCCATTAAGTGAGACTCCTCTTTGTGGTTAATTGAAAATATTTCAGCTTCAATTTGTCCAAATTTCGTCAATTATTTCGTGTGCTCGATCTGCTTTTAATTGGAGTTGATCTGTGCCTTCCGTAGAGTTTACCCTTAACTTCTTTGCGAACTTAACGAGTCTACTTAATGCTAATCTGTACGAAGCACATTGTGGTTTTTCTGAGTTCTTAAAAAAATTAATTGGGTAAAGCATATATGCATACTAGCTGCATCTTTGCTAAAATTTTTGGTAATACCGATTTATTAGTTATTAATCAGTTGACAGAGTTTGTCTGACCAAATTTCGATTTTTATATAGGGATATCTCAATTTTGTTTTAAGGAACCTACTCCTTTTCTTAGCACTGCCAATAATTTTAGCACTGCCAATAATTTTATTGAATAATTAACTATTAGGGGCTATATAAATAAAAATTCAAAATTTAAATTTAAAATTTAAATTTAAATTTTAGTTAAATTTAATTTTTTCAAATATAATACTGTGGTTTTTTCATATGCTCTCTGTGAGTTTGTCAGAGAACATCTAACAGCATGTAACAGCATCTAATTAACCAATCTTTAATTGGGTAACATTCACTCTATTCAGAACCATGGTTCTTACTAACAATTGAGCTTAACTGATTTTTTGGCATCACGTAACTTAAATGTCCAGTATTATTTTGAGCTGTTGCTACTGTACACAAAATTCTTGAGGTATAGCGTGCTTTTGATGTATAGGTTGTTTAATTCTTGAATCAGTTGAATTTTTCAATCCAGTTTTAAAATCATTCGTGGATACTCTGAAAATATTAAATTGAGAAGCAAAACTACCAGCTGCATCTTTGCTAACACTTTGCTCACCTACAACTAAGTTTCTTCAAAATGTCTTGTTCTGTCAAAAAATGTTCGCAAGATAAAAAATTTTCGCAGACAATTTCGTTTACCGGTACGCAGCTCGACGTGAAAAAATAATGGAAAATACCGTTTGTTGGATTGTACAATAGATGGCACAACTATGGAGTCTACAATATTTTCGTGTCGATTTATCTGTACGGTACATTAAATAAATGCGAAATTTTGACATTTCATTAGGTTTTTGGCATACATGAAGAGAATTGGATATAATTGCTTTACTTTTACAAACAACAGCTCAAAATTTAGTTTTTATAAATATTTGAATCGACTTCATTATGTAGTTATTCCATTAGGAAAAAATTTAATTAATTTTACGTAAATTTAAATTTGTTTTCAATTTATTTCTATATGCAAGTCATGGTTTGCTATTTTTTAAAAATATGATAATTTATTTGGGTTAAAATGTTGTATGTCGAAATTGATGATCTCGATAATGTACATGATTTCGGCTTACCACATGAAAATGAAAAAGATAATGACAAATCAAGGCCCATAATCTTAAAAAGAACCATAATCTAAAATTAAATTTAAAAAATTTGAAAACAAAAGACACGACATAAAATCATTCAGACATGTAAAAATTTATCTCTATACACATATTTTTTAGCGCGATATTTTTCTTACATTTGTGGAGACCGCATTAAAATTTAGCTTAGATCGCTAAGCTAAAATTTAGCTTAGATCGCTCCGTATACCTAGCTTTAGTTGACAAACTATTATTTAACGTGCAATGTTTTATTTTCTAGGTCGAAAATGTATATCTCAATTTGTGAAAAAACTTATGATCCAGTTTTGGCAATTTCAAGTTATTTCGGGTTTCCTTTTTTTTTGTATTTCAACCATAGACAGCTCTACTTCAACTATGAAATAAACGATTTTATCTCTATCACTTGTTCTGGAGTTATGATAGTCACACTTTTCTGATGTTGATCAATTGTAATATAAATGTTGAAAATAGAGGAAGAGTTGTTAAAAATAAATAATCGAAACTGAATTATTTTGTCTTATTGTTTTGTCTTATGGTTTTGTCTTCGCCTTTTTGCCGTTGTTGGTTTAATGGCTAGAAAATCTAAAAATTTGATATAATGTCTATACTAAATATTTTTAAGAGTAAAGGTAGGTAAGCAGCTCGAGCTTATATTTTTCATACAAATTTGATGTAAAATTCAAAAAACCAATGGCGCGGATGTAATGCAGACGGTACTAATAACAAGTCTCCACTGGATTTAGCAGCTATTTATCTGCACGGTACATTACTTGTAAGATACATTTTGACAGTTTATTTTATAAAAAACCGTTCAAACGCAAAAAAGTAATTAAAACGGAATTAATAATATTCTCCTCGTCAAATAGTATGATCCTTGTTACTTAAATTCATTTTAAATTCAATTTTTATTAAATTTAAGTTTTCTTTTTCGATTCAACAAATCGTGTTCAAAATTCAAAATATCGTAAATATTGATAGTTATGGCCAAATATAAACTAAATTTAAAAAATAGAGAACAACAAAAATGTATCTCTATACATCAATTGTTTAGTTTGATGTTTCATTTCCAGCTATTTGGAAACTTGTGGAGACTGCGTTAAAATTTATCTTAGTTCGAACTGCAAACCTAGCTTAAGAACACACCACATCTTGGACAAATTATAGAACGTCTAAAAATAGTAGTAGCTCATTTTTATTTTCTAGCCGTAAATTGAGCAATTCTAATAAAAAACTTGTTCAATTTGATTTTTTTTGACATTTTACTCGGTCGTATTGTGTATCTTAAAGATTGGTACGTAACTCGAGCTAAGTTAAAATTTTCATACTAATTTTGATTTACAATTTATGCCCCTATTATGGTTCTCACCTCACCTCACCATACCACAAAAATTTGAGGTGAAGTGATCACATCAATATTTTGGTATTATCGTTCTCGCGGTGAGGTGAGGTGAGGTGAACAAAGTGTCAAATCTGTTCACCTACAATATCTTGGTGATTGGTTTAAAAATAAAATAAATTGAAGGCAAAAGCGGGTAAATTTTTTTATTTATATTTATTTATATATGTATATATATATATATTTATATATATATATATATATATATATATATATATATATATATATAAATATGTAAATATATATATATATATATATATATATATATATATATATATATATATATATATATATATATATATATATATATATATATATATATATATATATATGTATATAAATATATATATATATATATATATATATATATATATATATATATATATATATATATATATATATATATATATTTATATATATATATATATATATATATATATATATATATATATATATATATATATATATATATATATATATATATATATTATTTAATTTTTATCACCGAAAAACTATTTGTAAACAAACAAATTCTCAACATGAAATGTCAAACATTTTAAAATTTACTTGTTTTCAACATAAAAAAAAAAATACGCACAGCGGTGCACACAACTGCTCACCAAAAATTAGGTGAGAATCATAATACCAAATTATGAGTTAGGTGAAACTTTTAGGTGAGGTGAGGTGAAGTGAACTGTACGGTGAGGTGAGAACCATAATAGGGGTATTAGCTATAGCTAAGAGCGTGATATACAATTTTTGCAAACAATTTCACTCACCGGTACGCAGCTCGCGATATGAAAAAATAATGGAAAATTATTTTATTATTAATTTGTTGGATTGTATAATAGATGGCGCTACCATGCAGTCTTCAATATTTTCGCGTCGATTTATCTGCATGGTACAATAAATTCGAAATTTTGACATTTCATTAAGTTTTTGTTTTACGCGTATATAGTTCGATTTTTTTTTCTACAATACAACAATATATTTGAGCTAAAATGTAACCAAAACCGACACAATGTAAAACAAGCGTGAAAACAAATCTACAATAAAATCTGCAAAAATTTAAAAACAAAACACAATTGAAAACAAAAGACACGGCATTAAATAAATTAGACATGTCAAAATGTATCTCTATACATATTTTATTTAGCCCGTAATTTATCTGTACTCTGTACATTTGTGGAGACCGTGTTTAAATTAGATCAAGCTCCATACCTAGCTAAGCTAGTTTATTCTTTAATCAAATTAATTATGTCAATCTGTTTCAATAAGTTCAAAGTTTGGGTTTAGCTCAAATACCCTTGTTTAAATTTATTTTGATAGATAGTCGTATTTTAATTAAATTTTAATTTTTATGATGATCAAAATAGTAATAACAATAATCGGATTTTACTGGTCATTGTTAGCCCATGCCAAATCAACCCCGAAAAGCAATCGTTGACTAAAAAGACCTCTGCGCCGAAAGACGTCTTAGGATACGTATAGTACACAATGCACTGATGCTAGTGGTAAGTCGCGCTCTTATATCGCCTCCAGCCAATCAGAATGAGTGATCCTAGAAATTGGACACCAGCCACTACTTCAATTGTGTAAATTGAAATTAATTGCCTCTCTAAACCCTGTGGTCATAATATATTTTGTCTCCGACATTGATTATCATGATATGTTCGTCAAATTAGTTTCCGACGAACTACCACGTTTTCTATGTATGTATATCCTTAATCATATATTTACTTATATTTTTATATTTATTTCTCTCTCTCTCTCTTTGACACACTTTGACGAAAATGATAAAACGACTGCACTTGAGTTAAAACTTTTAATAATTATACATTTGATTGTGGTTATTTAGAGCTAAATAACTCTAATTAATTATTTACATGCACGAAGTAAATCGTTTTAGTTTTTAAGAAAACTTTTAAGTAATCGATTGTAATTCCTATAGTATTTTGTAAAATCTTGAAAATTCAAAATGTTCACCCTTTGAAAGTTTGATATGCATACGATTAAATTACGACATGATAAAGAAAATAAGACGATTTCCGTTTAATTTTTTTTTTATTTTACATATTTCCATTCTTTTACAAATGAGGGCAATTACGCATAACAATAAAATATTTCGAATCTCTTAGACTTACATATTATATTGTTCTCATTTTATGTTCTAGATCTTGATTGATACATAAAAATTTTTGATATAACATATATTTTGTTTTTGTCTTCGTTTCAGGTTTAGGCGATGCATGGGGTACCCAGCATGTAATGAATCCACGCGAAATGGCAATCAAAGAATTAGGATCCCACCTTCTACAAACACTGGACGGGTTTATATTTGTGGTAGCTCCCGATGGAAAAATTATGTATATATCGGAAACGGCGTCTGTACATTTAGGTTTAAGTCAAGTAGAATTAACAGGAAATTCAATTTATGAATATATTCATAATTTTGATCAGGATGAAATGTCCGCCATACTAGCATTAAACCCAAATATGTATGCAGCACCACCCGTTGTATCACCAAATAGTTTATTAATAAATCAAAATATCGAATCGCCGGTATCCGGTTTATCACCAACCGGTAGTCATATTTTACATGGTACATCGATACCATCACCAAATAATAATAGTAATGGAACAATAGGATCAGCAAGTGGTGGTGTTCCACCAATTCCATCGCAACAATCACCACAAAATCCACATCTAACAACAAATCAACATAATTTAAATAGTCATACGCCACCAACATTATTACATGGACATACGATACCACCACCAACGTTACCGTCGTCACACCATCACCATCATTCGCACCATCATCATCATCCGCACCATCACCATTCACACCATCATCATCATTTTAGTCATCCAACAAATTTACATCAATCGCAAACAATAGAAATTGAACGAAGTTTCTTTTTACGAATGAAATGTGTATTGGCCAAACGAAATGCAGGATTAACATCATCTGGCTATAAGGTAAATACAATCTGTTTTTTATTTCCAGGTTAATTTAATTCCGTAATAAAAGAATTTTATTACCATTTTTAATTATTACAACATTTTTTTCATTTTTTATATTTCAAAAGAATTAATTTAAATAATTTGTAAGATAAAAAAAAAAATGGATTGCATTCGTCAAAAGATGAACTAATAATGCTATGGATGCAGTTCCATATAGGTATATATATATATATTGCATATGCACATATATAAAAAAAAAATAAAGCGACTGCAATAAAAAGACGTTTTATGCAAGAACACGAAAAAATCGTCAACTCGTCGCGATATTATACTCATATCGCGCGCATAACGTTCAAACTAATCATTAGCTTTTG
Source organism: Tipula confusa (assembly GCA_963556175.1). NCBI lineage: Eukaryota > Metazoa > Arthropoda > Insecta > Diptera > Tipulidae > Tipula > Tipula confusa. The sequence continues at coordinate 153,734,892 of OY744475.1, read as the reverse complement.
TATATTAAACCTATTGTCGAATGTAAGCGCGAATGGGAATCTAATTGAAATATGGATATTTTTGTGTTGTGTCAAAGAGTTTTCGTCGTTTGCTTTTTTATTTTTATTTAACATTTTTTTTTTTTTAGATGCGCGAGATGTTTCAAAGATGAAACAAAGTTTTTCGGTTTTTGATGTTGTTGTTGTTGTTGTTTTGCACCATTCAGCGGAAAATTGGTTTAAAATTATAAATGGATATTTTTTTTATGGGATTTTGATGGGATTTTATGCGGTGTCGAGTTGTTTTTTTTTTATGATCATATGAATTCATAAATGACCAATTGGCAGATGAATGAACTGTTGGAATTTTTAGAAATGTATATATAATTTTGATCTATAGGATAAAATCATATTTATGGTTTAATAAGCTCGACGACTATGTTCACTATTAAAGAGCATGGTTTCTACGAAGGCAAAATAAATTTACCATTATTTTGATAGAGACAAAATAACATTTTGATAGAAAAATTAGGACTTTCAGTTTCCAACCCTTAAGAATTCACACGTCATTTGTGGAAGTTAATATAATTTTTTGCTGTCAATATGGGATTTGTTTGTGTTTATTCTATAAGCAAGTCAAGCTATTTTTTTCTCCAGCAACTAGACACCGTTCGTTCATTGATGTCACTTTACCTACTAAGCTCGGTGTAATATATTTAAAGTTAGTATTTTATCAAAGCCAATTGTACCGAGCAATTGGTGCAGTGGTTAAAGCTGCGGTGTTTGGGAAGGCAGGTACCGGGTTCGAATCCCAACGGGGGAGGGTTACAAAAGGGAGTTTTCATTACCTGATTACGATCGGTAATGACGTTGAACCATCGTCCATGTCAGTACAGGCTGGCATGGAGCAATGCATTACACAGATGGATATTCAAAATCGCGAACCTTTATTCGTGCGTCTTCGATTTGGCTCTCGTAAGCGTAAAGTATGATGTTAAAATAACCGCAAAAGTGTTGGGTGAGCTCGGTCCCAGAAAAGATTGTAGGGATTAAAAAAAAACAAGCCATTGTGCAGACATAATAATAATAAAGGGTGTTTTTTATAGAGTTACGCAAGTTTAAATCATAATAAGAAATATATTTTTAATATCAATGAAACGGACTTTATTGGATAGAAAATTTTATGACATTAATGTTTAAATATGATTTCGGCCATGTGGCTGCCACGGCTGGCGCGTACAAGGCGCAATCTGGAACACCAATTTCGCAAACTTTTCACAAACCTTTCGTAGCATTTGCGGCCGTATTTCGCCAATAACTCTTCGAATTTTGATTTCCAGGTGTTCAATTGTCTCTGCTTTATTTCCTGCACAAGTTGAAACTTGAAAGCGTTTAAGCCAAGATGCTTTCGTAAAATCTTCCATAAAGTGGAAGGACACAACCCCAATTGCTGAGAACGGCGATGAGTTGATTGATTTGGATCTTTTTCAATGCTTTCCTGTACAGCGACTATAGCTTCTTCAGTGCGTACTGTTCGGCGTCTCACGGGATGCACATTATCAATAGTAAACGTGGTCCGAAAACAATCTATTGTTATCCGAATTAGCCGCTCTGAAGGATGATTATGTTCGCCATAAAATGGACGAAGTGCACGATAAGTTTGACGAACAGAATCATAATTTTGATAAAAAATTCCAACAATTTGCAAGCGTTGCTCTGATGTAAGTCTATCCATAATGAAATGTCAAACCAAACTAAACAAAAAGCAACTGTTAACTGTTAAATGGGTTGTCAAATAAAGCAGTGTTGCCAACTAAAAGTTGTGAACCTATAAAAAAACACCCTTAGTAAAAGGATTTTACAGGCATTATTTCGATCACAAACTTGCCCGTCATATTGTTTTTTATAATTCAAAGAAAATAGATCGTTCTCTACCTCGAGAAGTCACCGTTGGCGATGGTGACCGCTGTGTCTGTCAAATGGCGTCATAGGCACACCACATTCTTATCCGCCAAAGTCCAAATCTCACACCCATATACATGTCAACGAGTTTGATCAACATCTTGTACAACTTCAGAATGTTAGCCGACCGATGTGATCATACTTCTTGAATGATCAAAGATCTTCATTTAGAAATTTACACATTGTAAGTTTGACTTCAAGATGACTCACGAGGGAGTTCCATGTTTCCAAGTGGGTTTTTTTTATGAGGAAAGTATGTGTTAGACACAATGAGGTTATCGCAAAGTGCATCATTCATTACCCTTTATCTGACACTACTTCGTTTTGAAAGTACGGACATAAGTCAGTCTGATTGCTTTCATCACTAGAATTAAAGTTCACTACACTTAACATAGCGTGTTGTAATTTCTATGTTACAAGAAATTCCATAATGAGTGTTGTGGAATAGATCGTGCTGCTGTAAACTCATTAATGAAATACACAAACTTAACATTTGCTGTAATGGATGCAAGCAATCTAAGGTTTCAACACAATGATCTTAAAAAGGTAATAATGTAACTTGATGTGATTGCTGATAGAGCTGCCGAAGTGATTGATATTAAAAACATTGAAAAGGATGTAGTTGAAAATACGATGAGTTAAGTTATTAAATACTAGAAAAGATTGACATTTCTACAACCCAGCCGTCTTATGCTAAGGCATTTCAGAGTGATTCTATAGTTCAAATGCGGTTTTAATTTATCACGACCAGTTATTGCTGTTTGTTCTATTAAACCTGTTATGCAGTATATGTATCGTTGGGTTATATGCAATGTTTTTGGACATTGTTAATGGTAAAACTGTTCCAGTTATACAGTCTGAAGGTCGTTTATTTATATCCGAAGATTTAAAGTTACTAAATATCCAATGGGAATACGTGGACTGATATATGACCGATGATGTTGAAAAAATGTTGCCTCAAATATTTTCACTTGGTATGAAGCAATGCGTCCATATTAAAAACAGCTTCAGTATTGAATTTTGCGTTTTTACTTTTTGATCATGGGGTTTCACTTTTAACATGTGATGATTTACGTGATCTAACATTTTTTATTCTTCTTTGAATATATTAATATACGGTTTAAATATTGAGAGTTATTCGAGGAAACAGATAAGAGTATTGTCTTTCAGATTTGAGTCGAACTTCAAAAGAAATCCAAAAAGTTTTTAGAATTGTGTTAATATTAAAAGGAAGTCAGCGGTTTTCCACCCGCTATGTATTAAAAACATCAAGTTTGTGATAATCTTCAAGATATCTGCCACCATTTTGCTGATTTATCATTTGATTATTGCAGCCTTCATCTATAAATTGAATAGTCTTAATGTTAAACAAAGTGCTGGGCTCGATTTGATACCTTAATTTCGTTCTAAAGATGGCTGCTGAGGCAATCACGCTGGCTGTATTCATATTATTTAACAACAGTATATCTTTAATGGTTACTTCTTATATCCGTGGAAATATTCACCTGTAAAGCCAATTTTCAAATATGAATTCCATACAGTAATATTGTAAATTATAGAGATGTAAGTATTATGTCCGTTTTACCTAAACTTTTTAAAAAAAATGGTAGGACCGTTTATTCTTTTATACCTAAAGATTTGGTATGTCTGGAAAATCCACTAGAATAAATCTAATAATGCTAACTAACTATGTATATACATTTCAAGTGTTTTTTTATAATGGCAACAATGTTTATTCAAGTTGTGTATACGGATTTTGGCGACGTCATTGATAATGAATTACTTTTGACAACTTAGCTTATTGAATTATTTTTTATTTGTATACCAGTAAAAAAGGTTGCATGAAATATTGAACCTATGCGTCAAATCGTAAAGATTGGTTTTGCCTCCCACTAAATTCATGTAACGTCGAGTATTCTTTAGAGTATAGTCATTTGGGATCAATTTTTGTTGTTCATTACAATTTTTAAAAACTGTATTACAAATATTAACTGTGCAAATAAATTTTAATTTGATCTAAATATTTTTCTGTATTGATGTTCTACTCAGATCCTAAAGATGAACTTTGGAAAGTGCAAAATAATGTGTAAAGTACATTATTTTGCACTTTCCAAAGTTCAGATGGCCAAAAATTAATGTGCTTTACCAAGAAAGGAATTGGTTTTCTATCTAAACGGTATCATTGTCGATATAGTGTCGATTCAATTAATGATTTGGGCATTACATTTAGCCCAAATCTATCACTTCATATAAGCATATCGCCGGTTGCATATCTTTGGTTACATCCATCGATATCCATCGGTTTTTGATGTCTGCTCTTCGTAGACTTCCCAGAGATAATAGTATTCCGGATGTTTTACTTCTTCCTTATCATGGCAGATGGATACTGTTAACTGTGCTGTTGACTGTGCATAGTTGAATTTGCTGGTACTTTGTAGCAAAGGACATAGCGTGGTATTCTAAGAATATCGTGATTGCGTAAATATTACAAAATATGCGGGTAAAATGACTGAATTATTCTCATAAATTTTTTTTGGTATATTGCCATTACATTTGGTATGAACGGAAAGAGCCAAACTAAAAGAAGAACTTAAAATGTGTATCTTCCAATGCGGCAGTCCTAAATTTTGTTGCAGAGGCAACTTCTTTTCGAACTTGAGAGGTGGTGTCCTGTTTAAATTTGCAAACCTAAAAAAAATATACTGTTTCCTGGAAATCCCCGGTATTCGGGAAGTCTACCACAGCTTTTACTTTCTATACTTGTATATAACTACAATGATCGTTTCAAATTTTTATTTTTAATTCTGTTCCACCGCGCTATGGAGATAGCTCAGCGGTGAAGCCATTTAAATATTTGTATTATCTTGCTTACAACTGAACTCCACTTTATTATTTAATAACAAAATTATTTATTTTAGAATCTGAGGAAAACATCCGAATTTCTCTGGATTTAGGAATACATTTTTGATATGATAATTCTATGGAATTCAAAGAGTTACTCTATCTGAAACTTTAGTTTGTATCTTTAAAATATATCTTTCTAAATTTATTTGGGTATGAAAAATTATAAATTATCATCTTACACAGTGCCTTGTTATCATGTTCTATAAAAAAATGTACACCAAATTTTAATACAAAAATATTATAGTTTAGCAATACAAACAAGTTGAAATATTTTATTAATATAAATTATATTGAATCTGTAACATTTAGTAAGGAATAATTCTTGTGCCAAGAAATTTTATACGAAAATATTTTAAACTCTATAGAGATTCCCACGCCGAATTCAAAATACTAACAAATAACAAATTTTCAATTTTAATTAGCCAATTAGTTCCATTAATACATAAACTACTAGAAACTGTAACATATTTTTTAGAATTAAGACTAGGAACAGAACATAATAAAAATGGTAAATGGTTTCAATGACATGGTAAAATAATCTGTTATTGGTTATCGAAAGGTCTTATTGAAAAAATTGTGCCTGCGAGATTTGAACTTTAATGGAATTAATTTTTTAATTTCACTTCGGATTATGTAGAAAGCATACAAATTGTTCGTACCAATCCCACCAACAAAATGTTAAATTTGAGTGGGCGACAAACCAACAACAATTAATATCAAAAACCATTTTTACACATGTCTCCGGATTGAATTTTTTTTTCTGAAACTAATGTCGAATTCAATTTACCATAACTTAATGACTAAGTTCAATTTACCTGAATTAATTAACTAAGTTCAATTAATCTACGAATTCGTCCCATTGACGTTTCATAGTTTCTAGATTCTTCGGACCTATACTACATCTTAAAACTAGCTCAAAAGCTAGTTTTTTTAGTGATTTGACCTACCTTTATTGCTGAACAGCCTCAATATGTATATGTTACCGGAGTCTTCCTTCTTACCTCTCTGCATTTTTCTGGATTTCGATTGAAACGAGATACATCGATGGTGTATGTAAATTCGTAGATTGCATAAATTTAGGCGTTTATCGGTTATAATCGGTTCAAATTACATGTTGATGCTTATATGCTTTACTAAAGAGTTTTTCTCTTGCTGCTGTGCTATGGTATGGATGACATTTAGTTTTGCATTAGTATTTACATATAAAAATATATATATGTGAGAATAGTTATATGAAAATAAAATGTTTTTTGTTACAGTAAAATTAATTCAAGTTAGTTTAGGAAAAACAAATTAAACAACTTTAATTTTTATTTAACATTTATCATTTTCTTATTTTTTATTTATTTTGTGTTATGTTCGTTTTGTTGTAGTTGTTATTTTTTATGTATTATTTCTTTTAGTTTCAATGCGATCGAACAGAGCGTCGACATTTTTTATTTTTATTTTTTCAATTTTATGATTGAAAACTTTTGTATTTTTAATTATTTATAGGGATATGGTATTTTCTTGTTTTATTAAAAAAAACATATTCTGTATTACTATAGCGTTAAAAACAAAACTATATGTAGATACAATTTAAACCCAAAAATGTCGACAGTCCACTCGTCTGACCTAATCTATCAAACGAAGATTCGAAACTAAAAGAAATTATACAAAAATGGGCGTAACTTGTTACACAAAATTAGAAGCGCATGCGCGTTTTTTCACTACCACAGATAGTATTTACCAATATTATTACTTTCCGGTTATTTTACTCTCGATGTCTCCAGTCTTAGACTTGTCAGAAAGTAATCGCAGTTCTGGTTTGAACAATATATACATATTTAGTCTTTTTGGAATTAATTCTTAATTTTCTTTGAAATAACCAGTTATGCAGTTTCGTTTATGATTCAATCGGGGTTTTATTAATTTTACACATACATATTTTTAAAAACTGTACCTAAATTTTCTTTTGTTGTTTTTGGATCTCCGGGAAAACGATGTTATCTTTAAGTAGATTTTGCTTAAGATTATTAGTTTCATAGTATAAGAAATTAACTTTTTTTTTAAATCGCATGACTCGTGCAAAGCATTTGTTAATACCTTATAAAGTTTTTATTTTTTTAAGAATTTTAACATTTTGTTGTTTCAAGTCTTCGTATTGGTCAGATAAGAATTGTTCTGAGTTAATTAGTTAATCCAGTTTCCTGTTCATTAAACACTAAGTAATTTCATCATTTAATTCTGTTTAAGTATTTGCTTTGGTTTTCTGAGTGTGGATTTTGGTCGCAAACTTGAGAACTGAGGCATGCAAAATTCACTTACGTACTAGTTCTAAAATTTAATTAGTGACATAAAATAGAACACTTCAAGCTGGTTCTAATTTCAATGCACGGCTGAAATTCGGGCTTTGGTGTTTACTACACAGATCCGTGTTTTTCTTTTGTTATTTTTTCGATTTTATTTTCACTAGATTTCACTATTAATTTATTATAGTTTTTAATTAGTAACCAATATAATATTCGAATTAAAATTAAGGTTTGGTTTTTAAATACTTAAATTTAAGATAAATATATTTTTTTATTTTATTTTATTTTCGATAAACACATTCAGTCAGAATACTAAGAATTTTTTCTCAAGAAGAGATTTAGGCTCCTGAGCAAAATTTATATTCGAATTATGTTCACAAAATATTTTCGCCCTGTTATATTTCCAAAATAAGAATACATGCGTATACATTAAAAATAAATTTTTTTAAGTTTTGGCAAGAAAACAAAAACATCTGACTTCCGGCGGCTATGAATACTTGATTACTTGAATACTTTTTTCCATATTTATGTAGCAGCTTGTTGCTATATTATGTAGCAGCTTGTTGTTTGTAGATAGAAAAGAGTCTCTACCTATCAGCCTCCGTGTTCATTTTTCATTGCTTTTTCCAGTAGCTAAGATCGGCAGCTAAGACCACACCAGCAAAAGACGCCACTGTAAGTTGTTGTTAATGCAGGTTGATCATTCGTGTATAGTAAATACAAACCCGTCAATAATACCCTGTGAATTTAGGTTTTACCAGCCGTCCTTCTTTGTGGAGGACCTTTCCTTTCGTAAGAAATTGTCTCCATCCTCAGCGAACACAAAAATGTTCTCCACTAGAAAAATAAATATCATATTTTGTAGAGTGCGATCCTGGAATGTAAATAACAAAGAGAAGGACTGAAAAAAAAACGATAAAGCGGTGGTAAACGTGAACGAGTTAAGATTATCGAATGGTTATGTTAAAAGAAAAGAGAAAAGAATGTTAGTAGATTATCGTGGGATAAACGCTATAATGGTGAAAGACTGATCCCCTTTAGTGATTATGGAAGATCTACTTCAAAGATTATTCGGGCCTTTTATTACTGCTGATGGACATTATAAATTTCTAAGGATGCCATTTGGGTTGGCCAATTCCCAGCTATTATCAAAATTATGAATTGAATAGTTGTCGAGACTAATGGGGAAATAGTGTTATATCTAGATGATATAATAATCCCAAGTAAACGGTCGCAGAGGGAAAATTAGAGGGTTGTAAGATGTATTAATATGCTATGGTCTGTTGCTTAACCTGGAAAATAGCAATTTTTTCAAACGCAAGGTAAAAGTTTTAGGACATGAAGTGTCTAGATCGCGAAATAGATCCGGAAGATCAAAAATAGATGCCATTGTAAATTTCCTACAGCCGAAGAACAGAACTCAGATGCGACTACAGTTTATGGGATTGACGGAATTATTTTGAAAGTTTATGAAAATTTTTAATTTTGCAATTTGTTGCAAATCTTTGGTGGCGCGGTATGCGTTTATATGCTAAATTAGTGAATCGCAAAATATTAGTAATATACGACCCTAATTTAGAATATATGAAGTGGATACTGATGCTTGATCGGAAGTGTTATTTGGAATTTTGTTTCAAAACCAGTATAAAAGTCAACCAGAGTAAAAAAGGCGACCTTTTGATCTAGTGACCTATTGAAACAGCCAGATCACCTGATGTGAACAAAACTTCTATTCATACTAAATGAAAGCCCTAGCCACCGTCACGTCATTGGTGATATGATAACCGATTGTGCGTCATTACAAACTTACTCAAATAAAAAAAAAATAAAAAAAATGCTATACCAACAATTTCAATATGGTGCACGGCTAAAATTAGTAAAATTAGTAGAAAATCGACCAAAATTACGAATGAAGGATGTGGTGGTGCTGAGTTGGAATAATTAATGAGGAACACGATAAGCTTGAAGTTATGCAACTATTGAACGAGGATCTTAGGGAAATATTTATTACGTTGAAACGACCATTTCAGATTGCAGAATAACGAAAGACACAACACAATTATTTGGCAGGTAAATACCAACTTGTTCGTTAGACTGACGCAAATTATATAAAAAGTTTGTTCCTATAATGATCAAGTGCAGAATCGCCTAGCTAAATAACGACGAAATGGGATTTGTGGAGTTTAGAAGACATTAAAGATGATCCAGAGAAATTTTTAGCTTGAACTCTTTCCTTATAAGCTTATACGTTTAAGTTATCCCAAAGCTATTGTGAAGTCAATGATATAAAGCATGTGGTTAACGCCACCACAACGCCGAGAGCGAATGGCTAATGCGCCGAGTGTTACTATTTATATGCGAAAAAGACACAAATGGGATTTCAAAATTATTCAACTGCCAAATTCAACTATTGGAAATTTGCTACGATATTTATAATTTTGGCCTATTATAGTGCGATGAGTATAATGAAAAACAAATTATTACTGGCCTTTACAGAAAAAAATTCAATTGCTGAAGACGTTCGATAGTAACCACCGGAATCAATGAGGGTGATATTGAACTATCACGAGTGACTAAGGGTAGATTTTCATTGAAATTTTATTTTTATGAAACGTTTTTAACGCCGCTACGAGGTTTTTAACGCCGACAAAAATAGATTAAATTTTGTAACTATACTCTCTATACTGAATTGAATATAAAGAAATTCTTCGGCACATATCGACGAGGTGGTAGTCTTTACCCTTCTATAGCCTGCTATAGATAGAACTATATTTATTTGGCCAGCTTTATCAAGATATATCATTAGTCAAGATTTGCCAAAATGGATGTGTCGATGTTTTTGACTTAGAAAATGTTTTTGTGGCTACCAGTGTTTAAAACCAAAAATAAAATGTCCTCCTCTGGCATTTTTCAAAGGTGGCAAGCCTACCTGTGATACACCTTCTTTTATTTCTTTACATAGGTTTAATCTAATTTAAGTTGTATAAGTTTATATTTCAAATATGATTCCAGTATTTCAACAAATTCCATTGATAGAAGAGATTTCTTAACTTATGTTTAAGTCTTTCATGCCTAACTTGTTTTTTCCTCGAGTGTTTATTCATTCATATTGATTATTCTGTGAACTTGTTATATTGTCGTTTTCTACGAAATTTGTTATTCTCGATTATCAGATTTAACATTTTAATCAGTAGTTCCTCAAAGAGTTTGGTCATAACCATGATTCTACACAATGCGAGCAAATTTGACTATGATTGCTGCATTTATATGGTTGGTGAGCTTTACTTGGTTGTTCTTTAAAAATTTCTGCAGGACATCGTCCTTTTTGAATACATCTTTTACCTAATGTCAGCATTTTTATAATGGTCTTACTTTAGATCCCCACTTTCATCTACTGGTTTATGATTCGAAATTTATTCTAAGTTATAAAGAAATCAATATCTGGTAATTCGTACTAAGGAACAGTAGGCCAGTCGGTTGACTTACTATAAACTAACTCAATATTACCTGATGACATTTCCAGGAATAGACAAATGATATAAACATTTCTATATGACGTAATACTAAAAATAAACTAAGAAAATATTTTCATGTAACAAATTCTTAGAAATATAGATCTTTATGAATACAAGTATAGTGATGGAAAAAATAAATAATAATATTTCAAATTCAGATTACATTGTAGTATATAGTTAGCTGCAATATATAAACTAAAATAGATTTATGTTACTTAATAATTAAAACAAGTACATATATATAAATTATATTTACACTAAAAATCACGTAAAATTTTCATTAAAATTTTTCCAATTTTTTCTTTAATTTTTTTTTTTAAAGGTCATTCATTGTTCGGGTTATTTAAAGGCTCGTGTCTTTCCAATCGAATCGAATGGATTTGGTGGTGAAAATGGTGGTGGTGGCGCTAATGGGGGTGGTGGTGGACATCAATGTATACAAAATTTAGGATTAGTCGCAGTCGGACATTCGTTACCACCGTCTGCAATTACAGAAATTAAATTACATCAAAATATGTTTATGTTTCGAGCGAGTATGGACTTAAAATTAATTTTTTTGGATGCTAGGTAAGTTATTGAAAAAATTATTTGTATCTTAATTATTAGTTTAGTATAGTGATATATATATATCTATATATATATATATATATATATATATATATATATATATATATATATATATATATATATATATACATATATATATATATATATATATATATATATATATATATATATATATATATATATATATATATATATTTATATATATATCAGTGGGGTAGTCTAGTTTTTGAAAGTAGGGAAGCAATTTGATTAATTTCATTTGCAATTTCGAGCCTTAATGTCGGGTGATTTGCCCTTAAGTGTTATAACATTTTCTAAATAATTATATCCTTTTAAAGATCTGTCTTCAAATGCAAAAAAGCTGCTCACAAAATTTATAAAATTTTATATGATAAACTTCGAAAATAGTTGTGATTTTATACTTTTTTATTTGGCACTTGTTTGGATAATCGTGTTTCTTGAATCTAAATCATTCGGCTTTATGGACGTATTTTAAGTGGCTAACTTTCGTCATTTAATATTAAAATAAAATAAAATGTTCATGAAATGGTTAGTTAGTGGTGATTCTTGCTGAAATTATATGAAAGAGGTGAGGTTTGCATTTAACACGTTCAATGGCTGCGGGGTGGAAAAATAGTGCAAATTTAAATCCGAAAATCATTGACTATTCAACATTTTCAAAATACCAAATAAGATCAGCAAAAATGTTTGGAAGTTGCAACGCAACCATAGTTAAATATTGGTTTTGTATAATTTTAAATAATTTTGACATCGAACTAAACAATTTTCGAAATAAACTTTTAATTACACAGGAACACACTGGGTTTTCCGGTTGGATCATTATAAAAAGTCTAGGCTAGAATTACATTATTGACAAAAACAGTTACAAATAGTTAAAACTAAAAATTTCCTTCATAATGTCTAACTTTTGTTTTTTTTTTAATATTACAAGTTAAAATATTGGGATTTAACGGTTCAAATATATACTAAGATAAAAAACTAAAAAATTTAAAATAATAAATTTACAAGAAACTTACAAAACACTCAAAAACGCGTCATTACTATAAATAAAGTATCTTCATTTTATTTAACATACAACTTATACAAGTATTACTTAGTTAAAAAGTTCAATTATTTCACCGTATTAAATAACACCTCTTGGTGATTCGTGGTAAAAAATTTATAATTTTTAAAATCCCTTTCTGGATCGACAATAACGGTTTGATATTAGCCAGGTAGATTCCACCCCAACAGTTTATACCATATTGCAGGTGCGACTTAACTAAAGTATGGTAGAGCTGCAAATATTGCGCAGATAATAAAACGTACGAAAGGTTTCCTTTTAAGAAAAAAACCGACATGATCTTTGAAGTTAAATTGTGCATCCAAAATCAATTCGAGATATTTGAACGAACTAACAATTTCAATAGGTATACATGAATCATTACACCTAGACTCATTACGGGAGAGTGAGTGCAGAACCAGAGGAGAAGGAAATTCAAATGCACTACTCACATAAAAATTCATTACTTTGGATTTTCCACTTAAAATCATATCATGTACGTTACACCATTCCTTAACTTAACCCATGCCATATTTAATGTCGTCTTTCAACGAATCTACCATCGAATTGGAATACAATATAGCAATGTCATCAGCAAAAGCAACAATATTCCCTTGTAATTTTAAACTAAAAATTGAATTAGAGTAAATCAAAAACATCAGAAGCCCCAGGACAGATCCTTGTCGAACCCCTACATTTACTAACTTTTCACTAAACCCGATACGATACAGTTTTGCTAATAAAATATTATGATTGACAGTATTGACTGCTTTAGAGAAGTCAATGAAAAAAGCACCAGCCTTTAGATTATCATTTACTTGTTGATGTAACGGCGATAAAAATTAAAGTAGGGTTTTCTCAGTAGATGAATTTTTTGTAAACCCAAACTGCCTCCCGTCTAGAAAATTGATTTTATTTAAATAGTTCAATACCCTGGATTTAATAAAATTTTCAAAAATTTTTGAAAAGGTACTTAAAAGTGTGATAGGCCTATAGTTATTAGGATCAAGCTTTGCATCTTTTTTAAACAATGGTATTACAACTTTCACTTTTAGTTTGTCAGGAAAGACTCCCTTTGAAAAGCACAAATTAAATATGAATGCCAAAACATGAACAATACTTAAAATTACTAAATTCGAAATTCCATCAATACCAGCAGAGCTACTAGGCTTAAGATTAATGACAATATCCACAATTGTTGATTCGCAAATAGGGTAAAAGAAAAAGCCGGAGCTATACTCGTGCACATGAATAAAACGATCCTTGATGGCATCCTCAAACACTATGTCTTCAATACCACTAGCAAGAATGTTATGGGGTATACAAATAAAATGATCGTTAAAAACTTTAGCAATCTTATGTGGGTCAGTGACTAAATTATTGTTACCTACTTCAATAGATGTTATAATATTATTGTTTTGTTTGTTACCCAAATCACGATTTACAACAGTCCACTTAGATTTTAAATCAGTGGCTGCACTAAAATGATTTTTTAGCACGCGGAACTAAAACTTTTATTTTCCAAATAATAGCTACTAATTTTGTTCTTTAGACGTTCATTCGTTGGATCTCTAGCCAATCTTTTAGCTAACCTATACCAAAAATTAATTAAATTTAACAATTTATCAGTTATCCATGGCTTTAATTTACAATTCTTAATAAATTTCTCAATAAAATTAGAGTAAGCCATATTTAGATTAACCGCGCAAAAAACTGAATTCCAATCATCCAAGAACAAAGCGCAGCATAATCTATAACGGTTTTATGAAGCGCAGGTTTAAACTGCCGATTTATTTTTCTGGAAATAAACAAGCTCAAGAATAACACAATGGTATTATGACTCGTCAAATACAGATTAAAGTTTTTTACAACAAGATTGTACTGTAGACTATGTGTTGTTGAGAATACGTGATCAAGGCATGTGCCAAAGTCCGGTCTAGTAACGCTATTCAAGATGGAATCCAAACCAAAAGACCCACACAACATCAAATAATCATCCTTCAACTGGAAATCTTTCAATAAGTCAAAATTGATATCGCTAAGTAAAATTTTATGTTTCGTTCGATCTGATTCCAGGCAATCATTTAACTCTAATATAAAAGTGTCAAAGTTACAAGTTTGAAATCGGTATATCAATATGAAAGAAATCTGTAAATTACCAAAGTGGATAGTTAATTTCAATACGTCAGCTGATGCAAAATTTAACGAACGCACAATATGTAACATTCCCAATAAAATATAGCTATAGTGCTTTAGCTTTAGCTATAGCTTAACGATTTTTTCTAAAAATTTTGATATTCACTAATATATATATATATATATATATATATATATATATATATATATATATATATATATATATATATATATATATATATATATATATATATATATATATATATATAACGTACATCAAAAACTATAACAAAATACGAAAAGCAAATCTAAAATCGCTTCCTGAGATAATCATAATATTCATGATACACGATTTGAGTAATTGAGAATTAAATTTTTTGTTATAAAGGGGAAACATTTTATATTCAATTCAATTAATAGACACAAAATATCTAATCCTACTTTGTGCCATTCTTATTCTCTTTAAATCTATAACACACAATTATACAAGGATAGTTGCATTTTGTTTTTTCATTTTTTGTTTTCATGCATAATATCTTGAGAGGGAAGCATCTGCCATATTCAGGGCGTACAGTGAAAGACAAAAACCAAAAATACAAGCATTATATAAATAAAAATTATGTCATGCAGTGTAATATTTAGTAGAGAAATAATCAAAAAATATATTGCTTCCCATGGGGAATTTGTTTTAATCTCTTCATATTAAGTATGATTATGTATGTATATTTTTGGTTGTTATGTTTAAAAGTTTCTAGCTGGGAAAAATAATTTTATTGCTTTTATTTTGTCATTGTAGTGGTGAATTTTATTTTTTTTTTAACATTTTAAATTTAAATTATTTTTAAATTTTAAAACACAACTAAACAAGAAAATTTGAATACAAATGGCATGGTGTCTATTATATAAAATCAAGATACAATCCACCACGGCAAGACAAAATTTACGAATGACAGATCTAAAAATCGAGAATTGTCATAACTGATATTTCTTTTTATGTTGGTGTTGAACAAATCTCGCAAAAAATCTAGATTTCATAAAACTGCTCTAGATTAAAAAAAAAGCAATTTTTTTACACCAATAAAACTACAAAATCTAGGGTAGAGCAAATTTAGAGTAAAAAAAGCAATCTTTTTGGTCCAATGAAAATTCACATTAGTAAACGTTCTTAATAATTGTGAAACTGTGTTAAACATTTGTTTAAAGATTAAACATACAAAGTATAATTTTGTATCGCCTCATAAAATTAAAGGGAAGCAGTGCCTCCCTTGCTTCTAAGGACGCTACGCCCCTGATATATATATATATATATATATATATATATATATATATATATATATATATATATATATATATATATATATATATATAACGTGTGTATATATGCATATATCATATTTTACATAATTTGCATCCCAGAATACACATTACATTGTACCATTCAATGAAGATTTGGCACGTTTCGCGGATCTATAAAGGTATCTCTCCTTTTATATACACAAAAAGCTCGTATATACACCAAAGCACAATAAAAATATTTTCAATAAATAAATAATATTTTATCAACACTAAATTAAATATGTCTGATATTTTATTTTTTTATTTTATTAATTTTTTATTTACCCGAAGATTTTAAAGAATTAAGCATCAAATGTGCAGTATAGGGGATGTGCAAAAAAAAAAACACTTGCGATGATATTACAAGAATAACAAATTAGTTTTGCGTATAGTATGTATATATAGGAAATTTATTTGTTTATTTGGGATATAGGATATGCGCAGAAAATCCACTTGCTGGATTATATTTGATATTTATGTTTACCGTTAAATAATATGATAGTACCTATAATAACTCAATCTATAAAATAATAAATTGGTTTCACTGTCAACGGTGTATCTCTTAAGCTAAACAGTAACGGCTATAGTGTGTGATTTAAATGTCCAATTTAAATTCATTAAAAAGTGTCAAAAAGTGTAACATTAAATTATAAAAAGTTAACATTTTCAGTAATAATATCTATTGAGGGTGCTGCTGGACTCATCCTCAGGTCTTTGTGACAACGATACGTTCGATACGATGAATAACGTACATTAAGTTGCATATGAAATTTTACGGTCATTCAAAGGAATATTATATCTGAGATAAGAATAAGAATAATCAATTTAGGAAATGAAAATCTCTACAAGTTACTTAATTTTTGATATGATGACTAATTTTTATATAAATAGTGTATGATTTAAACATATAACTACAATGCATCTAAAAGTGTCAAAAAGTGTCAAAAAGTGTCGAAAAGTGTTACACTAAGCTACAAAAAGTGAATATTTTTATTATTTTCTCAAAACCCATTTCAACATAATTAAAAAAAAAAAAAAAATAGTCTAGTCTAGTATTTTAAATTAGTCTTCACAATAATATGTTGCGAGAAAGATATTGCGAGATGTTACGAGGGACATTTTGAAAGTGCACAAAACAGCCCAACAATCACGTCATCCAATCAAGTGAACAGCTCAATATTGTTATCTATTAAAAGCTTGAGTGTATTGAACTTTATTGACATTATGTGTCCAAATGAGCAAAACAGCATCGCTGAATCTTCATTTCTAGTCCTCCACTAAGCTTAACCACAAATTCGGCTTAGCTAGATTTATTAAAAAAATGGCAACTGTCATCTTTATGAAATGTTTTTATGATACCAACATTATAATTCATTGGCTGGGCCTTGAGTCCAATGGCGTCGAATAGCTTGTGTTAACACAAACTTCCGGTAACATTATACTGACGTTGCAGATAGATTTTTCGTCGAACAAATGGGAAGAGATTCTAAAAAATATATGTCATAAAAATACACATGCACGTTTTTTACAAATCTATACCCACACTAAGAAGATGGCTATAATTCTTTTGGATTAAATAGAAGTGATGTTGGTATATTTAATGGGGTTATTATTGTCAATGGAGTGAATACAAAAACGACACAACTCATTTTGCTCATTGTCCATATGTTCAAGATTAACCCCTATCGAGCGCGTACACGTAACCACAAATCATAGTATATTGCCTTGAAGCTGCCGTTGCAAAAACGATGAAACTCTTTCGGTCAGTTATGAATTTAAAGATGCATTTACGATATCCTCCACCCTAAACAAAACATTTTGGAAAAAAGTTCTAATAGTTTATTGTGTGCTTTCTCCGATTGCTAAAGAATTATATTTGTTCTAGCAGTTTGCCCATATGTCAACATTTTAAAATTCTTTCTTAGTTGAAAATCTATTCAAAATTTATAATTAAAAGTGTGGGACATATTTTACACATGTTAACTTCAATATTACCGGTAATTTTACCGAATTAAAAAAAAAATCGGCTATTTTACATCACTAGGATGTTAACTCATTGTACAAAGAAATTTGTAACTAAGCAGGTAAGTGTACGCTTCCACCAAAAAGTTTATAGTTAGTTTTACAACGCGCCTTAAACGGATAGTATACATTCACAAAAAAATTGTGTTTCGTCACAAAATTTTAACCTACAAAAAAAAATCTTTTATTTTATGTATGACATTTAAAAAAAATCAACGTCAAAATTTAAAAACATTCAAATACATAAAATGTCAATAACATACATAAAAAAATTGCCCATTGTAAAAATAACAACGAACTTTTCAGTCGAAACCTAGACTAATAAAAAATAATTGGCTTTCAGTGTTTATAAAAAAATAAATGGCTTTTATTTAATTTTAATCGCAGCAAAAATACATGATAATGACATTTATCAAATAAAGGAAGGGCTGTCCATAAAATTTCCTAGAGCAAATTTTTTATTTTAGTACCAACGTAAAAATAATAATTAAAAAACATCTAGCCATTAGTACAAATCGGTTGTTTTTTCTACAAATCTGTTGTATTTTTTTGCATGTGTAGGTTACAAATTTTGTGTCGAGACACAATTTTTTTGTGAATGTATACTATCAGTGTGAGGCGCGTTGTAAAAATAACAACTAACTTTTTACGTAAATTTATGGTACGTACATGTACGTGATCAAAAAATTGATTCGCGATTCAAGGGGAAATTTTTAATTTTTCATACGAAAAATATGTAAATTTCCCCTTCTGGGTTGAAATAATTTTAACTTTGGGCACATTTTTCACCGCACGCATCCAACATAATAAAAATAAAAATTATGAGCAATAATTGTGCTCATTATATATAATTTTGCTATTTTTGACATTTCTTATTTTGTTTGTTCCGTGCTAAAATTTCGATAGCGGTTTGTCTCGATAAATACATTTTGGGTATTATTACGAATTAATTAAATTCAAAAAAATAAATTATACGAAAAAAATTAAATTACACGAAAATTTATAATCACCGAAAACAAACAAAAATAAATTATTACAAAATTAAAGTCAACCAATAAAAACAAAATGAAGTTAAATTTAATATTAGAAACTATTACGAAATAACATGAAAAGATTTAAATCACCGATAAAAACAAACATAAAGAATTTAAAATCACCAATAAAAAATGAAAAATGGAAATCTAATCAAAAAAAAAAAAATCACAAAAAATCGCACAAATATTTCGTATACCACAGCCAACGATACACAATTAATAATTACATAGTTTCATATATGAAGTAAAGTAGGTAATAATTTTGAGCAAAAGCTTTTATTACACAGAGAGAAATATTATCTCGTATTATGAATAACGCTATATAAGTTATGAATAAAATCTTTTGATTTGGCACCGTGCACAACAGATTCAGGATACAAGAATAATATACTTAGTATATGAATAAGGTTTTATTCACATATTATGTGTTATATTCATTATATTTTTAAAATATTGATGAAAGGTTATTCATAGCTGATGAAAAATTATTCATATTTGTTAAGAATTAAATGCAGGAATTATACCTTTTAAAGCATTATTTCATTATTAGGATTGCATAGAAATATGATATATTAGGCACAAATCATACATATAATACTTGTACTATTCACTATTAGCATGAATATTACAACATATTAGCTTATATTGGCCATTTTTTGGCTACATTATTCATTGATTATGAATATTAATGCATATATTGGTATTAAGTAATGCATAGCTTTATACATTATGCCTTGTTATGCATGGGTCATGATTAAGGTGTTTAACTTGTTTATATTTTAATCTACACTGTTAAATAAAAAATATATTTTCAATAATTTTTTTTTTTCAATACCTTTATTTATAGAAACATAAATTTCGCATAATAATATATGTCATAATACTTATAAAATATCTAAATAAAAATTATTATTTAATATAAACCTTAAATATAAATATAAAATTTAAATTAAATCTAATAATATCTATAATTTTGATTTGCGTATCAATTACCGGTTTTATCAAAAATATTATTATTTCCTACAAGCTTCTTAGAACCCATTGTTAATTTATAAAGCCGCCAGAGTACTAGCACTGTTGTTGTTTTGAAATAGTTGAATTTAAAATGCCCGTACGTTAACCTTAAATTCCACATTTTATTCCACATTGTTTCGGCGGTTTCCCACGGTGAACTATGAGATTTGAACCACGTCTGCTCCTGTTCATCAAATTCACCTAAAAAATAAAAAATTGCCAAGTTAATGTTTATCCAGAAAACTGTTTGAAACTGAGAATTAATTTATTACTGGATTTACACTTACTAACAAATGCGGCAGGATCGTAAATAATCTGAAGGCTAGACCCTTTGGTTTTATTCCGTTTCCTTTTGATATCAGTTAATATGTCAAACTTCCTTAATTTACTCATCGATATTCAATATTTATTCTAAAAATATCTGCTAGGCATTTTTCTGCGATCGCGTTTTTCCTGCTTTAAATAAAATGTAAAAGTTACCATTAAAATGGATCAAAATTGTGTATATACACAATTTTAATGGATCAATTGAAAAAAATAGATAAAAATTGATAATGTAAAAAAAATGAACACTACAATTTTACTGTAAATACTACCATGCATTGTTCTAAAAGATTTTGTACAATTCTTTACATAGTACATATTATATTTAAAATAACTTACATAACTTACATATACTTACCTATGTTCTTTTTATTTAATTTTCTATTTTACTTCACAAAAATATTGGATCAAAATCAAAACACATAACCAACCTTATTGATTCCACTCTTAAAACTAAATTCATCATCATTATTTGGTAGATATAGTAAAAAAAACAGGTGTTCGTAATAAAACAATCGTCGTGCAACACAAAATACAAAAACAAAAAAATGATCCCGTTTCATGATTGTTTGTCATAAAATGTGGACAGTATGCTTAATATCTGCAACTAATCAACAGATTCTACCAAACACCGGGAACAATCGTAACAAATAAGCATAGTTGAGCATGTATTATGAACTAGATTCATGATTCAAACCATTATTTATAAATTCTAAGGTATGCATGATTGGATTAGATCATGAATTGCATGATTGGATTAGATCATGAATAACCATTCACTGGCTTTTATTCATAATTCCTGATTTGTATTCATATTTACTGAATTAAAAGCATAAAAAATCAAAAATATCCATTTCATTATTCATGAAATTGATAATCATGATCCATGCCAAGTGTTTTCTCTCTGTGTACTAACTTCATCCTGTGATGAAATTTTTTAATCACGTGCATGTACAAACCATTAACCAAAAAGAAAGTTTATAAATGAAATTTTCTCCAAGTTGCTTAGTTTTTCAAATTTTACCTAATTTCCAAGTAGATAGTGTGTGATTAAAGCTTTTACATTAAATGTTTCAAAAAGTGTCAAAAAGTGTTACACTAAATTATAAATTTTAATATTTTTTTTATTAAGTTATATCAGTTTAAGAAGTTAAAGTCTCCTCAAATGGAGGAGTTTCTGACATATTCTGGCTAATTTCCTTATGGATGGTCAAACACCCAATGTTAATTTAACAAAAGTGTAAAAAGTGGTACACTAAACTACAGAAAGTGTATTTTTTTTAACACTATTTTTAATAATTTTTGGGGCAGTTTTTACAGTTATATGTCTTGCGATGATAATGATTATTTAGCAAAACTGGCGGTTTTCAAACCATGCAAGCCAAGTCTCAGCTTGCGAAAACAAAAATACTAGCCATTTTGGATAGACGAATAGATGTTGAGAAAAGACCGAGCATTTGGCGCAGTGGTTAAAGCTGCGGTTTTTGGGTCGGGAAGTACCGGGTTCGAATCCGAACGGAGGAGGGTTGAAAAAAGGATTTTTCATCATTTGAATCCAATTGGTGAGGATGATGAACACAACTATGATCCCTTGTTGGAGTGCAGAATTCATGGGCCAAACCATCGTCCATGTCAGTACAGACTTGCTAGAGCTATGCAATGTGCAAATGGATTTAGTGCAAACCTATATTCGTGCGTCCTCAATTTAACTGGTGGCGGCGTAAGGTATAGGACGTTAAAAATTTACCGCGAAAGAGTTGCGAGAGCTTCGACCCCAGTAAAAGATTATTATTTCTTCAAAAGTGGTGACACTTTTTAAGATTTCATAAAGATTATTAATTTCTGTTACTTATCAGTTTTAATGTTTGGAAATAATTCCTAGTCTGCCTCTTAGTTTTGTTTTCGTCTTTTCTTGAGACTCCTGCTTTTATTTACATGCCAAGATTTACCAAATTCGTTCGCTTCTGGTACCATAGTTCATTTCTATAGGTAAATGCTGCCGTTTTCAAATTTTCCTTTCCTTTTTTCTTTGCCATTTCCTCATTTTGGTCTCCAACTATGTTTTGGTATTTTGTGGAGCTCGATGTTTGTTATGAACGAGCATGTTATCCTTATAATTCCATCACTGCATTCTAGCTAGTCGCAGGAGACAACCACGTTAACGGACCACATTTAGAATTAGTACGTGGAACATACAGTCACTTTAAAAAAAAAACAGACGTATTTGTTGGTACAATATCAGCTATCCAAAAGTTTTGCTTGCTATCGAAGAAACTCGATAGCCAATAAGTAAAGACTATATGAGTCCCAAGGCGTGTTTTGAATTCAAACCAGCTGATATTCATGCACCCACTAATGTAAACTAACTTAAAGATAAAAACTTACTTTAAAACAGTTTTGATGATCTGTTGGAATTCATAGCGGAGCATGGCGTCAGAATAGTGATTGATAACTTAATTGCTAGAGCTGACAAAAATCAGACTATAAAATAAAAAAAATAGAGAAAATATAGCTCAGTATAGGACCATTTGCTAATTTTTAAGGAAAGGTCTCGGGCCATCTAAGGTGTGATATCTTATCGCTCGGCTTGGCTACTAAATTGGTATAGGTAGTGATATTCAATTGGTCTCTATAAAGATTCGACGGTAGAATTTGTACAAGTCAGGGTTCAGAGGCAACCGAAACTTACGTGTTAATTGTAAAGTTATGATAAATGAAGAAGAAAAACACAATAACAAAATCTTGCAGTATCGTTATCAAACCCAATCACCGTTCTAATAATGGGAAGAGCAAATAAGTTTCACAATCCAGGGCCTAATTACTATTGATTTCGATTACCTTCGTTGTGTTCGTTCAAACAAATGTGTACTATTGGTTTCGACGCGGTCGGAATTGGTCGACTTCGATCGAAAATTTAAAACACAAAATTCGCCACTGATTATTTTTACCTGTTATCTAAATTATTTTGTGGTAATCTCTATATTCTTATACTAAAATATTTAAAAGTATGAAAAATTATTTTAATTTATTATAAATAAATTATAAAAATAAATAATTTATTATTTACAATATACAATAAATTAAATTAATAATTTTAAATAAAAAAAATGTTTGCATAGGAATCGAAATAAAATTAATAAAAGTTTGACATTTTGACTCAATAATAGTTCTAAAATGTTATACTTCGTGTTGGTAACACTTGATAAATTTAGTACTAAATATTTTGTTGATCAAAATCAATAGAACGAAAATTTTCGACGGTCGTTCAGACCAATAATAACTGAAGGCGATATAGTTGCCGTCGAAATCAATAGTAAGGTCCCAGTCTTTGCTATTAAAAATGCTATGCAAATTTGTGAGTTGGAAAAAGTGCGGATGTTGGAAGGCTGAAGTCTTAAGAGTACATAACCACTCAGCAATGAAAGCAGTACACGTAACTTCTTTAAACAAGTCACCAGACTGCGTCATAACTTCAGGCTCAGTTATATTTCCACCTGGGAGCAGGGTGGAAACCTCTTTGTTAACCTCGATGCAGTTGTTGACACTTGTGAAGGAGCATTAATCTGACCTACTCAATATTCGACATATGACTGCAGAAATGTGAATAGAGTATCCATCCTACGAGGAACTCAGTATTATATTGGCCTAAAAACCATGACTCATATTTATCTTGAGATCAACTTCTGGTAGCTGTTATACTGTTGTAAGAACCGAATTAGAGTATGCCTTTACATCTCTGGTGTTGTAGTATGGTTCACTTTGTTTGCCATATTGTATGACTTCAATTTATTTCTTTAGAAGAATAGGTTTAGTAGAGAGTGCCATTCATTAAATTGTTCAGTGATGAAACAAAACATAATTTCTTAAAAAAATTTATTGATCACATCTGGACGGAATACTAAAACTAATAATATCAATTATTTTTAAAAATATTCTTAAAAAATTATTTACAGTTAAAGGAACTTTTAGATAGTTGTTTCACGAACATTCAACTTTGATTACTCGCCGCACAACGAATTTTTATTCATCAAGTTCTGTTGGTATCCAGAATGACATTTTGGTACTCCCAGTTACCATTAACATGAATTTAGGATTAAATTGCACACATTTTACAGAACTTTGGTTAGCGCCTCTTAATGTACATGCTCGGGTACCATTTTCTAAATTCCATACATGCACATCACCATCGTTAGTGCCCGCAAATATGTATTTCGAATTAGGACTAAACGATACTTCTAATGGTGTTTTCTTATCATTTTCAAAATCTAGAATATTAAAATATTTTTATAAAAAAATAAATATTTTCCTAATAATATATTACTTACTTAGGAATGTGTGTTGTAATGTTCCTTGAAATGAATCGACAATTCGGATGGCCGATCCATATGTATTTATTAGTATCAGAGTACCATCCGGTGAAAATTTCATTCGATTCCATTCACAATATTGTTCCGGCACAAAATTAAATGTGGCATATGGTCCTTTCCAAAAAAATCGTATATCGTATAGTAAAATATTGGCTGAATTAATCCCGACTGCAAATACCACACCTGTAGGATCGTACGCAACAACAGGTCGTTTTGGTATATTAATACTTCCTTCGTGGTCCGATGTTCTTAGATCCCATAATTTCACCGTATTATCCAACGATCCGGATATGAAAGTATTAAATTGAAATGGTGATACACATAATGATGTCACTGTATCGTTATGTCCCGGAAAGTAACGTAAATAATTATTCGTTTTTAAATTTAAATATCTAATGTTGTGATTAATTTTCGTCGATGTATGTATAACTGTGTCGTTCGTGCATATAAATTGTATTCGGCCGGCACCATACTTCTGCGATGGTATTTCATCCTTAAGCACACCAGTATCACAATCGAATGTTAAAATTTTATCATTGATATTGCACGAAACCAAATATCGACCATCCGATGAAAAATCAATGGCACTTATTTCGGCAATTTCTCTATCAAATTCTTTTATCACTTTAAAACTTTGAAGCACTGTATCGGATAATTTGGCTGCAATCATGCTGCTTGTACTGCACGTCATAAAACTTGTCGTTATTAACTTCGCGTTTGGTCGACTTACCACGCGCAATGAATCTCAAAACGATATTGTTGAATTGAAAATTGTTTGGAAACTAAATGATTGCGCGATATCAAAAGCGACACAAAAATTATTATTAAGATATTACACAGTCTGATGCAGCATGAATAGCATAACAAAACGATTTATCATCCTGTACGTGCTAGACGAATACAGCGTGATAACAGTGAAAAGAGTACAAACATAACGAATAATTTATTAAGTCATTTTTGTCAACAAAAACTTTAACGTCTTTTATATATTGGGATCGGTTTTGATCGGTTTTATATTGCGCGCTTGAATTCTCGTATTTTTTATTTTTTTTTTGTTTTAAGCCCAAACAATTGATTGTATTATATTCGGTTAATATAGTAGGAGAAATATTGCTATGTCGAAAACAAAAAAACAAAAAAATATGTTGACTGCATTAATTTTTGTTGAGGGGTCTCGCTATATTATGTCGTTTTGTTTTAAACTTGGATAGTGCTCTGGTATTTTAATTATTGTTTTCGGTTCCAAGAATGAGCAATAAAAAAGTTATAAAATTGAAATTCGCGCCGTCAAAGCTATACGTCATATTGAGCTGAACTCGTTTATGGTTCGATATGTTGAAAACAGACGAAAAGCGCTAAAGAAACGAAAACACTAGGCTAAAAGAGAAATATGATATTGGTATAATATGTCGTATATTTTTATCAGCATATCGTTAAATCATAATTAGCCACATAGTAAAAACTGGGCAACATTAAGATGTTAAGATTTATATATATTATATTTCATATGTATGTATATGTATGTTGGCCCCTGTGGTCGGAGGGTTTTTAAATTGAACTCTCATGCCCGTAAAAGACCGGATCAAAATCGCACAGATTCCTAAAGATTGGATGGGCTACTCGGATCATTAAAATACCATTTGCAAGCATTGACGACGGGCGATGTAATGAATAAAAATCATAGTTTAAAATTATAAATAATTGCTTTAAAAAAATTGAATATTTTAAAATTATAATGGAAAAATGTTAATTGATCGTGTGAAGTTAAATCTATCGTCACGACAATATGTTCCACACCTAGCGTCCCAGAAACATCGCGCATTTCGCTGAGCAAAAAAATGAATTAAATGAACAAAAATAATGTAAAAATGCCGTAATAAAATAAATATGTCGATTAAACGATAGCGTTTATGTAAAAACAATGTCAATATCCTTCAATTCTTTTGTTCGTATTAAACCATCATAACCTATAAAGTCATTAAACAGTAATTAATAAATGTTTCTCGGACCATAAATTAATTGCATCAATATCTTTCTGAAAATTAGCAGGGTTAGATAGCAGCGAAAGGGAAAAAATATTTTTAAGTCATCCCCATAAATTAGACAACAAGCAGATTTAATAACATTAATCGTCTTGTTCATCAATTATAAGTGATTTTATACATAAAAAGATAAACAAAGGCATCGACAACCCGTTTTCTAATGTTTAAAGAATACATCCTGACTGATACAGACCTTAATAATGTCATCGGAAGTGATTTGTGCCGAATACAAATTATTATTACGAATATTTTGATCCTCACTGTTATAACTGTCACTATATGCTTTAAAATATTCTTCTTAAACAATCGTCATCGATCTTGAGATACTTGAGACCACCCAGACCGTTTTCGAAACATCAGTCTGTCATTCTAAATCTCTTGTTCATCAATCGATCTCTTTGGGTTTAAGCACATCACCGTTTCCAACGGTTTTCAAAAATTCAAATTATGAATTTTTTTTTTATAACTAAGCAACCGTTTTGCGATTTGAATATTATGTGTTTTGATTGGTTTATTTTGAACAATTAAAATTTCGTTTGTTTTCGGATGTTAATGTACAGTAAAACACACAAAACAAATGTTTTTATATTCATATATTACTACGATCAAAAATTTATTTTTTCGTAAATTTGATTTTCATTGTGTTACTGTATTTACTTTATTTACTGTTTAAATACTCCGTGAATTTAGCCAACTATTACGCTACGTCGCGTAAGAACTATTCACTTCAAACCATCTTATTCAATTGGAATGGTTCGTCGATTTGTTAAATCGGAAAGTACGTAGGCTAAAATTACATGTGACTGATACAGAGTACATATGTTAGTTTGTGACAGAGCGAAAATTTAAAAAAAACTGCGTTTCGAGTTCTTCAACATCGAATCTCTCGTTTTCTCTTATGTGAGTTTATGATTTGTAATAATTTAGAGTGGATAGTAGCTTTTTTTCAAAAAATAAGACTTAAGTGGAAATATAGTGAGGCTGCCATACGATGTAAGTCGATATAAGTTTTTAAATATCAAAAGATCATTATTGGCGTTTAGAAATCAAAATCAGTATTAGGCACTACCCGACACTATCGTGTGGTACTCCTGCTGTTATTTTCTTTAATTCAGAGTATTCATAAATTATCTTGACATATGCTGATGTAGTTTGAATGCAAATCCTTCATGTCATATACCTTATCAAACACTTTGGCCAAATCTAGGAATATCCTCCAGGGTATTTCTTTGGTTTCAGTGAAAGTCTTGTGTTGTTCCTAAAGCTAAATTTATGTAGAGGATTAAGGTGTTTTTCTATTAATACTAGTTTTAGCCTTTTTACAAATTATTGCTTCAGCAACCAAATGGTTTTATGAAAGCTTTTAATATGTACAATATGAAAAATGAGCATATTGGCGTATGATGCCAAAGTGTTTTAGAAAAAATTTAGTTTGTCTTCCTTTTTAATATAATTAACTTTATATCCTGCTACGTTTTGTATTGATGAGCGATGCTGTTCATCAATGCTGACAGGACCTTACTGCTATTTTTATAAGTCTTAACCAATGTTAATACTTATTATTAGTGTGCACCATTTACTTAATTTATAAATTCAATAGTCCAAGTGGATCAGCTCTTCTCAGTCGTTTGTTTCTCGGTTGTTTTAGAATGTCCCGGGTCAAAGCATTGGGATGTGTCTCTAGTTTTGAACAATATCTCGAACTATAGGTTCTAATTGTATCTTTAATGGTTGAAATACCGAGGTCATGATGTATGTTGGTGTTTCGAATATACCAGGGAGCATTCGTGATCCTACGAAGTATTTTTGATTGTGTACGTTACAAAAATTCTCTATTTGATGCGCTGGTGGATCCTCATAACTGAATACCATATGTCCAGTTAGGCATAAGTTTCGCTTTATATAGTAAATCTTTATTGTCGAGTGATAATCTTGATTTTCCTCCTATTAGCCAATACATCATAGCAAATTTTATGTTTATTTGATTACGCTTTGCTTCTATATGCTTTTTCCATGTCAACCTTCTGTCCAGATGTAACCCTAAGTATTTGACACTAGTTTGCTGCTAATAGTTACACCGTTCAATTTAACTTGTGGGCAGGTGAGTTTGTTAAGTGTGAATGTAACATGTGTTGATTTATTTTCATTGACTTTTATTCGCCAAGTCTTTAGCCAGTTTTCAATTTTATTCAGATGATTTTGCAATTGCTTTGAGGTAGTTTGAGGATTTTTACAAGCCACTATATTAGTGTATCATCAGCAATGTTGATATTATAGCTTCATTGCAAATGGGCAAATCGGCTGTATACAACAAGTATAAAATTGGTCCCAAGACACTTCATTGTGGAACACCTGCGCTAATATGCTACTAAAACCAAGTATTTTCTTTGAAGAAGATAGTTTTCATGAACTACTTGGAACTGCTTCGGCAAAAGTTCTTTAACTTTGTATATTCAACCTATATGCCAAACTTTGTCGAAGGCTTGTGCAATATCCAAGCAGACAGCAGAACAATATTTTCTTTCTTCGAAGATGAGTTTGATTGCGTTGACAATCCTGTGAACTTGCTCTATAGTGCTGTGCTGATTTCGGAAACCAAATTGGTGATCTGGTATAATATGCCGTTCTTCTAGTACTGGTTTCAGTTTCTTTAGTAACAATTTTGTAAATAGCTTTGATATCGTGGAAAGCATGCTTATTGGACGATATGATGAGATTTGTGTCTTATCTTTTCCAGGCTTATGTATCATTGTAATTTGCGATATCTTCCACTTTTGAGGAATGTATCCAGTTCGCATGATTGCGTTGAAGATGTACGTTATTAGTTTAATGCATTTGTCTGGTAATTCTTTAACCACTTTCCCGGTAATAAGATCATGTCCTGGTGCTTTTTTCGGACTTATGCAGTTTTTGATTATGCTCTTAACTTCCCTCCACTTGAACTTTATAGGTTTAAAATTTGGATCATTCACCGTTTAGTTTGCTAGCATGTAGTTGTTAACTTGTTCATGTGGTGAGAATACGCTTTTTAGATGAACAGCGAAAGCATTGGCTTTTTCTTCATCACATCTTGCCCAATTGCCACTTGGCAGTCTAATGGGCGAACACGAGTTTGCCGGCCTCTTAAAACTTTTAGTAGCTTTCCATAAGGGATAGTCTGTTCTTTCTGTTGCCGAGAGTTTACTTAAATAGTTTTGGATACCTTCATTTTCTTGTTCCCTCAGAGCTACTTTCAGGGATTTAATTGCTCGATTTAATTTCAATTTTAATATCGGTGATCTTCTGCAGTGGCAGCAGACTGCCGTCGAATTTTTCGCTTTTCATGTAATAATTCTTAGATGTTTTTAGGAAGTTTATTAACTTTTTCAAAAACACTGATGTTAGGTGTTGCTTTTTTTGGTTGCTACTTCCAGTAGATCTCTGAGGTAGGCTTCAGCTGCATCAATATTTGCTGGTGTGCTAAGAGGAATATCCAGTATAGGCAATTCTCTGCAATTTGTCTACTGTATTTATCCCATTTAGTTTTTTATTTGTCAGGCGTTTCAGTGCTTCAGTCTTTAAGGCATCAGTGTTATAATTACTGGTGAATGATCAGATGATAAATCGTAACAATCTGTTGCCATAGCATTTGTACGTGCAATGCCTTTAGTTATACAGAAGTCTATTAGATCAAGAATTTTCTTTTTATCCGTAGGCCAATATGTTGGATGCCCCGCTAATAGATAATCCAAACAAAATTCATCATAGCTTCATAGTGTTGCTTTCCTTTCGGAGTCGTCAATTTTGAACCCCATTGAGTATGTTATGCATTATAATCACCTCCCGCAATGAATTTATTGCCTAGATGGTTAAAATAATCTAAGAGTTGCTTATTTTTTACTGCGTGTTTCGGTG
Source organism: Tipula confusa (assembly GCA_963556175.1). Taxonomy (NCBI): domain Eukaryota; kingdom Metazoa; phylum Arthropoda; class Insecta; order Diptera; family Tipulidae; genus Tipula; species Tipula confusa. Next base: position 153,704,443 of record OY744475.1, on the reverse strand, counting down.
GGCAATAGACTGATGATATTACTCAGTTTCCAGACCACTCCTCCAGGCAGATATTTGTCGCTTGGATATGATTATAACAACGGCGGTTGACGTCATTATTTTAATTATTCAGATTCGGATGTTGTGCGAAGCAAAGCTCAGTTTCGATCTGATGAAGAATCGTAAATAATTTTGTTAAAAATTATTTGTCATCTCATCAGGCCATGGCGACCGAGTGCTATGTGTAATAGCTACTTTACGCTCTATATATATTTATGTACAGTGTACATGTAGCTTTAGCGAATTATATGGAATTCCGCGAAATATCTGAATAATTTTTAATTGTGTGTGTAGCGATGTCGCTACATGATCTTTGTCATATTTCTCAAGTACAAAGTGTTTTAGTCTTCTTTTAATCAACACAGCTGTACCACCATGTGCTTTAGTGATGTTTAGGATGTTTAATGTCGTATACTGAATACCCATTAATTTTGAAAAAGTTTTTTTTTGGTGAAGTGTGTTTCTGATATTAACATTATGTCAATATTGTGCTCGATAAGAAATGCTTGCACATCTGTTTTGTGTTGGGCAAGGCCGTTTGCATTCCATTTGGCTTTCAGGGTTATATATACTGGGCACCCTCTATAGCTTGCCGTATGATTTCCAGCGCAGTTACTTCATCTTTTTGCAGACTCATCAGTTTTTATTTTGTTGCATTGTTTGGAACTATGAAGTTCACCACAAATAACACACACATCATTTAGCGTGCAGTAGGCTCTAGTGTGCCCGTAAACTTGACACTTTACACACTGTAGTGGACCGGTTCTTTTTTTAGGTTCTTCGATAGTGATGCGACGATGCAGTATATATTTCAAATCATATATTCTATGCTTCCCTTTAACTGGTTTGTTATCAGTTTCTAAATAACGGATCAAGATTACTGCTTCTTTATCGTGTGGATGCCAAAAGGCCTTATAAATATACGCACACTCCGAAATGACAAAATTATTCAATAAATAGCTGCTGCTATCAATAAAAAGTTTTAAGCTTTTATTTTAATTTTTTACTCAAAGAAATAATAGATGGTAGTCGTCAAAGAAGTATGGCAATCAGAGACTTTCTAGGCAATTCAGAAATGGATTTTGGCAACGTTTTTAATTTAATATTTTGACGAAAACCTCCGAAAGTAACACGGAATTCAAAGTAACAGACAGTTCGTAATTAGTTCATCACGGTAATTGTTATCCTTCGAACTTTTGCCAAATTTGCCCTTCAAAATATAGAACATATAATTTTGATTATAAATTTGTTGTTGGTGGAATATGTAAAATATTTAAAAATGGTCCAACAATTTTATTACATTTTTATTATTATACGCATAATCTGAAAAATTTTAATATCAACTACATTAGAGCGGATGAACCAATTTGAGCACTTTTTAATTTGTTTTCTTCATTAGTTCGATAAAAATAAAACGACAAAAACTGTCCGCAAAATAGTATATTATTCAACGAGCATATAATGATAGCTGTTATTCACGAAGATGAAGTTTACCGACACGAGCCGATAGGTGAAAATCATCTGAGTGTATAACAGCCATTATATGCGAGTAGAATACGATATTTTGTCCACGATATTTTATTTCTGGTGGTGTTGAACAAATATCAATATCCATTTATATTTTTTTTAAGTATTTTGCTTCCTGTTTATATGTATTTCAATTTAATTATAGTGAAAATGACATGTTGCTATTGTCAGTGACTGCTAGACTAATAGTTTAAAAAAGACTACTAGATAAAATTTCAAAAATTAAATTTAAATGAATAATTTACTAATGGTAGTAATTAAAGAAGAGACTACTAGATAAAACTTCAATATTGAATAACAGTGATTAATGATTAATCACTGCTAGCAATGAATATTGGATATCATTATAATTAAAGAAACAAAATTATAATGAGCACTATTACACGATAGTCGTGGACAATTATACGTTAGTATGTGTATATGAGGTAGTAAATAAAACAAAATATTTTTATTTCCATATTTATCAATAATAGAGTTTACAAAATTACAGCTCTATCTATCATTAGATAATTATATACAAAGATGTGTCTTGGGTAGAAATGCGATGACGTCATTTCGTATATTTAGCCTTTAAAGTCAGCAAAACACCTTACTTATTTATAAAGAAAAGTCTGGAATAAGTGGTTTAGAATAAGTTGATGCAAATATTTTCAATTTTAAAATATCAGTAAAAATATCGTTAAAATCCTACCTCCGATGTAATCAGGGAGCGGAATTTTGTTTTGGGTGCCACCTTTAGAAATTACACCAGGTACAAAATAGTCTAGCTTCGGCCTTGATCATTGTCTATTAACACCAATTTAGTTCATGCAGGGTTATAGCTCTTATTCCCTGCTCATCAATTTTGTTAGGTAGAGTAATATTTTTCTCAGCTGCTTGTCTTAGGTATAATTGAAATGTCTTCTCACTGTGATTCGAATTCTTCTGACAATTCCAATGTTTCCGTCATTGTTTTGATTTTTTCTATTTTTCGATGATATTGACTTTACATTAAGAATTTTACTTGTTAGTTCTGCCATATTGTGTTGTTTTAAGCATGATTCGTGAAGCCTAATTCTTACCATTTCTTAGATTGGTGATCTTTGTTGCCCTCATATTTGTACTATTCAAACCCATCGGTGCCTAATTTAGTAGCGAGAGCTTTATAGTAATTCAGCTTTATAGTCGTTACTTTCGACTGATTTAAATGGGTGCTGGATGCCATTGTATTTTTTTAATCTTATTAAAGTTAATAGGAGTTTTGAGTAGCTTCTTCTCTGTCTGCAGCACTTTTTTGCAGCTTTCTCTTGTTGCTTTCGAGAATCCCATACGTTTCATGTTCTAGTTAGCTTTCATCGATACAGCATTGATATTCCATGCTGAGCGGTTGGAAAAAATTTTTATTTAACAATGCGGTTTTAGATTTATCATTTATTTTGTCGTTCTTCAAAGTACGGTTTTCTCTTCCTAATTGTGCAACTTCATTATTTAGTTGTACTATAGTTATTATTTACAGCGGATGTAGACATTCTGTTCGTTGGGCTGAACATCAACAACGATCACCGATTGTAAATATATGGTCTGAAAGATCTTGTAAAAGATCTCACCAAAGGGTCAACTTTGGCCTGTATGACTTTCCAGGCAACTGAATTTCATATTCTTCACTGATTACCGAGATGTTAGGCCACTTCTATGGATTATTTGTTGATGTATTATGTGGCTCCCTAGAATCATCGGAGCCAATCTTTTTAGTAGGAAAGAGTGTATTGTCTAGTATACCACCTGGAGTAATACTTTCACTTTTCGTTTTGTCCATCTTACTTTGTTTTGTAATTTATTTTCGAAGTTTTCTTTTCTTAGCCTTTGGTAAAATTGTTCTCGCGATGTACAAGGCATCAGATGCATTTTATACTTATTGGCGAGTGTTTAGACAGCCACCCTTTCTGGGTTACATGCGCTGATCGGAAAGCCGCTCGATATTAGAACAGCCACTTCTGGGATATAACATGACAGAATAGCTCTTAAATTCATTAATGGCAAGTGACCTATCGACTCAATGGGTTCAGTGCCAAACTAGCTTTTCTGAGAAACTAGATCGCCATTTCCTTTTAGGTTGCTCGATTTACCAATGACACGACATAGACGTAGCGTGTAGGAGTTAGGATGGAGATGCTACGTCCTGTATAGTTAGATAACTATAAAACATTTAAATTTCTTTATCTCCAATTTTGGAGTATTGGATGGACGTCTTCTGTATAGGACTATAAAAGTCTTTTATGATTTGATGTAATCAGTGCAGGCTTGTCCTGGTGCAAAACCTGCTTCCGCATTTCTTATTGCTATAATAGCTTTATGTTGTATTAAGGAGGGAAAAATCTCGCTAATTTTTGCATTCCCTCTATTGTTATTGTATTTTGCCAGTGGGTAAACTTTTTTGTATTATTGGAGAAGTTATTACTACCATTTGAGAGTTTGAGATATTGGCTCTAGTATGTAGTCTTCCTCGAAATATTGTTTCCTCTTTTTAACTATATAGGCTACGTTTGCTGTTACACAGTAAGAGTGATTGGATGCATCTCTTATGAGTGGTATGTTGTTGAGTTTTTAACAAAAAGTCTTCTGGATCCAGCATGCTGAATTTTCGAAATTTACTTAAAAAATTATCACCATTGTTCGTATTGGTTCCAATTTAGCTGTTCGATTGGTTCCAATTTAGCTGTTCGCAGCACGTGAACGGACATATACGTTTATTATCCCATATATCACCAATTTTTTGTCCTATAACTTGCTTTCTCTTTTGCCGTTAACATTTTAAGTCCAACTTTGATTATAATCATTTACTTGCGTAGAAGATGGAACAGGTGATTCTGCACTCTTAAGTCTGACAATCGTCTTCATTTATTTTTGACAGGCTAAGGAGTACCAAAAAAATTATTTCCTGCACAATTTGTGATGCTGAACGTCACAAAAAAGCTCGTAATATTTAGAAAGAATTATCTTGAATAAAATAAATTGATCAGTGATTGATCGATTCAGCTGATATCCTCCTTTGACACCCAACTTACAATTTCCTCAGCTAGAAAAGGAGAAAGTTTTTTACATTTTACAAGGTCTCCTTTCTTAAATATGAGCATTACGCGGCCACGTTCCATTTATCGAATTTCTAAAAAATACTTCCAGAAAGTATCTCCTCCGAATAACAAGAGCTAATACTATCAACTCAAAGAGCCAAAATTCATTTTGAGTTTGCATGGCCAGTGTGTATCCCACGTAGAATGGGTCTTCTATGCACATATTCACAGCCTGCATATGGTGAACAAGAAATATTCCTTCCAAGTGTTGAGTACCGCATCGATGTTAACACGCTGGTCCCAAATGGTAAGAGTTAGATTTGTATACGATGATATTTTATGAGTCGGTGACTCCTGTAAAGATGTTACGTGAACTGCGTTCATTACTGAGTGGTTTTATTCTTAAAATTTAGCCTTCCACTATTCACACTCTTCGTCTTTCAATTTGTTTACCGGTTCTCCTAGCAAGAAATGCTTTGTTGTTTCCAAACAAGACGAAACTCCCTATCAGTTAATCATTTGCCTGGGCGGCACTGACAATCGAAGTTGTCAACACCTCCCATAGAGCTTTCACATCATTAGAACGGAGGTTGCAACCAGAAACCATGCCTAAGAAATAATACAACAACTAGATTACCATACTCATCTCCACTAGGTCTTCACTTTTTAGCCATCGAGTTACATGGAGGGCAACGAGTTTCAAACGATACTTTTTCATTGCTGATACAACACCATCAAACGCGGCTGGTTTTCTTAGTGACTGCATATTCTTCGTACGAGTTGGAGCAATCCCAATCGGGTGTTCGTTAACATAAAACAAATGAGTTTTTAAGGATGCGGGTAGTCAGCCTAGCGATCCATCCAGCGATGGAATCTGAAGGGCAATATTTTTTTAGAAATTGTTTACGAAACATGGGAGTACCCTTCCATTCTTCTCAATTCCTTCATCCTCTTGTATAGTTCTTGAACGGGAACCTCGGGAAATAGAACAACTTAATTGTTTGTTTCTGCTTGACTAGAACAATACTAGAGTATATCACATTATGTATGATTGTAATGTTGATATACTATCACTATCCAGTTTCTCCTCCTACACAAAGTATCTAATGCTAATTATGTAAACATAAACATGTAATAAAATTCTAATTTCGTTTTTTTTTGTTTTTATTTACAGAGTATCACAATTAACAGGATATGAGCCCCAAGATTTAATTGAAAAAACACTTTACCAATATATTCATGCAGCTGATATACTTCACATGCGATATTCACATCAAATATGTAAGAAAGAAATTTTCTTGTTCATTTGAGATTTTTCTCGTTACTCATATTACATATTACGGCAATAAAAACTCATAAACTAATAAAAAAACAATTCTATTGTTATGTTTACTTACAGTAATGTATAAGGGACAAGTAACTACAAAGTATTATAGATTTTTAACAAAAGGTGGTGGTTGGGCATGGGTACAATCGTATGCCACCGTGGTACACAACACACGATCATCGAGACCACATTGTATTGTTAGTGTGAATTATGTTTTGAGGTAAGTGCGAACTCGAGTGTATTATTGTCATAAATCATTAATTTATGTTTTGAACCTTTTAGTGATCAAGAATGTAAAGAGTTGGCGCTTAACGAAGTTCAATTAAATCCACGGACAACAAGTGTTATACCACCATCGGCGGTTAATTTGGTACCTGAACCCGTAACACCGTCGCCACAATTATCAACGCCAGCTCCAGCGACACCACTACTAGCGGCATCGATAACTCCACAAACTCCACCAATGCAACATCAAATCACGACGATTCAACAAAACGAGCAACACCACCAACAACAACAACATCATCAAAATAATATAAAAAATATTGCACAACCCGAGTATATGCAACATTCAACGCAACACCATCAACAACAGTTGCAACAAAATCATCACCAACCGGATATGCATAATAATAATCATCATCATCATCATCATCATAATATACCGAATAATTATCATGATTTCGATCAAACAATTTATAATCAAAATTATAATTTACATCATAATCACCATCATAATGCGGCGGGATTATCGCATCCAAATAACGAGCAACATTACCAAACAAATTTAGGAACATCATCGGACCATCAGCAACAACAATATTACGAACAATTTTATTATGATTCGTCGCACGACACAAGTAATGTGGCGTTACGTCCATTTTCGGCCAGTTCGAACAGTTGTAGTAGTACAGAAAGTGAAACACAGATGTCATCAATAAATCAGTCGATACACCATACACACCATATAAATCAACCACCAATAAATTTAGTACATGCCCAAACCAATGTAGTGACATCTTTTGATGAATTGCATAACAACAATAATAATAATAATCATCATCATTTTAATATGGCATGTTTTGGTGCCGGTAGTAATGATGGAACAAATAGTTTAGTGGATAATATACAAAACGATGGACATTTATATGGCGGCGATGATTTTAAAACGATAACAAATGTTGGGCCACAATACACAAGTGTTATAGTCGAACCGCAAAATTATCATATGCCCAATGAATATGTTCATTGATCTGTATATAGTCGAGTCGAGTACATTACGATAAATTTTTTTAAGACTGATGATGAATTTACGATAGGTTTTGTGGTGATCGCTGCTGGCGGTGATTTATTATTTTAATTTTTGGGGAATTATGATTTTTGGGGTTTTTATGGATTTTAATTTTGTTTGGGTTTCGTTTTTTTTTTTTAGTATTCGTCTGGTGTCAGTGTATTAGGGGGATTTTTAAGATTCAACGGCAAAAAATAAAAGAAATTTCAAGATCTGAGATGGACGAGTTTGGTTTAGAGAAATTTAAATCAGCTATGAGCGTTGTTTACGTAATTTCTTGAGGGAGGCCACTGGGCATCATCTATTGCGTTTTGGGACTAGGATAGCAACCTTCGTGTTAACATCGACGCGGAAGTTTTTTTCGAATACCTTAATCTGTCCATTTTTGTAATGTAATCACTTTAAGTTTGCTAAGTTGATTCCTTGAAACCTTGATAAAACAACAGAAATGGTCCTTCGAAAAAAATGGTCGTTTGATGATGAATATAGATTTTTCTTATGGTCTAAATATTTATTCTCCTTTGTACTACTCCGAGCTCAACTTTGCCGGAGTATTATTAATACTGCCCTATTCACCGTGCTATTGCATAGATGTTTAGTATCACCCAATAATTTGTCCCATTCCTTACTTCGTTTGTTTTCTAAATTGGCTAAATCATTGGCTCTATACTCCATTATATCTTTCTATTAGGCCTTTGAAATTCAGTGAAGTCGTTGCTATCTTTACATGCTTTATAAATTACTGAATCGATTAATGCCTTCTGTACTCTCATATCCGTTCAACTTTCCTGGCTCTACCCGAACTCGGATTCGTTTCTAAAAATAAATCCTTACCTCAAAGTCTAGATAATATAGCTGTATCCTGATAGTATCGATACATTTTTCTCATCCGTTCTCCACATCGATGCATAACTTCGAAATGAACCGAAATACTTCTCGCCTAACCTCACCAACGTATTCTTGATTACTGGCATAGGATAACCTTCTCTCTCGACAATTCTATGTAATCGACACACATTATTAACGAATTATCTTTCTTTTCAACTAAAACTTCCACTGATGTATGCCGATTTACTTTGCGTAATAATCCCGATCGCCATTTTTATCTTTCATTTTTTAAGCCCATCCTCTCATAAACTTTTTAGGACTTGCTCTGATTATTTTATGTTCCTTCTTCAAACGTCTACAATGTTCTTATGTTTTAGTTTAAAGTTTTTCTATTCTCATGGAAGACTAGATCTCCTACTTAAATTTAAAATATTTATACTGTGAGTAAAAATATTGCTTTCGGTTCTCAAGGTTGATTTACATATGCGACATGTGGCTTGTGACGGAGAGTAATAAAAGTGACGCTTCCTAGACAACAATTTACATATGTAACGGGCTACAATATTTATTATCGAATAGTCCGTTTTATTAAAAAAAAAAAAAAAAAAAAAATGAGGTGCAAAACGATCAAATATTATTTGTATGTGTTGAGTGGATCCGTGGCGGGAAAAATAAAATTAAACCATCTCTCGGCGTGTGGCTTGTGCCATGTATATATTTTCAAAATGCTCAGTTTATAGTAGGATATGTGTAGAGACAGTTTATAGTTTCGGCCACTTATACTAGTCCATTTGGCGACGTTTCTGGTGAGCATACGAAACCTTTAAATTTCATCCTTTAAAACACACTGTACACTGATATGATTTTTTTATTAATACTTAATTAATTTAATTATAAACTACAGAACATTAATTTTAGTATATTTAATTTGTCCACGGTGTAAATAATAAATAAAATCAATAATTAATTTTTGAAAAAGTCTAAATTTTTTTTGTAACCAAAGAACATTTTTTTATTTTTTAAATTTAGTTAATTAAATAAATAAGGATTAATTATAAATTATTTAAATAAAAAAAAAACAATAACAACAAAAATAATACTAAATTCATATCTATATATAAAATAAATTATTTTACTAATTATAATTTAATAATAAAATAAGGTAATTAATTTTTAAGTACATGTATTTATTAATAATAAATTGATATTTATATACAGACATACATAAATAATGAAATAACAGAATTTATATATATATATATATATATATATATATATATATATATATATATATATATATATATATATATATATATAAATTTATAGGACAGTGATTAGTTTATATTATATAAAAATAAAACATTAAATAAAAATTAATTAAATACTTAATCGAAATAATATTATATTTCATAATACATAATTTAATTATAATAATAATAATTAATACTAATTATATATTTTGTGTTGAAATCTATATATAAATAAATAAAAAATTATTATATACAAAGTGAATTTTAAACGAATACGAAGCAACGTCTTCAACGGGTAAATTTTTTTAACCCCCCGTTGTCAACTAAAAACAATGGGGAATTCCATAAAAGCAAAAAGACACTTTGCAGAAATAATTTTTAATATGGTATCAAAAATTATCACCTTCAAACCACTGTCACGTGTGCTACTGACTTTTTATTCCTTTCGTAAATTTGGAAAGGCTTACTACCCTTTTACACTAAAGGGGACGGACCACTATACTGATTCGGGAGCTTTTAAAGTTAAACTAATAAAAAGAAATTCCGGTGGATGTAAGGTCGGATAAGCATGTAGCCATACTTTCGTGGGCTACTTAGATTGTCAAGGCGATGCCAGGAGGTTTATCTAAATGCTTTCTGTCTAAAAGACAGAGATTACGAAAGAATCTCCAAAGGCCGCTAAAAGAACTAAATAGCAGGTAATTGGTAGATCTTTTAGTGAGGTAATAAAAGATCCAAAAGTTATAGCGGTGGTTGATAGAGCTCAGGAAGATGGTAGCATCACTCGCTCTAATTGGAGGAAGGTGAAAAAGGCTTTGCCCTCCTCGTTCCTTAAAGTTATATGAAGGAGAACACCGGCGTGGCTCCTAACTGCTGAGATGGAGGTTAGTATAGGAACCATGTCAAATTAACAGCCTGTGCCAATCAGAGGTCTCAAGATACAAAAACGCAATTAGCAGCCTTGGAGAGGTTTGAGTTGGAGCCAGGTTTGATGTTATTTCGTTGAAAGATATTCCTAGTAGGCCGATAGCTCGGGCATGGATTCCGGTGGAACCGAGTAATCTAAAGACTATTTTGGAATTATTGCAGATCAGCAATCTGAATTTGCCAACTTCTAACTGGAAGATTGGCGGTACTTGCCAAGACAGGTGGTGTGGTAAGCTACAGTTTTAGTGCAGTCACTTTAAAAGTTTTTAAAAAGGATGGGGCTGCTAAGACAAGGGCATCAGAACCAGATAATGGTAATTCCGCAATGCACAGAACCTCGTCTGAGGATGTTGGCCCAATTGATACACAGACGTATCCTGATAGGACAGAGAGGACGAATTTGAACATTGAGTTGTCCTTATCAATAGAGTCACTTTGCGGACTCGGTTAGGACTCTGATTCTACAGAATCTGGTTTCACTGTGGTGGAGGTTGAAACTAAGCATTAAAATGTAGTCTTAGTTCAAGAACCATGGGTCAATGAGTTTCGGGTTCTTACGCTCGGAGCCCCCAATTACAAATTATTGTTTGTACAGCAAGAAGGAGGGATTCGAACATGCATTTTTGCAAAAAGCAAACTAAATATCCTTCTGCTTGCAAATTACAGCGATGCAGATGTAGTAGCAGCTAGCATCGAGGTCGGTAAAGAAAATCTGGCTTATATCAGCGTACTTGCCGCACGATAGGGTAAACCTCCCACCTGCAAATGAGCACGGTCTTATAGTGGATGCTCAAAATCGGAAAGTTGGAGTCATCCTTGGTTGTGATGCGAACTCACATCATACGATCTAGGGAAGCACTGTTTTGAATTTCATGTCGATTAGATTAATTAATTGGAGAGGGTCTGAGGAATACTCCTGGTCATCGTTATCTTCAATACGGATTGGATATAAGATATTTTAAAACTCCAATCTTCAGAGACCGAAGGAAGAACATTAAGCTTTAAATAACTCTCTACCACCATTGATCCCTAAATCTCCGGAATCAACACAGGAGCTGGATGTCATGGTAGACCGGGCATCTAATGCTTTTAATGAAGCTATTTCAAGTTCATGGTGGCCTAAGGAACTACAACTGATGCACTTAAAATGCAAGTGGCTCTGTAGCGTCGTCTGTTTATTCGCTTTCAATTTATATATAAACAGGTATATGCCATTTTTATTTCTTAATCAAAGAGCTCAATTTTATAATGGAAAAGTATATTAATTTTATATGTAAAATTGCTGAATTAGGCAGGCTGAAAAAAAACAATATCAACTATATAAATACAGGTTGAAGTTGTTTTTTTTTCAGCAGAATTTGTAGAGTTGAATTAAAAATTAATGAACAACCTCGTTAATAAAAATAATTATTATTAATAAAATTCCAATTTATAAAAATAAATTATGATCAAAAAATAAATTACTAAAAAATTTATATATGTTTATAATAAAATAATATTATAAATAAAATTTAAACAATATATGTTTTGTATTTTGATGATGCTCCCATAGCTCTTCAAAATCGCGAAGAGAACTAAAACTGAGCTAGGTAAGATATTATAGACTTGCCCTGTCATTCCAAGTTATCTCCAACGACCGGATGACCAATGGACTACAACGGGTAGGGAATCCTTGGAACTTCTTCTGGAAACTCATTTTCCGGGTGGTTTCAATTCTCCTCCTAGTTCGCCAAAGGCTAATAAGGCTACTGGCCTCGCGGAGAAAATTGTCAACAGGAGAACTATCTGGTTATCAGTAAACAGTTTCAAGCCTTTTAAGTCTGCAAGTCTAGATGGCACTATCCCTGCCGATATTCAAAAAACCACTGACTTAATTGTTCCCTGACTTGAAGTGATTTTCAAAAGTAGCCTCGACTATGTCATATTCCAAAGAAATGGACTGAAGTAAATGTAATTTGTATACCTAAGACTTTAGACCTGTTAGCTTATCTTCTTATCTTCTTATTTCTTAAAGACTTACCTCAATCGAGCCTGTAAAGCTGTAAACATCTCAGCATCCATATTGAAAGGGAAAATTGGTGGAAACTACTCTGCATACCCTCTTATGTCCTATAGAGAAGTCTCTCGAATATAAGGAATTCTCTTTGGTGACCTTTTGTGATATTGAAGGTGTTTTTAATAATGTCAAACCAGAGGCGATCACGCAAGCACTGTCAAATTTGGGGGCGGATGTGGCACTTAGAAGCTGGATTGATCAAATGCTCAAAGGCAGGGCCATAATGGCGAATCTAGGTGTAAGGCAGAGGTACACCGTAAGGTGGTGTATCATCCCCCTTCTTTGGAATTTGGTCATAAATGACCTGTTGCTAAACCTGGAAGGGACTGGCTTTAAAGTGGTGGCCTAACCTGGCCTTAAAAATGTCTATCCAGTTAATATCTATGCAATGGCGTAATATTAGTACAGCTGTGGGTGTCATTACTGGACACTGTCTTATTGTTACGCATGCCAGTATATGGCGGTGTTTTTCATGGTTACTGTTGAAGTTGCAAGGACAAAGACGAGGAGGAAACAATAATCTATTTGTTATGCACCTATCCTAGTCTGTCTCAAAAGAGACTCAACTTTTTGGGAGCTCACCTCCTGTGCGATCTAATGGATCTCAGTAAATTGAGCGTTAGCAATATCTACTGCTTCGTTAGAAGGTCAAATTGGTTTTCTGTAAAGAAGTGCGCCATAGCAATTTCTGTAGTAAGGCTACGAACCATATGTGTCTATGCCTCATGCTTTTGGACGGCCACCTTAACCTAACCTAACCTAAACTAATAAAAATCTCAGTCAATGGAACATTATCACAATTGGATCATAACTTCTTTAGAAAAACTTGTTTTAGATTTTAACTAATCATAGTATAAATAAACATAGTACTACCATGGTATGTTAGCCCATTGACGCTAGATATCGCTACTGGTATCGTTTTAAAATAATCAAAATATTTTTATAAGTAAAATCGCCTAAATGTCATATATTTATTCTAAATGTTGACGATATTCTATCGACCCGACATCTGGAACTTCAATGGGTAAACTATTTTTTTTCTTATGATGGTAGTACTACGTCTATTTATACTATGGTTAATTCTACATTTTAATAGCTCACAAAGTGTTAAGATTTCGTGTTCAAAAATCTGTTTAAATGCTGCTAATGTTATTATAGTCTACGTGCATTTTGATGAAATTTCAAACTGTATCAAATATTATGTAATTCGGATCATATGACTCTGATGGTTTTCGGTTAACTTACCTAAACAAATTGTAAATGTTGATTGCCGCAGTTTATTTCCATTGAAATTTAAACGACATTTTTATTTTATCCAAATTAAAGATACAAATTTTTATTTCAAGTTACAATTTTATAATGGAATGATTATGACTTTATTTGGTTTGATTACAATTCGGTGGTATGCTTGATTCGTTTGCTAACTTTAAGCAATATCTTTGTAGCTTTGATTATATTTAGTTATTTAGTTTAGTTAAAAATATATTTTATTTATGGATCTTTGGCATAATTGGAGTGAAGTAATTGTGTATTTTTCATGAATCCACCTATTAGTTGAGGCAGGCAGCACGTGGTGGGAAGATTAATGTTGACTAGAAAATGTCACTAAGACGTAAACTAATAAGGAACTGAATAATTCTAATGGCGAAAAACCTTTTTTGGTCCAACACTTGGCTTCGTGCTTTCATTCAAACACTAAGTGAAAAGTATTAATGGCTTATGACTTTTGATTTTTATAATTTCAAATTTGGACTAGCAATTCGTATCGTAATACTTTTTAATTTACAATCACACGATTGTTCACTCATTTCGGAACATTCAGATAGGCTTTCCTCGCTAATGGTCGTTTTTAAAATTTTCGTTGTTTCAATGGCACTCTCGTTCATAATATCACTGTTACTATTGTGAATTGTAAATATTGCAATATCATTTGGATCACCATTTCTATATGTTTCAAAATTTATAGCGTCATCAAGACTCTCTTTACTTCCGTTACTATTTATTTTGTACAGTCGATTGCTTCGCTCCAGCTCAGCACATTGAACACAAATATTGATGCGATTTTTAACATTTAAAAAATTTGGTTGCGATTTCGAAGGCATTAGCAACTTATTACTAAGATTTCTATTACTATGACTATTGGTGTTGTTGTTACTAACAAATTTTTTATTTTTATTTAATCTAAACGTTTTGTTGACGTTACCCGTTTTTTGTAAATGTTTATGTGCATTTTTGGCTTCTGTCGTGGTCGATGTTAAATCGATTGTGGTCGTCGATACAGCGGTTGTTGCCATTATATTTGATGTGGATGATGATTTGAATGATAGTTTTCTTGGTATTAAATCATTGTGATCGATCTCACCATTTTGGGATAAAATTTTAATTTTCAATTTATCCACGTCGTGCACCTTGTTGTTACGTTTCAATGGCGAATGCCTATTTAGAATGGTGTTGTCGTCTTTTAGCATTTCGGTACTGCCGATAATCGACGAATAATGATTTATTGTATCGGCAACCATGTTTTTTATAGATTGGTGCGATGACGATGTTGAATCGTCGTTAGGAAATTTATGATTTGTTAAATTATTTACATTCAATTCAGACCAGCCAATCGTCGGTTTCAATTTCATTTCATATTTTTTATTATTACTTAAATTATTACTATTACTATTGTTATTGTTGTTAACACTATTTTTAATTGAGGTAAAATCTAAATCTAATATTGCATTTAAAAGTTCAATTGACGTTTGACACGCAGACGAACGTATTATTGGTTTTGATACTGGCAACGATTGTATCGCCCGCTCACCATATTCATATTCGTGCGGTGGTCCTGGTCCACTCGAAAATGACGATGATGTTTTGTGTGATACGGCCGAAGCAACACGAGACCCGATATGACACCGAATTTTTGACGTTGTAAATAGGGCACGAATATTTTTTTCGGGTCGTATTAAAATTATGTAGATTTTTGGTAGAAACAGGAAGACTAGCGTCACCATGGCTGACAGTGAAATACATAAGCACATAGTGATTATCTGAAATTATAAAAAAATTAAATTTTTTGAACCGTATTCGAATTTGACCGACCGTAACAATTTACTTTTGATTCGGATCCAAAATATATGGGGACGAATGCGACCCAAATGACACACGTCGTGTACATTGCGAATCCAACGAATTTCGCTTCGTTAAAATTTTCAGGAACATTTCTAAAAATAAAAACGAAATATGAGACTTCGATGATGGCTCCAATAAAATTACGCAACTTACCTGGTTTTCAATGCGTACAACGTACACAACCCGATTAAAAAAAATATAAATCCAAGCGGACTTAGTACCCCGATTCTAGTTGTATTACATTCAAGTACAACACGTGGCTTCGAATTATTCATTGGAAATACCAGTGTTGCATTGGCGGGTTCATAAATCACCATATATATTGAAATGCCCACCTCAATCGAAATCAATAAACTGGTCATAGCTACTTGTGCCCCAGCCGACATAAATCTTGGTTTACGTGTCGGAAACCTTTTTTTCGATCCCGCCAATATCCTAGCAATTCGATTCGTTTTTACTAGTAGAGAGGCGTAAATCATTGAAAACGAAATTCCTGGTAAAATTCGATTAACCGTACAAAAAATCTAGAACAAGAAACGGAAGTGAATAAAATCAATAAAAATTAAAGATTTTCGTATCTATTGACGGAACCAAATATTCGAACCTCATTTGGTTTTGCAATAAAAAATAAAATCGAAACGTGACTCAACATCATTCCAATTAAGATCAGGTAGCATAATTCTCGTGTCGATGCTTTTACCACCGGTGTATTATTATATTGAACGAATATGACGAGCACGATAAATGTGACAATAAATCCAAAAACACCGAAACTTATCGATATAATTGCTTCGACATCGTCCCACTTTACATATTCGTGTGGCAATGCAAAACATCTAGTTTTATTATCGTTTGGAGCTTCGCCTTTCGTACAATTTTGACAATGTGTCACATTTAAAAGAAATTGATGGGATTCGCATGGTACACAGGCCCAACAGCATTTTTGTTCTTGGCCACCGCTCTGATGTTGCTGCAAAAAAAATGTCGATTAACACTTATACATCATTTTGACATATACGCTTCTTATATACTTACTCGATAGTATCCAGGATCACATGGTTGAGAGCAAACCGATTCGATCACCATTTTGTCAAAACCATAAAGTTGCTTCGTTAAATTTAACGTTCCATTTTTCCACTCGCCCACTTTTACGTATGCGTACGAATTGTTCAATAGTTGGTAGTTTATTATTTCATAGCTGTAAATAAAACGTAAAAATCTTGATTAAGATTGGTAAAGTTAAATGTTAGAAAAAGTTTAAGAGATGCTGTATGGTTAAATTGTAAATTTCAAAAGCAGTACATAAACAATTTGATCAAGATTTGTATAATGTGCCGGTATTTTTAAGGACTTGCAGAATCCTTAGTGAATGTATCCAGTTGCAGGCAGAATATAAAATTCTAAAGTATAATGCAAGCCAAATTTGCTCAAACTTTGATAGAGGTTCACAAAAGATAAAATATTGTGTAATAGTACAAGCAAATTAGGAACTATTTTTAGGAACTTTTGAGTAGAAATCCTAACCATCGGATTTAAATTATAACTTTGAACGTTTTAGCCAAATATTCTGATAAATTCATAAATAAAGCTTTTTTGCTGTGCTTTACCAACATTAACGACATCAGAAATTTGCATTTAAATTAACTCGTAGTTGAAGAGAACTCAGTAAAAGATTTCATTTTCGCGTTTAAGCCTTAAATCATGCACATGACTCTTCTATCGAATGTCATTTGTCATGTCGCATAATCATTCGTCAGAGTCTAACTCTTACAAAAATACATGATCATCACCTTACATATGGACTGACCAAATAGTTAGTCATTGGATTGCCAACATTTGGACTGACCAAATGGACAGTCATTGGACTGACCAAATGGACAATCATTGGACTGACAATAGTTGAATTGACAGTGTAAGATTTTGTCCTAAGGTGAGCTTTACTCGTTAATCCCTTTGTCGTACATCTAACTTAGGTCTAGCGGAGATCGAATTGGGTAAAAGACACACATAAGCAGTAAGGTTTCTGACGAATTCAAACAAACTATGTAGAAAAGTTAACAAAAACAGCAGATGAAATCAATGAATACAGTGCGGCAAGTGATATAGCTATTGTTTATTCTTGGAAACAACATAGTGAAAGTGTCAAGTGTTCGTACTCGTAGTCATTCCAAAATAAAACAAATAAAACAGGGTGATAAATCAACGAGTGCTGGCCGCATGAATAATTTGCAGGAAAAGCAACCGCAAATGCATTAAGCCATGCCAAGTTCCTTAAAATGTTCATCAATCTGCAATTTAAGGCGGCTATGGGGGTTGCAGATATAAAACGCTTATACGATATCACGCCAAACAACTTCGATCAAATATGTGATGTTCAGCGCCTATCGTGCTGTTATTTATTTGCTGCTAATGGTATTCACATTCAAATATTCGGGTAGAGCTAGCGACGTCTAATGTCTAAAAAACTGAATGATGCTAGGGAAGAATTCAGTTACTTGATCTTTGGCGATTACACACAGTTGAATGCTATTACGGTTCCTAACAAATATCCATTTCCTTTCATTCATGATTTTTCTTCATTTTTTCAAAAAACTTTATTTAACAATCAAATTCCGGTCAAACCAGATGATATCCAGAAAACAGTAATAATCATATATTCAAATTTCTTGTATTGACCAAAATAACGCTTGCGCGTTGCTGGCCCAGACTTTTCTCGTTTGGATTTCATGTTCATTTATATTGATGAATTATGGCTTTTTCTGACTCGTCAGAGAAACACATGGAACAGAACCGTATCGTGTTTCAACAACTTGCAAAATATGATTTAAAAATAAACATGGCTAAATGTGAGTTCAGCAAGGTTGAAGGCGAATTCAATCATGTGTTAATTCCGTTCGTTCCTTCTCTTCTGATTTTTTTAACCAATAGGATTCGTCGAAAATGATGAAAAATGAATTTTTTCTTCGGTATTTTTTTCATCAACCTTGAATCATCAAAATAATACTGCGGAATATTTACAGAACGAACGAATGGAATGAACACAACTATGAATCCGCCTTGATTTAAATTTTCTTGGTCATCGAATTTCAGCAAATGTCATAGAACCCATCAAAGAAAAACGATTAAGACTGTGTGCCCTCGGTCGTTTTTTTAACTAAATGTTTGTCTTTTCTAAACTAATGTATAGTTCTGCTAATTATTCTTAGATGGTACTAGTATAAAACATATATACTGTGCCTACTTTTCAAATTTCTAAATTTGTGCCATTTCAGCTTTCCGAAAGCAATTAACAAAATAAAAAAATAAATTTTATATTTTAAATTTAAATAATTAATTCTATATTTATGTTTGACGCCGAATTAAATTATAATTGAAAAGCAAACTCACGATGAGTCTTTTCGTCTGCCGCCAAGTGAGTAGTAGCAAAATGTAACGTTGAATTGAAAAGTCGACAATTTAGATAAACAAATTTACCGGAGGCACACAGCCTAAAGAGTTTACCTCACCCAAAATAACCAAGGAAATAAAACATATAAAACTTCAGACAATATAATAGTAGGAAACCAGCAATTTGGATTGTTAAATTGTTTCTTCAATCAGACATTTAAACGTTGCAAAGACGAATTCTGACGAATCGATTCCTCAATATTCGCTAAGGAGCATCATCTTTAGAAATTTATTGGGATGTTTCTGATACGCAAACTCGTCCATATATGGAGAAGCCGTTGTCACAACGTTTCATTCGATATTGCACATCCGTGTAATCGAGTCCCCAAATAGATGATCTCGAACGGTTTGGTTTGGCATGAAATCAATAGGGATTGTTCCCAGATTGCCCATTACGGTACTTCATTCCAGCAGAATAAATGCCTTACAACAGATTCGAACACATCAATATTAATATAAAGTTGATCTATTACAAATTTCCAAAGATTATCGTTCTATATACTTGTATTGATCGCTACACTAAATGGTCGGAGACAATTTCGATTGTAGACATTAGATACGCCGTAATTAACCTTTAACCAGTCAAATTTTGTAAGAACTTTGAAAGCCCAACTGGCAGATGTACGTTCTAAAAGAAAAATCATTCAACAGAAAAAAATTTCATTCAACCTGAATCGAAAACATGTTTTCACACTTTCGTATCGTATCGATGCTGACCTTTTACCTGTAAGTCCGTCGTTTTTTGTATTTATATTATTTTGGCGGACTGACCCGCGGTATTCACTTAGAAGGCCTCGTCACTGTAAGTGAATTTGGTTGTGGAAGGGCTCCATTTTCAATCGATCCCTAATATTGTTTTCATTGTTTACGTTGTTTACGTCATTCTGCTTTGATTTATTTTTTATTTGTGAAAATAATTTTAATTTTGAAATTCGTTTTACAAATATTCGGGGCTTTAAAACTAATTTCAATTCCATTTTAACTCACCTAGAGTTAACCAAACCTGCCATTCTTAGTTTAGGTAGAATTCAAGTTTCCTACTTAGGCGATCCAAATGACTTCAAATCTCCAGGTTATTCGCGTATTGACTATTTGATTCCTCATGGAGGGGTGATTCTTTTTGTAAGGGATAATCTCCACTTTAATGTACCCTAATTTACCTAGTTCAAAACCTGCGTTTAATACTTTTGTGGATTATAGTTCAAATCTACCACGAGTTTGATATAAAACATGTCACGAGTTTGATATAATTTCAAATTCAATTGTTATAATTTATCGGATCTCTCCAATGTCTGGAGTGGTTGCCTTGTGAGATTTTAATATTCATAATGACCCTTAGTTGGGATTTTCTCAACCAAGAGATCAAACAAGTGGATATTTTGAATCGTTTGTAGGGAAGAATAGTCTTGTCCAACTTGTAGACAAACCAACTCGGTACCCTGACATATTAGGTCATTCATCTCATTTGTTGGACTTAGTTTTGACTACCATATCTGAAAAATATTCTATTGATGTTAATGCTAAACTAGGTCTTTCTGATCATGTGTTGGTCTCAGCGAAATTTCTGATTGCTCCAGCTACTTCGGGGTTCATTACACGTGCACCTAGACTAATCTGAGCTGATTGGCAAAGTAACCAAGCATATAACTTCGGTGATTTTAAAAGGAATGAAGTTATTCATTCCTTGCTCTTATATAAGAAATAGGCCACACAAAACTCAATGGTTTAATGCAAATTGTAAGTTCGCTATCTCCGAGAAAAAATGTGCACATTTTATTTATCTCAGTAAAACTTCTAATGAAAATCTCATCAAATTTAGAATAAATATAATGCTATCATAATCAGCAGTATTGAAAAATATGGTGAGTCAAGTGTCGTATCCCTAGATATTTCAAAAGCATTTAATGCTTAGAGTATGGCATCAATGTCTGATCACTAAAATTTCTTCAATGGATCTCGATCGTCCTCTTATTCAATGGATAGAGAGTTATTTAATGGGACGATCGACCAAGGTAGCAGGTATTATACGGCATTTTATTCGACTCGTTTGAAATCAATGCTGCTATACCGCAAGGTCATTTTTGTCGCTTACTCTATGTTTGATCTATATGAATAATATTTTTACATTGACATTATGTGATATCCACTATCTTTTGCTGATGATACTTCAATATCTGCTTCTATTGAGACTATAACAGCCAAAAGGACTGTAATTCTCATTTATCTTGCTCTCGTCAAATTATGCATAATTCACTTCTTACTTGCATTGACAAGGTCATTGAATGGGGCAAATTTAATAGGGTACAATTTAATCTACAGAAGTTCCAAGCTTGTCTTTTTTCACAAACAAAAATTCAAAATTATGTTCCACCCATAATAAAAGGCATTCAAATTAATATGTCCTCCTCTCTTAAAATGTTGTATTTAGAAATTTTGACTGATCTTTCCAATATTCGATTGCAAAAAAACTAGTCTGTAATTGGGTTTCATTAGACGTTGTAACTTTTATTTTACCCCTCTAGAAATTCTTAAATTATACAAAGCTTATGTTAGGCCCATTATGGAATTTAATTCGTTTGTCTGGGGTGGTGCTCCAAAATCTAATCTCAAATGTCTTGATAGAATTCAAAAAAGAATTATTCTTATGATTAATGATTATCAATTGACACTTTAAAGCACAGATGAAAAGTAGGTGCTTTATCGCTTTTTTACAAATATTATTTTGGTTACTGTCCTTCCGAAATTAAATCTCTAATACTAGCGGCATTTGTCAGCAGGGCTGCCACTTGTTTTGGTTCAAAGCAACATAGTTTCACTTTAGATATACCCAGATGTAGAACTAACCATTTTAAATCTTCATTTTTCCCTAGAGTCACCTCCCTATGGAATCAAAAAAAAAAATCAAAAAGTCCAAGCAGCTCTTTAAAAGTTGAAACTTTTTCTTTTCTCTACTATTATTGTAATCCTAATTGAACTCAGGAATTTTTCATTCAGTTCGCTGTATCTACAACTAGCGTAAGAGCTGTAACATTTTAAAGATATTAGAGCGGTGAGGTGGATAGTGCAACACAACATTACCGAGCTGAAATATCACGCAACTATTTTAAGTGTTGAGAAGTTCAGACAGTAGGTATAAAAGGATATTGTTTTACCATAATTACCGATTATGAAAGTTTAAAAGGTTAATTGAACAAAAAGATTCTTCTGGGAATCTTGTTCGCTGGATTTTAAAACTTTAAGTATAGGCCTAAATTTTAAAATTAAATACAGTACAGGTAGGGTAACGTTTTGCGGAACGCATTGTCGTGGCATTGATACTAATACTTTAATACGTCCACCAATGGGTGAGTACACGGAAATTATTAGAATGTTTCAGCGTCATTATGTCGACTTTTTGGGTCAGTTTTTGCAATATAAGTCAGGAAACTGCTTGAGCTGATGGATGTTGCTACGGAGGTTATCAGCAAAACTTCCACCAAAGTTTGCGAGTTGATTAAGAGTGTAGTTGTTGGTAAGTACAGATTTTAGGTTTAATGATTATTCGGTGTTTTCTCTCTCCATGAGTTTTAATAGCGACTGTAATTAGAGAAACCGTACACCGCTATCTACCAACATCCCATCGCTTCGAGCTTAATTCAAGCTAATCAATCCGCTGACATACTTTGACCTATTTTGTTCTGGTTAATGATTCAACCACAAGATTGTTTGAGACGTTCTTTAAACATTCATTTTCACATAGCATTCAATCTTAATGATTTTGAATAATTCACCACATACTATACATTACATCAAACAAGATTACAAATATTTTTTTACCAGCTATCAAAAGTAAACATTAAGTATACTGCAATTATATTTATTAAACCAAAAATCTACAACATAAGCTTTCAAAAAAATATAATCCATTAATCTCATTTTAATTATGTTCCATCTACATAATACCTAAGATGCGAAAACACAACAAGGCAAAGGTAAATAGATTATAGGTATCTACAGTAAAGCTTAAGTTTTGGAATAGTATAATATGATTACAATAACAACTTTTTTTTCTAACCTGAAAAATATGGTTTAGTAGACAAAAAAGAGGATACCCATTGTAGCAACACCAACACCTATATATAGTTAAGAGTCTTAAGACAGTTTGTATTTAAATATATAACTATAAGATTAATTCTTTTACCGGATTTCTTTGGGTGTTGTGTAATGTTTTGGAAAACATTCAATTAATTAGTAACCAAACGAAGTACAACATAAAAGGACCACCAAATAGGTTTGTTTAATTCTTTAAAAATAAATTTAAGGACAACATTTAATCTTTATATGTATATAAAACCGAATTTATTATGTTACTTTATCTTGGTTAGCCAGTGTGGTCGGAGAGTATTTGAATGTTTCGTAAAATAAATGTACGAGGCATATCAATATTGAGTACGTGAATGATATTTGAATTGGAATTAACATTGGTATTTTGGAATTTGTTGTAAATATAGTAAAAATTGTTGTATTAGACTGACAGACAGACTGATTCTATGAGCTATATGACTAACTGAAGTTATTTTATATTTCTTCTTCAATTCAATTGTATAGAAATGCCGAGGGCGACGTTATCGAAACATAAGAGCCACCCGAGAAAATCTACCGTCTGCACAACGTTTGAAGGGGAATGAATCAAAAAAATATTGAACAGTGCAGTCTTGGAAACTATGCCAAAATTAATATTGGTATAATATGATTGGTGTATGCCAGAATTGCCATGCACTGAAATATAAGAATGATTCTGCTGGAATGAGTTATGCGCATCCAGTAAAGTGGTATTTCCATCGCTAAATTTATGACCTGAACCATTAAAATCATTGCTGTTGGGTTGGGTCAAACTTCAGATTGAAAATTGTTTATGAGAAAAATTAAAAAATTAAATTCATGTTTAAGACTTCGTTTGCTAAAATTAATTCAAATTCAAATGCGCAAGGCCGCAATTTTGATTCAACTTTTAAAATACAGGAACAAGTGTATCATCAAATTGGCTCTCGACTTCCATTACCAAATGAAGAGCCAACATTTCTGCAAATTTTTTTTGGGGTAACGAAGAAGAACAAGTAAATATTCGTTGTGCATTATACAAATTCCATGAATTTGAACAAATACCAGAAAGAGCGCAGTTCGCATCGTTGGAAACTTTTGACTAAAACAATCAACTTCTTCAATTATTTAAACGTATATTACCACTCCGGATTTATATTTTATTTTTATCTCACACAGTGCTGTAAATAAATAACATGTTGATACAGCATTTATGTGTATGTTGTCCGATATTCATACAAATATATCACCTTTCATTTTTACTTCCGTGGTTAGTAACTAATAAGATAATAAAAATAGAATAAAACGAATAGAAGTTAGAAAACAATAAAAACTAACTGTTCTCATTTATAATAAAAAACATTTATTTAGAATTAGTGGACTAGCTCTGACCCACGGTAGGCGCACTAATCTCTTAAATAAACATTGGTTCTTCGAAACAAAAACAACCAGTGACAAAAAAAAATGTAATTAAAAAAAAGCCACACACCAACCGGCAAAAGCGTTAATATAATCTTCGCCACAGCATTTTAAAACAACCTAACCCATCGAAGTTTTCAGCCAAAGACAAGAGCTACACAACAACCAGCAAAACGCAGTATCGTTAGTAAACGACCATAATGGATGAAATAATTGCTCAAAAAACCATAGTTAAGGACAAAATTGTTCAATTCGAGAGCAATTACAATAAAGATGGAAATAGTCGCAAGACGAAGAGATGTTTAGAAACGAAGATAGAACGTTCCACCAATCAACAAAAATCATCCATACACCAATGAAAGAACTATGGTGGCAACGTCATATAAAAAGCTTATAGAGGAAATGCGCCAGCTATTAAACCCTGTGCCAGCACTAACACCGACACCATCACGCGGCCAAAATTATACACCTCCAGAAGAAGTCGAGTCCAATAAAAATCCCGAATCAAAAAACAAAATACCAACGGATCAAAGTAGCAACAGAACGCTCAACCAGTTGCTTCGTAGACAAGACTTTAAAATGAGAGAATTATATAGAGACTCAGCGAAGGCCAAAGACGTGTTTGAAGGAAAACGTGCATGCAACGTACTATGAATCAGATAAATGACAGGCACCAAGAACTTTGTGTCGAGGCCTCTGACGAAGAACATGAGAGACTGGAATACTTCGCCAGAGGAGTTTATGAGGCATTAAAAGATGAGTACACATCAATGGCAATTTAAATGACCACCGCGATAGAAGAATCTTCTACCAATGAGATAACATCTGAAATAAAGCTTAAACCTATTGAGATACCCACGTTTTATAGAGACTACATGAAAAGGAGTAGCTTCTCTGAAATATTCCAACGGCTGATAGACCAAAATTAAAGGCTCTCAGATACGCATAAAATCAACTATCTCAAAAATTATCATAATGGAGCAACTGGCAAACTGATATGTCACTTGGAATCGACCTCTGATAATTATAACATAGTTTGGCGTATCTTAAATAATAGATACAACAACAAACGGTTAATTATAACAGCCTATCTAAATACGCTATTGAATCAACCATCAATTAATACAGAATCGTCGGCTGCAATTAGGAATTTGCACGATACAACAAATGAATGCATACACGCAATCAGAAGCCTAGGAATAAACTTTGAATCATGGAATTAATTTTTAATTTTCATCTTATCAAAGAAATTAGACAATGAAACAAGACGAATGTGTGAAAGTTCACTCCAAAATCCGGCTGAATTTCAAGAAACCGATGAATTTCTGAAGTTCCTGGAACAACGCTTCTAATCTTTAGAAGCCTTTTGTAGCACTAAAACGCAATAAGCAAAGCCACAAATCGTAAAGCAAACGTTTGCGGACATAACCCTAAAAGAGATTTGTGTCTATTGTCAAGTGAACCACACACTAGTTCAATGTGCAAGATTTAAGCAGTTGTCGACAGCAAACAAAAATCAAATAGCACTACTACACCAGCTTTGCAGAAGATGTTTGTCATCAACACACCAAATGTATCGCTGTGATACATCACACCAATCTGCACACAGCAAATAACAAAGCACAAACTACGAGCACTTGTTAAGTAAAAAATTTGAAACTGGTTACTAACGTAAATCGCGATAAAGAACACGTGTTGTTAGCAACAGCAATGGTCAAAACTACTAACTTCAATGGAAGCTGTGCCACGTTAAGACTCCTGATAGACCCAGGATCACTAACAACTTTTATTACCAAAGGAGCAGTTCAGAAATTGAAGCTGAAGGAGTAGAAATTATTTGCCAAAATAGCTGGTGTTGGAGGTCACAACATTGGAGTGGTAAAGAAAATAGTGAACCACAAAATCCAACCTATCACAACATCCGAATTTGAGTTGCGCATAAATGCTCTAGTGTTTCAAAAACTCACGAAACTGCTACCAGAACAACAGATACAAACAGAAAGCTGGAAGCATATTAGTAACCTAGAGCATGCAGATCCAAATTAAAACACACCAGGCTCCATATAGATATGTTACTTGGAGAGGATTATTATCCAAAGATCGTGTTAGGGTATATTATAAAAGGAAGTCCAGAACACCCAATAGCTCAAAAAACAGAACTGGGGTGGATCTTGTTCGGAAAATTTAAAAGCCCAAGTGCCCAACACCATGAAAACCATGATATCATATATCGACTTAGAGAATCAGTTAAAAAAATTTTGGGAAATTGAAGAAGTCAACCTAGAGCAAGAATTGACTAGTGATGAACAAAGATGTGAGGAAAACTTTAAAAATAACTACAAAAGATTAGAAAGCGGTGAATACCAGGTCGCACTGCCAGTTAAGGGCGATGAGTTCACATTAGGTGAATCAAGGAAAAAGGCCACAGCACGCCTTCTTCAAGTGGAAAAACAACTAAATAAAAACATCCAGATAAAATTTGAATATAAAAAATGCATGGATGAATACATCTATTTGAATCATATGATTGGTCACAGGGATGTTTGATGACGCGTCATCTATTATTGTCGACGTTGACGAGTCAACAAAGCGTCGACAATAATATTTCAGCATCATCTATGTCGACAGTCAGCAATTCGTCAACAATTCGTCAACAATAAAAAACAAAACAAAAATCGTTAGTATTTTTATTTTATTTTTAATTTTTTTATTATCTCTCATTGGACCTAATTAGAGACTAGTATTCTTGCATCTGATTTTTCCTCGTTTCTAACCGTTTTACCTATGCACCTTTCAACAGTAAATGTTTTGTATTCTCGTGTTGTTTACTTGTTTCTATTAAAAAACAAAAATTATTTCTGTATGTGTGACTAACTTTTTCATTTAATACGAACGAGCAGATTAAATCGAGTCAAAGTATCAATACGAAATAAAGCGAATTTACCTATACATAGATAACTACCATCAAGTTGAGAATAAAAATCTAAACTCGAAGTGTTTAGTCGTAAAAACTTCTCCTTAGTCGTTGGTTCGATACTCTGTGAGTTTGTGAGGTGATTAAGTTTTAGAATTTTTGTTTCTGTAAATTAAAAATAAAATTATAAATTATTTATAATTTTATTTTAATCTTATTATTTAGTATGGTAGATAGGCCGAAAAACATTAATTTTGAGAACTTAGGTTTTGTTTTAAATAAAATAAAAAACCAAAATCCTAACGGTCTAGTTAAATTGTAGTATGTTGCGCATTGTACAGTGTGTAAAAAAGATTTAAAAAATACTAGTGCTACAAGATTAAGAGCACACAGGTATGCAATTCGGCATTATCATTTATTTATTTTTTGTTTTTATTTTAAAATATTTTTTTGAAATTTACCATATTTTCAGAAACAATTGTGTGCCCCCAAATTCAGAAAATTAGCAAATGACCACCAAAAATTCATCCGGAATCACTAACGATAATTACGAAATTATAGAACTAACTGACAATTATGATGTTATTGATGATAATAATGTAAATGTTTAATTTCAGTGTTTTTTTGGCTACTCAAATTACAAATAATTGAATTATACAAATTAAAAAGAATTCTTTGAAATTTAAAATTAATAATAAAATTTAAATTTTAAATCATAATCACCATTCAGCTCTTAATTCGAATAGCCTGGTTTATTAAATAGAACATTAACAAACATGATTTATATTTTCTTTACTAGCACTTGACGCTGACGACATTATCGTTATAGCGAGTCGAAATGAACCTTTAACTCCTGATGGAATTGGAATGTTATCATCAACCATTTCTGGCTCATCGACTTCATTGATTTCTTTCCCACTTTCTAATACAACTAGTGGTAATACAACACAAGTAACAAGTGGC
Source organism: Tipula confusa (assembly GCA_963556175.1). NCBI lineage: Eukaryota > Metazoa > Arthropoda > Insecta > Diptera > Tipulidae > Tipula > Tipula confusa. The sequence goes on along the minus strand of OY744475.1, from coordinate 153,676,205 downwards.
GTATATCTTGAGTCAGATTCAGACGTGAATCCGATCGTTTTTTAATGTTCCGAACCACAAATTATTGAGGTATACAGTGACACAATCTCAGAATCTCAAATGTTTTTGGCATCTAGTAAACCAAAAATATCATAGATATTTTTACTTATTTACCAATGCTACGCTAAATAAATTAACAAGCCAAACATTAACAAGCATTTCTGACGAAATCTAGGAAAACTATAAATTCTCGTAAACAGATGAGCGGATTTGTTGACTGCCTTACTTGAGACGAGGAAGAAAAGATAAATGAATTGCTGGCTAAATTCTTCTTCGGATGTAATATTCCATTTAGCGTGGTAGATTCAGAGCACTTCAAAAATTTTATCAGAGCATTACGGCCGAGCTACGCCGATAAAATACCTGGCCGGCAATCACTATCATCAAAAATGCTAAATCAATTATATGTAAAATCTGTACATAATATATCCGCAAATTTTAGTGGCCAATAATTCAAAAACCGTTGTAACGATGATTCATAACATAACCGGTGAAAACCGGCTTTTCTAAATGCGTGGGATTTCACAACAGAATCTGAAACAGGTGAAGCGTTGGCCAACGTTGTATTAAACTAATATTTATGCTGTTGTATCAGATAATACGGTAAATATGATGAAAAAGGGAAGGTTGAGGTCTCAGTGGCTCACGACTTGCAATAGCCATATCGGCAATTTGTTATCTAAAAATATACTCTCAGATAACAATCTTAACTGTCTGACCGATATCGTAACGGTTCTAAAGGAATTTAAACATCCGAATTTCGAAAAAATTGTAGTAAATATGGGTAGTAGTAGAATGAAAATGCCATGTGATACTAGATGATGCTCCTTTAGAGATTCTTTACTAAGTTTTAAAAAAATCTATGTTTTATGAAAAGAATTAATGCAGGCAATAGTAACATCAAGCAGCGCGTAAAACAGCTTATTTTCGATCATGAATTTATCGGCAGGTGTGATGAAAATTTTAAATTATTTGATCCTATAGCTAAGCTTATCCAAATCTCGCAAAGTTCAATTACTTCATTAGCGGACTCGGTAAATGCCTGGATAAATTTTTCTAAAGAGCCAGTTCTAAACAAATATTTTGATAAAAATACGCATAGAAAAAATATGGCGCTCAATATTTATGCTCTTACAGCATACTATTCACGCTCTTATTACTGCAATTCTGGCTTATCTGAAGATCGTCTGTTGCTGAATTTTATTATAAATGAATTGGATGGAGATGGCATTAAAGAATAGACAGAATATGAGGAAGATAAATCAGCATTTTTAAATATGCTAAAAACTAGTATGTTACTGGAAAGCAGCAACACTCAAATTCCCAAAGCTGGGCACGCTTGGCTATTCTACTTTTGAAAATACTGGCTTCATCAGGACAAATTGAGTGACGTTTTTCGAACTGGTCGTTTGTGCATTCGTTAAATAAAAATCGTCTGACTTTCGAGAAATCTAAAAAACTAATCCATATGTATTATTCTTTAAGATTATTGGATAAAAATGAGTCAGATGACTATTAGATTAGTTTTATTATTTTATTTACAATTAATTGCTATTGTTAAAAGAACTTAAAAAAAAGTATAATATTATATTTTATATGAATTTTTTTTATTTATTATTTATACTACATTACAGTAAGACTGAATTGTTTTAATTGCAGATGCAGTGCAATAACTTTTATTTTTTAAGTCTGAAATAAAATTAAATAAAAAATTTAAAATAAAAAATAGAGCATAATCTTTTATTTCTATGTTCTATGAAATTAAATTTAAATTTAATAAAAACCATTTGAACATAGAAAAATTATTTATTGTTGACATTGTCGACATTGATGAAATTTTGTTGTTTTAAATAGAGACGTCAACAATTGAATAATTGACATGTCATTTTTGACCTCACCATCGCCGATTGGAATAAACCAACTTGATAATACAGGTAGAAACTACTTTCTACCTCACTAAATTAGTAGTCAAAAAATGTATAGATAATATCATCGAGGCAACCATAATATAATCCATGTTTTTCTCGTGAACCATTATATGTTGCACGCTCTCACGTTGGAAACCGGAAAACCAAAAAATTTAATACACAGAATTAGCGAGAAAAAGAACATAGCGCACATATCAGCATTACAGGTAATCGTTCATATGTTATACCATGTTTTATATATTGTATCAATTTTTAACATTTTTCACTTATTCTTTTAATAAAAACATTTATTAAAATTTACATTTATTTTGTTTAAATTCGTTTGAATAAAAAATTCATTTTTTCCAACATTTATAAAAAACATTTATTATCAAAAAGCCCGCCTGTGTGGGATCACCTAGCATTATAAAAAAAATCGACTGACAAATTGAAAAAATTCAAGTGTTTCATGTTATGTACAAAGGCTTTTAAAAATATTTGAAAGAAATAGTCACTTGAACCTTATTAAAACGCTCGAAAGGTTAAATTAAGAGTTGCGTGGGTTGTCAAAAATGTATGAATATTTTAAAGCATAAGGCCCGTTGTACATTTCAACTAAGCTAAGCTAAGCGATGTAAAATATGTTATTTCTAATAGTTTGTATATCACGTATTTGAATGGGTCGTTGCACACTTGAGCTAAGCTATGCGAGTTTTATTTTTTGTTTCGAGCGATGAAAACTAACATAGCTCAAGATGTATTTCCCTTTCTAATACAGCTATATCGTTCACACTTACATTGAAATTTTTATTATTAAATCAAAGCCTCCTATATTAAAATACAATCTAATTTTGATTTTAATATTAAATGTGCGGCAATTGCATCCATGTATGTGTGAGCGATGTTATAGTTGAAATGTGCAATGTAATGAACTAAGCGAGCTATGCTGAAATATTTTCATCGCTTAGCTTAGCTGAAATGTACAACGGGCCATGAAAATGAAAACGAAAACTGATTTTTAATTTTTCACTAAAACTACAATATATTTTGTATGATAAAGCTGAAATCATTTGAAACCAATTCGTTACTACTATACAATTATGGTTTATTTAAAAAAACTACTTAAAAATACTTGATCTTCTTAAAATGTGATTTTTTAATTTTTACGTTACAAAGAAGTGATATATTTTTATAAATTTTATTATTTTCGTCCTTTTTTTCTATTATACTTATTTTTTATGTTATAATTTTAAATAGCCAGTGTTTAAAATAGCTATGTTTTTTTGAAAATTTTACAGCAACAACAACGAAATTTACAACAACAATCGCATCATAAAGATCTAAAGGAGATTTATGTTAAATCCAAAGTGGATTTAGCTAAAGCCAAAATTTTTTAGTTACAAGCTCGCCACTTGATTTTTTATTATTATTAGTTTGATAATAAGATATTAGAGGTATTATACATTTTTCTTTCTCAAAGCAATACAACTTATGTTAGTTGCCAATGTTTCCAACTCGAAATCAATTTACATTTATGGCCTCTCCACCTGACATGTAGAGTATACCTTTACAATTGCAGTATCTTTTAATAAAAATTTCAAAGATGGCGTCATGTGAGGTCAATTTACAATAAATTTGATATTTAGAAATCATTTGAATTTTTGTATTTAAACAGAAAGCATTAAAAACAATTTGTTTAAAAATTATTAAAAATTATTCTCTAAAAAAAAATTTAAATGACTCTGCACTATTTTTCTATATACATTTTTCTATATACAAAAATTGAATTAATTTGAGTTTAATTTTTTTAATAATTAAAAGTTTTAATGAACGATGCATACATTTAGACAACCAAACATTACAGACTTTCAGAGATATGGAATAAAAATCAAAAGGTAGCCATTTTGAAAACAGTAAAATGTCAAAATTCTTGCATACCATCAACTGTGGCAAAATTAGTAGAAAATGACTGTAAACAATACGATATAACATTAATTTTTTGTGTCTTCACTAGCAACTGTTCGAAAATTAATAGTATAACTCGATTGCAATTGCAGATGGAGACGGTGTGTTAATAAAAGCCGAATTCATCCAATAAGTAGGCTGTACAATTTCAAAATATTTTAAAGTATATATTAGTGAATTATGAAAAATTTAATTTTTATTTTTCATGGACAACTAAACCGAAAAAAAATATGAAATCGTCTTTGGTCATTAGCCACTAATTGTTTTTGAATTCACACGCCATTTTGAAGAAAACTTGCGGAATAAAACATACGTCATAATAATCTGTATATATACGTGTGTCACACGTGTGTATACGTGTGTCATATTTTGTGTATTCAATTTTCTGTTGTAATTGAAAATAAAATTAATTTTGAAACAAGAAGAATTTTAATTCGAATTTTTAATTACAAATTCGGAGTCCTCTTGTCTGATTAGTTTGGCTAATTTTTTCGCCTCGCCATCGTGGGAACCACCCATTAATCACTATTGTAACATGTGTCAATTATCCGCGTGTGCTAGGTGATGAGTTTGGCTTTTACTGACGATTTTGGGGTAATCCAAAACGAAAAATGAGTAAAAAGCAAAACCTTCTACAATAAAAGCCGAATTCATCCATTACGTATGCAGTGCAAATAACCTTTTTTTTAAAGTATTTGTGAGGTATAAAAACTATGAAGAAAAATTAGATTTATTGTAGTTGTGTACTATTTATTGATAATGTCATAGTAACGAAACATTTTTAATTTGTTTATATGGTTTTTAATGTTATACTATCCAAAACCGTCTATAGTAAAAGCCAAACTAATTGCGTAAGCACTTTATCCAATTTGTAATGAATTCAGCTTTTTATATAAGGTTTTGTTACTAACACAAAACCAAATAGAGAATTTATTTGGTTTATTTATTTATTCACGTGTGCTACTCGAAGAGTTTGTCTTTTAGTATAGACGGTTTTGGTATATAAACGGTCAAATTTTGCGTTTTTACGTTTTTTGTTTTCCTGTAGGTAAAGCGCTTACTTATATTTTATATTTTCGTCGAGAACAATTGAAGCATTTTACCGAGTTATTTTGGCTGTACTAGAATTTCCCACGAAAGAATTGCTAGATAAGAGATAAAAGGTAAGAGATTTATAGACAGGCTTTGGAATCTGGAAAAGTAAAACCTATGATGATAAGTTTCTCCGAAATCTGAGTAGCAGTAGTAACGGTGGCAAAAAAGCACAAAAAATTGTGTATAACAATCGGTAAGCAGATCATGTTATATATTAATGTAAATCATCTAAACAAATACGGGAAGAGCTACAAAGTATTTATGATACGAGCATACAGTAAATACGAGCAAATGCAGTTTTGAATAGTTATACAAAGGTCAAAGGATCCCAGTGAGGATATGGCTACGCATAACGCATGTCAACATACTGTTACTCAATTCAGAATGCAACATACCAGCTCCATAAACTTTCTGGATTTAACAAGCAATATGGAATAAATCAGTTTAACAGTATTAAAAAATAAGGGCAAATATTGATCATGAACGAAAGTCCTCGAGCATGTTCAAGGATACAGCTTAATTTTAGTAGAATTCATTTTACAAAACTTGCATGTAGTGACTTTTGCAGTAGAATTTATATCTGAATTTGCACCTATCTAATTGGTCAAACCTGAATAACCATTTAAGTCGAAAATAAAAGAAATAAATCAATATTTTGCAAAATTACTAATTGCTTTTGCCAACGGATTTTACTTTGTATTTAAATAGGATAGTTAAATAACAAAATGCTTTCTGATTACTTTGAAGAGAATTTCTGAAGAGATTTGAGACAATAGTCGAGCGTATAATATTTAGCAATGATGGCTTAGAACAAAAAAAGAAAAACTAACCACAGAAACCAAACGTGATTAACCATAAACACTGTACGGGCCAGCAATGGCCGGTGAGAGACGTTTTTTTCTATCTGTATATCCTCGTTACATATGATATCGGTTAGTTTTTTTTAAATGGTACGAGTAATCCTTTAGTTTCCTTTAACAATACCCTTTTGTGTTGTTAAACTAGAGTGTAATGAAATTGTGAAATGTTAAAGTATTTTGGGCGAAAAGTGTTGTGTACGATATAAAAATTATGATTCAGCAATAAAACCGATTATTTACAACAAAAAAAAAAACATAATAATAATAAAAGAATTCACAATACGGTTAATAATGCATATATAGTAATTTACTTACCGTCCCGGTGGATCCCCACGTTTATCAAATTTAACGATATCACCATCATTTTGGGGATAAGAGAATGTAACATTTTTCAAATATTCCTGTATCGAACAAAAAAAAATAAAAAAAAAATTTAAGAAAATTGATACACACACACACATCTTACCTCACACCTTGAATACATAAAATATTTATAAACGATGATACTATATACCTATATATAGTAATACGTTTTACTTACATAAAATTGTGTTCCATTAAAAGTTTTTAGCGCATCGCATTTCCCTTTTACTTTTAGACCGCAAACATTTTCTTGTAACGTTTCTAGAGCATAGGCAACCGTGTAAATTGCTTTTATTAAAAAACTTAATTTTGGTTCCTGATGGTAATTATATGTAAGTGATTCGTTATCTGAAAGTACAAAATTTTATATTTAAAATAATTAGAGAGTTACAACAACATTAAAAATATGTCGATAACTTTATGGATAGCTCTGGTAAACATTTTTGTAGTATGGACAGGACTCTATATTCAACTGTTTTGTAGACCGAACAATCTATTGTGCAATATAATTCAGAACAACTCAGGACGATAATTACTATAGCACCACTAATGAAAGCAAAAAAGGAAAAAAGAACGTTCATTGCTAGGAGTACAAAGCAAACAACCATTCATTGAATAAGGAGAGATAAAACGGCTAGAAGTGTTTATCAGATATTTTTACCTTTGTGAGGTAGCAACATAAAACTATGATTATCCGTTCAGAGAGAGTTTAACTCTACCCTCACAAACGATCTTTGAATAAAATTTAAATTCAACAAATTCTCTAAATAGATTCCCGTTTAATACTGTTAAAATCATTTAAATCTACAGCCTTATAACATCATAAGAGATCACACATATTTAAATATTACATGTGCTTATGTGATAACTGTACTATTATTCAAAAGCGTTTGACCAAAGAAAATATACTTATCAGAAGTGAAGACACAAACAAAATAGTACGGGCAACAATATTTTTGTTGCGAAATCCATATTTTTTATGTCCATCTAGCGAGTAACTTTAATTTAATTTATATAAAGTTACAATAAAGCTTGAATGCGATAGATTTTTTTTATGGAATTTGTTTTATTGTCATTCGGTTTTCTTCACATGCATATAAAACATACTTTTTTTATATAAAAACACTAACACAATTGCTTTTTCGGTTGGTTTTTGTTATTTCTTGAGCGATTTCCGATCTTATGCTATATTTTTTTTAATTTTATTTCTTTTTATTGCAAAGCAAACCATAAGCTATACCGATGGATTGAGTCATAGACCTAGTGGAAATCTAAGAACATCAGATGTACATCACGGAATGTCTCGTAACATCAATGGGTACATGAACACAAATGATTGACAGGTTGGCTAGTTCCATAGTTAAACTTAGCTTACACGTACGATTATCAACTGCTTTGAAATTCCAAACAGCTTTTCCTACCTTGGGCCTAAGAAGGAAACTAACACCAAGATTGCCGAGGTCTCCATAGTGTAAAGCAATGTATAGCCTTGGGACACATGAAAAGCGAGTTCCTTGGTTTTCTTAGCTACTGCACGTTCCACGTACCGATCATAAACTACAACCATAAACCTACGACAAGCCAAGGATGATGTGGTAGAGATCTAACGGTTGTATGCTTGTTTAAAGGTCTTTTACGAAGCATGGGAGTCCCTGTGGTTAGCAGGGCACTCTCATGCTTCGTAAAAGACTCCTAAACGAGCATGATATCCTTAAAATGCCACCACGGTATCCTTTGCTTGTCGTAAGAGGCAACTAAACAAAGGTTCGATCGCTGGGCTGACTACCCGCTTCCGTAAAAAACTTTACTGTTAAAATAATCAACAAAAGGAAATGTGGGTACTGTTAAAATTTAACTCGAATCCCACTTATGTATGTTAACGGACACGCAGTTTAAGATCTATGTGAAACGTGCAGTCGCTAAGAAAACCAGGCGAGTACGTTTACTCTATATCAGTCATGAAAGGGTATTGCTTGGAATTCGTTGCTCTCCAAGAAACTCGATAAAATGTGGAGAATATGTATCCCAACAATCATTTCTTTTATTTGATGGTAATATGCTATTGTTTGTAGTAATGGCCGTTTTCCTACTTCAAATAACTTTACACTGAAATTGGTTTCAAATATATTCCTTTCTCTTCTCCTTCTCTTCTCTTTTTTCCGTGTTACCAACTTAATAATGGTTAATAATAATAATTTCCCATGAACCAATTTACATTTTATTTATTTACTTGACTGTCCACCAGGTGGCAGTATTCGACCAATTAAACAAATGTTTATTCCAACAATCCAAATATTAAAACTATTTATACTACAAGTTATAATTAAAAAAGTACAATTATTGTCAACTTTTTTTATTTCGTCGCTATTTTCCATTTTATTATATTTTCGTACGTGATAATTATGTTGTGACTATCAAATATAAACGTCAAAATTTGAAAAAAATAAAAAGTTGAAAATTTTCACCACAAATAAAATTTTTATATTTTAACTTTTTATACGATATTTAAACCAGGCAAAAGATTGTTTGAATGAAAATGATAGTAAGCCATGATTTTTTTTCTTGTTTTAAATTATTCTGTTGTTGTTCGAAATAATTCCAACAGGAATGAAGTTCGTTGTTTAATATATTTATGTACAATAGAATTATTTGCACACGATATTCACAAAATATTTTGTTTATATTTTTGACACATTGCGAGACAACTAGCGGCATAATCAATACAATATAGGACTATTTTCGTTTGGAATATAATCACGACAGTCCGACATGATCTATTGCTTGTTGACATGCAAAACATAAACAGAAATGGACTAAGTTCAGTTCACCACCATAATTTATCTAACTTTATTGCAGGAGTGCAATAAAGTTAGATAAATTATGTGAGTGATGAATAAAAAATTCCGAACGTTTCGAGAATAGGTTTTTTACCTATTTGCCTGTGAACTTTATATGTGGAAATACTAAGGAAATTTGTTAGGGAATTTTGACAACTATCCACAGCTACGCAATGGGTTTGTCTTTTATTATAGAAAGTTTTGATACTGCTATAAAATATACATACATTTTTACAAATCATTTGTACAAATCATAAAAATTTGGATAGAAGTGAGCCTTTACAAAATTTACGAAAATGGATTAAGTCATTAGAACTGTGTTCATTGTTGATTTACTGTCTCCCTGACAGGCAAGACCAAAATTGATATCAAAAATATTTTTACTCTCTCTATATATGAATAACATGTAGCTTTACCATAATTAAAGATTAAACAATCATATTCATTTATGGTATCTTGTTAAAATTATATTACACCAGAACTGTTACCCATAGATCACAAATCCGCGAATGAAAAATAAATTTTGTGATTTTTGGCACCTTTGTATACATAAACCATAATTTATTCATAATTATGTTACGTACATAGAATATAAAACATATATAGCATATATGTTTACATATTTATCATAGGTATGTATTCCACGACGTGTTCAATTTTCAAAATTTACCTTAAAACATAATATAAAATGGAAATAGCAAAATTGAAAACTTACGTGTTTCTGCCAAAGGATTTTCATCAAATGGGATTACTTGGCAAAAATGTGTGTCGTAATATTAATTAAAATATTGGATATGGCTTTGTCGGGCTTAAATTTAAGGTACATGGCAGACAGTAGAATTAAACACGATTTTGCAAATAAATGGTTTACGATTATATTTACCGCAACACTTAAATCATTCAATGATCAATGATTCGATGATTTGATGTCTTCATCTGTTCTATATGTTTTTGCTAGTTTGCAACCAAGGTATACAAATCCATTAATCTTTTCTGCATATTTTCTCTTGGTTGATATATATCGGTGTTGATATTGGTGTGCTTAGCCTCATCGTCTTGGTTTTCTTGATATTGATTTTGAGGATAATCTCTTTCGCTAGAACTGATTGCTCCTACTTTTTTTGTTGCATGTCGGCGGGTTTGTGTGTTAGCAGGCATATGTTATCTGCGTAATCCAGACCATTGAGTTTTGCCGTTAACCATTATTGGATGCCGTTGGGGGACGCGCTGTCTAATTTTCTCATGACGCTATCTAATACTACAAGCACAGTAGTTGCGAGAGTACGCATCCTAGGGTTCACTTAGTTTGCCTTTATATTAAATTCGAGTATCTATATACTTGTGTGTATCTTGTATAGTTCGATTAATTTCTTTGGGATCCCCATTTCACAAAGTGCCTTGCATATGCACGCTCGAAATACACGTAGGTCACTCTATATTAAATCTATTACGATTTGACTTGGTGCACTTTACAGCAACATGCTTTATTTGGAACTGTGATATTACCAGTTGGTGGTCACTGTGGATGTCTGCACCTCTCATTGACCTGACATCTTGTAATGACGTGAGAAACTTCTTGTCGGTTCTTTGTTCTGCCATCAGGTGATGGCCGTTTGTATTTGTGTATATTTTTGTGTGGAATTCTACTGCCTCCTATGAACAGCTGCGGTTGGTGACGCAGAAGATTAGCCGTTCTTCATGATTATTACGCACGAGTGCTTGTTTACCCATGATGATTGTTAGGTTGATGTTATTTTATCCAATTTTTGCATTGAAATCCTCTTGTCGTCCAATCAAAAAATTTTAAAATATTTACAAATTTTAAAATATTGCGACAATTTTTAAAATATTGCGACAACCTTTAAAAATTGCAGCAAGTTTTGAAAATTGCGGCAACTTTTGAAAATTGCGACAAATTTCTCACATATCTTGCTAGATGTCGCTAGTGGTATCGTTTTAAAATAATCAAACTATTTTTATATGTATTTTCGCCTAAATGTCATATATCTATAATAAATTTTGACGACATTCGATCGACTCGACATCCGGAATATCAACAGTTAAACTGTTTTTTTCTTAAGATGGCAGCACTCTATGTATTTCCATCTCACTTTACTAAATCTGAGGATGTGTATTTCGTAACGGTTTATTTCTTTCTCTAATCTGACGTTCCAATTTCCGATTCGATAGCGAAGGGTTGATATTTGTATTTGCCGGTGTGGGTTATTTTTCTAGTATTCGTTTCTGAAATCAATTTTTGAATTCGGATTAGTGAATGATTGGCCCACTGAATTGTGCCAGCTCTCAGGGCTGCTAAGTAAGGTATAACTGGCATACCGGGGGGAGGATTCGTTCCATTCCATTTTTGACTTTTGTACTTTCTTCTATGATATTTCCAATGCAATCACCCAAATTTGTACTAATCCTAGCAATGGTTGCTTGACGTTGGTGATGCAGTTGATATCATCTTATTTATCTCTGCCACTCTTTGTCCAATATATTATTGATGCCCTAATATGATCCAGCTTTACCATTATGCCTTTTGCATTCCATTATGCATTGTGGTATTTTGAATTGCTTTAACTCCTTCCACAACGGGGTGATAGAGTCATAATATCGTTGATCTTCCGGTAACTGTTTTTTTTCAGCGCTCTTCTATTTGTCGACTCTGATTCATGTATTTCTTGCAATTCGAGTAATCGGTGTAATTTATGGCCTCCTTGCAATTCCATCGGCGTTGTTGTGCAATGATCCTCTAGTTTATTAGGTTTAAAATGAGTAGGCCAGTAATGAGTAGGCCTGTTGTTCGATCGATCTTGTAATTTGTTCCTCTGATTTCTTGATTTGCATTAGCCATTTAGGTGCAGCACAGTCTGTTCATAGAATCCGGTAGCTTTAACGGTTCTCAGAGCTTAAAGCGATGTAACTGAAGGTTGCTTACATGTTCATCAAATGCACGTCCTAAACAATGGTGCCTCATAGAACCTGTCTTCTTTTTATAGTTCGCACGACTTCCAATAGGTCAATACCCGCCTTAAAGATTTAACGTATATATACTATAAAGATTTTGGCTATATTGACAGCGTAGCCAATGTGTCAACAATTCGCATAGCAATAGGTAACATTGCTTTTTAGTTAAATCATTGAGCTTGCAGGAATCAACACAGAACCTCGTCAAACCATCCTTCTTTTTAACAAGTACAACTGATGTACTTCAAAAGGTGTTCATCTGTTCAATTATTCCATTAAGTTCCATTTGTTAAAAAGCTCTTCGGCATCTTATTGTATACTTTACCAGTAGCCTTTCTCAAATTATAATGGGTAACATTCTCCATTCGCTCTTGAGGTACAATATCACGACCTAAGACCGATTTGGACGTGCCGGTACGCAATGTAAAAATGTTTGATTTCCACTCTATCATGCCATTAATAATCAAACTGTTGCGGTCGTTGCCGAGTTAGACAATTAGAACAGTGAACCGAAACTTTCCACCTGGTATTGAACTTTGTTGTCCGTAGTTTTATTCATTAGATGAGTTATTAATCTTCCTCACAATTTGCCTATCTGCCACTATCTCTCCAGTTGTTTTTCCCAACTGTCAAGTTTCTTCATCGTTTGTTCATCGAGCCTTGGGTTGGTGTTCTAATAGTGGCATCAATCATGGCCTGTATCTGTATCGGTTTTTATGCCAACAAACTATAAATTAGTCAAGACAATGGGGCACTTGGTGGCAAATTTGAAATAGCTAGAACTAGTTGCCAACACTATATAAAGTTAACTTGTTAACCTTAGACATACCTTATTCTAGACATTAGCGCTGCCACCAGGACTAAGGCATGAATTAAGCAATATCTATAAAGGTTTAATGTTCCTTTTGATATAACTACAGATCAAGGCATACAATTTAAGTAAAAACTAAAAATAAAGTGTTACATCCGTATATTAATTTCCCGAATGAAACCAGCGTATAAATGGCACATTTTGATTCCTGTCGAAAAGTCAGGGTGGATACTAATAGCTCGTACCCTAAACCAAATGACAAGTAATAAAACACCAAACGCAAACTTACGCTGTCAATTCGAAGCAACAGAACCGACAAACATTCTAGGAAGTGAAAATAAATTTATACCCGCAGTTACAACATCACTATAGACATCAAAATCTTGATTAACAAGCTGATTGACTATTTGCCATTGGCGATGCGTATCTCAAACCATTTTTACTTGAATCAAAACCAATCGTAAATGTTTTCCACGTCAACAATGTCTAACTGAACTATCTAAACATCGTAAAAACTACTTTCCAAAAGACATCTACAATATTAAATCATAACCAAACTTTTATAATAAAAAAGACAAAAGTAATTCGTAAGCGAATAATTTCGATTTATTTTCCAATCTAGATACGATTCGAGATACGAAAACATTTTAATGGCCATTGTTGTTGTTGTAATTTTATGGCGACAATAAACTTTTGTATCCGCTACGCACCCAAATATAAAGATAAAACATAACCGTTAACATAAAATAAATGAAAATTGATTTACTTACATGTACAGTATGGTCGGCCACTTGTTGCATTTTTTTCCTCATTCGAATCATCAACAAGTTCATCCGGTTGTAGTGTACAGTTGAATTTTGACTAAAAAATTTACACAACGAAACAAATTTTCGTTATCAATATCGATCGATTTAGATGTCAGTCAAAATGTGTTAAAAGATTTACTTGCTTACCGCCCAAAACTCTTTAAACCATGGATTACGTGAATTGTTGTACGGCTTTAATGCAAAATAATACGAATCGAATGCATCAACGCGTGGACTATGTATACGAATTGAAATGGAACCGACCGCTTCTTGTTCGTATCCTTCGACGACATCGGTTCGATCCGCCCAACCATCACTACATACATACAATCGGAATTGATAATATTAGTCTATAAGTAAAATAAAAATAAAATTGTATCATGGCTCTTACGTTCCAATTAATAAAAATCGATCGGATGCATTTCGATTTTTTATTGCTTTGAGAAGGCCACGAATTGTCATTCCTTCACAAAAACATACGACAACATTGGCATTTTTATCGAGTGACAAATTATCGATTACTGCGTTGAATTGTTCGTCATCATCGTTGCTAAGAATCTGTAAAATTAGTAAATTATATTAAATCGTTATTGGTCCATTTTGAAATAGAAACTACGTACCGAACTGTCTTTAGCTATGCACACTCCATTTTTTTCAGCTAACTCTCGAAATGCTTGTATGCCCGATTGTCCATAATTTTCTGTAAATAAAATGAAAACCAACATTTATTTGATGCCTTAAAATTATTAGTCAGTAAAAACAGGTGAGATTCACCGATCCACAATTAGTGTCTGGGAAAAGGAAAAGGAAACGAAAAGAATAACTGGGCCGTACATTGATTCTCGGCCATTTTATACCGTAACATCAGTTCGGATTCAGAGAAAGATATTCAACCATACAGCAAGCATACATAGAACTACTAAAGTTATTGAGGATACATTAGAGACTAACATGGTATGCTTTGGAGTCTTTCTAGATACAGCGCAGGCACTCGATAAAGTGCGGCACAAGGGATTGTTTTTTAAACTCCAGAGGAGATTACCAAAATAATTTTTAATGACTGCAAAGTCCTATATTGAGGACCGACTCTGTCGCAATGTGAGGAGGAATACTCTGAGCTAAAGAAATGTATTGGCTGCTGTGGAAAAATTCCAAATTATCAGTACAAAACAAATTGTTACTGAACCAACAGGTGCTAAGCCCCATAATATAATTTACATTTTTACTAACATAAAAATGATATAAACTTTTCAAAATAAAGTTCTACAATGTATAGTTAAGTCTCCGTTGTGCCTAAGAAATGAAGACCCGCATATAAAGATCTAAAAATAGAGATGGTTGATGAAGAAATTGAGAAGCAGGCAGTGATGCATGGGGAGCTGACCTAATGATGATCTGATCTAATTAAAACATAGAATTCTTATATTACTATAGTGGATGGGACTAGCCAATGGGCTTTACCTCAATGAATGTGTCAAATATTGAAAATGAAATTACTAAGACTGTGTCCGAAACCCATGCCAAATATTTGTGAATAAAATTTTTGGCATTAATTTGAAAAATATACCCCTACATTCCCAATTTTTTATTACGCTGTCCGAAAAGTATAATAACTAAGAAGGTATAAAAACTATGTAAAACAAATTACTTTTAACTGTGTGCATTGTTTATTGAAATTGTCATAGCAACGAAAAAGTTCAAATTTTTCTTATTTGGTTTTGAATGGTACATGAAAAAGCCAACTAGTGAATTTTATATGTTTTATTGTATATCCGAGTGTGCTACGCGATAAGTTTTGCTTTTATTATAGAAAGTTTTGGCATTTGTCAAAAAACATCATAGCAAGTGACCGTGATAAATTGGATGTCTTCGTTTTTACAAAAAATTGTATTCTCAAATATTTATCATGAGTTTCGGACATAATCTAAATGAATAAATTCAGTTGTAATATAAAATTTAAAAAAATAATAATATTTAAAAAAATAAAATTATTGTAAAAGATTGCATCAATGATCCACCACAAAGTATGCGCATCTCTTGCAACAAACGGTATGTTAAAACCACGCAGAATTAATGCTTTTGGCTATTGGTTGTGTATTTTACAAGATTGATGTCTCATCACTTTCGGAGTAAAGTTTTTAAGTATAAGCAAATAAATGTATACCGCAAAACTGAGAAAGATCTGTGATGATCGGTGCTAGTCGTTATCTTTTGAAATTGGATATACGAAGAAATTTGTAAGCTGCCGTTACCATGTATGTAGTGGCTAAGCGTTAAGTCTCAGTCATTCATGATGAGACATTCACTGTAGATTTGCAGTTTCTATGGCAAACGGAAGAATAGTCATAATCACCAGTAGGATTCGATAGCCAAATTTACCGGTTAAAGTTACTTGACAACAGAATATATCTGATGGGGCTAAGCTATCTTATTTTAAGTTTAAATATAAAGTCAATAAAAAAATTCAGCATCCGTCAGTTAAGTGCGCAAATTTTTTAACTGAGTTGAATCTGCGAGAAAAACCTAGCAAATATATGTGCATGTTTTTTTCTTATTCTTACAATCTGCTTTTGGGGCTGAAGATGTTCAACACTTTTGCCGTTTACTTTTAGCATCGTACTCTACAGGGATAAAGTTGGACTTCAATTACAAAAAACCAAATGCAATGATGATCTAAAAATTGCTTAACTGTGTGAATGTTGATTAAAAGCAAAGCATTAGTGAAAGACTTGCATAGAGTTTGAAGGCACAAACTGTTTGTCCTGTTTCAACTAGAAAGGTCAGAATTAATTTTGGTGTACTTCAATATTATCATCTCTGGATATTTCTATTAAAGTATGTCACTATTGTAAAACTTATTTAAATGCAAACATTTTTTTAAGATGATGTTTTACGAATGGGATACCAAATGCAGAACCGGGATAATAAACTCGAAGGTATATTATAGTTTGAGGTGTTGACATTTTGAAAATTTCACAATTATTGTTGTAAAGTGATAATTTTGTAAAAAAAAAAACATATTTCAATACATAATATCAGTGTTAAGTTCAATGTGTCGTATATAGTTTTGAATTGCATAAAACGTGTGGAAATAATTAATATTTAAAATAAGATTATTTTAAATATTAAAATATAATTATTTTTTGTGTGTAATTTATAAAGTGATCTATTATTTTTTATATAACTAATAAATAACTAAAATATATATATTGTCTAATATGTCGTGTGGTAACTGCAATTTAAAGATCAACAGGGATGCACTCAAAGTTAAGTGTGATCGTTGTGCAAATATTTTTCATTTGCTATGCGTATCTTTAACTGATCAGGACTAAGAATTTATCGTAGGCCAAAAAAAATGTGGATCTGTCCGATGTGTATTCAGAAAGTTAAAAGTTCCAGAACGGACAACTGTCCAATTTCACCTTCACCTACTTTAAAAACTACACCAAAACCTACTACTTCGGAACCCGATTCTTTAATGATCAAAACAGTGTATGACGAGATCATCTTAATGAGGAATGAATCTATGGTCAACCATGAAAAGTTCAAAGTAGAATAGAAAGTCTTGAACAACAACAACTCCAAAATGAAATTGATATTGTAGGTGTTCAGGCTATGGAGAATGAACACATTAACAACTTAGTAATTGGTGTTATTAAAACTGGTATGATCGTTGATATTAATGAAAGTGACATTGACATTGCTTACCGAAAAAAAATAATAATGGTGATCATACAGACATAATTCATGTCAAATTCCTACGTCGGCATACAAAAAATATTGTATTAGAAGCTAAACGGAAAAATAAAATGCTATTGGCTGAAAATTGCGGATTGTCTGAAAATAAAATTTATATAAATGAAAGTTTAACCTTTTCGAAACGTCAACTATATGCTGCTGCTAGAAAGGCTAAGATCGATAAAGGTTATAAGTATTTATGGATCCGAAATTCAAAAATTTTGTTGAGAAAATAGATATGGATAAAACTATAGTTATTAACAATATTAACGATATTCAAACCATATAATGGCCAAATAATCACTTAAATTTAAATTATAGTTCCCCTTCATCTTTTTGTTCTACAACAATTTTACCTTCTAGCACTGAATTTCGAATTGCTCATCAAAATGTTAGAAGTTTACGCAAAAATAGTGATACTGTTTTTCTCATTTTAGCTCGCTAAAAAATTTACCTGATATATTATTTTGTACCAACGTTTGGATTTCATCCAGTGAGATTGATGCATATCATCTCAGGCGGCATTGTAGCGTACGTAAAAAATAAATTTTTATTTACTTCAGTTGTTTATGAACTTTCCTCTGCAGATGTTATAGCTATTAATTTAACAATTTTTTCTGTACCGATTTGTATAATCTGTGCTTACCTTTTTAATTTTTGTTCGATCGATGCTTTTAACAATGAATTAAATAATTTGTTGCAAGGAATTAAAAGCAAGAATTTTATTTTAATTGGAGATTTCAATATTAATATTATGACTTCAGAAGTTTCTATTAATTTAAGAATTAATATTGGATGTCCACCTGTTGCTTCTCAGACTGATAATTTATTGTTAATTAATATTATAGAACCTACTTCATTTTTTTCTCCCCTATATCTCCTTTTGAAGTTTGTTGCTATATTAAAAGTTTGAATACTTCTAATAGCCATAGCATCGATGGTGTAAGTAATATTGTTGTTAAAAGCATTGACACTAATATTGCATATACACTGCCTTATATTTTTAATGTTTGTCTTGAACAAAGTGTATTCCATCATTGTTTAAAAGCTGCTATTGTAATTCCTTTATTAAAAAAAGGAAATCCTAACATTCTAAATAATTACAGCCCAATTTCGCTACTCTCTGTTTTCTGAACAGTGTGTTAAAACTAGACTTTTATTATTTCTAAATAATCATGATTTTTTTTCTAATAGTCAGTATGGATTTAGAAAAGATAGAGGAACAGAACAAGCGCTCATTGCTTTTTGTCATATGATATACTGGTTGCTTTAAATGATGATAACAGCGCTGCTACCAAATTTATTGATCTAACCAAAGCATTCGACACTGTTGACCATGAACTGCTATTATACCAATCATGATGTGCTGGAATACAAGGTATTGCCCTAAACTGGTTTCGTTCTTATTTATGCAATAGAACGCAAATTGTTAAATTTTCTAACAAATTTAGTAGCTATCGGTTTATTACTAGCGGTGTTCCACTGAGCTCTGTTTTGGGATCAATTTTATTTCTTATTTATGTCAATTCATTATTCTTTGTAAAGTTTAAAGGGAATATGGTGGGTTTCGCTGACGATGTGGCGATTAATTATAGGTGCTATAATCAAAATGTTATTGCTAACCATATAAATTACGATTTAATTGTACTTCGTAAATGGCTCGATCTGCACTACATGACACTTAGTTTAAAAACTAATGTGATGTTTTTTAAATTATCTGGTAACAATGATATCAATTTGGATATTATTTATCATTCACCAACTTGTTCTTATGATCTATGTAGAAATACCGCGGGCAAATTGTCTTCCTGCTCTATTTTTTGTTACAAACTAGAATTAGTTAATCAATTTAAATATTTAGGAATAACATAAGACCACAGGCTTAACTTTAAAAAACACATTGAAAACGTACTAAACTATGTGCATGCATGTAATAGAAATATGTTCCTATTAAGGATACTGTGTCCTGTTTCAATTCTTGTAAACATTTATTACAGCTTAATACAATCAAAACTTCAG
Source organism: Tipula confusa (assembly GCA_963556175.1). Taxonomy (NCBI): domain Eukaryota; kingdom Metazoa; phylum Arthropoda; class Insecta; order Diptera; family Tipulidae; genus Tipula; species Tipula confusa. Next base: position 153,656,795 of record OY744475.1, on the reverse strand, counting down.
TATGGTATTTTAATATGGGGTGGTATATATTACTCAAATTTAAAATCGGCCATAGTAGCACAAAACATGTCTATGCTCTACCAATTTTTAGAAGCCTTGGTATTCTTCCATTAAGATATTTGTATGCCCTTAAGGTATTAAAAATGTTCTATTTTAGGAGTGGTAGTCGTAGTATTAAAATCACAGAGTATAACTTAAGAAATTGCGAACATTGCCTTTACCTTGTTAAACCAAAGAAGGGACATTTCATGAAATATTTTATTACTACTGCTCCTAGGCTTTTTAACCAATTGCCGAACAAATTAAAAAAACATAAATCATATTGGTAAATTTCTTAGTGCAGTTAAAACTTGGGTTTTAAATCAAGATTATATTGAATCGCAATTTCTAGTACATAAATAATAAGTTTAGATTAACATTTTTGTAACACTTAAATTATTACATACATTTTTGTTTTGCTTTTTTTTTTTATTTTTTATTTTTTTATTTAGTATTTTATATTGTTTTAAATTTTTATATATTATATACAATGTTTGTACCCTCAAACATTAATAGTTAATTTCTTATATTTGAAGGGAGTTCCGCTACTAATCTTCTAAGATTAATGAAACCTTCCTAGTTTTTCCATTTTTTATTTTTTATTTATTGATTAAAATACTGTTTAGTTATAATTTATTTATGTTTTTTCTTTGTTTTTACTTATGTAGTTTAATTTCATTGGAAGAAATAAAAAAAAAAATATGAGATCAAACCTAGTGATCACCTAAATAGTTCTTCTTTAAACTTATATACACAAAAATAACGCTTTAAAAAAGTGGTTAAGCTGCATCATACGTATTCAAACGTATGCGAGTAGCTGTATTTGAATTCAACAACCACTAGACCAATTAAACAACCAAAACAACGCGGCAATCTATTGTAGGTACATATCAGCCAACCAATAACTGGTGAATTGGATGGAATTATACAAAACCAAAATAAATAACTGAACAGTATGGCAACTTCACTCTGACTACAAAACAGAAGCCAGAAAAATCTGAACATAGCTTAAAATCACGTAAACATCCCCGAAATATTTGTGCGGCGAATACGTGAGTAATGGCTATAAAATTATGGCAAATGTTCATATGCTCGGCTGAAAACATGCTAGCAACCAATAACAAAACCAGACCAGCACTACTCCTGAAGTTGAAAAACATGCTGAGAATAATGATTCAGATATGCATAAAGATGCACCTGAAGATGAAGAAGGTGACATAAAATATTTTGTAGAAGAACATTACGGAAATTTGAATAATGGTACATCAATGTTGTAATTATATTAACAGTGAAATTGGAAAAATAAGAAATTCGCCAAACAAAAACGATCAGAATCTGTCTATCACCTTTAACACATTTAAGAAGTTAGTTGATAACAACAACCAGCTTACAAGCACGCAGAAAAAAACTACCTAAAAGATCATGGAGTGTCTTCAATCTCCATGCGTTAAATAAACAGGTATCGAGGTTCATACAAGGAGTCCTTTCATAATCTTCAAGTTATTGAAAAAATGGATAAGGAGTTACGAGGTTTATACGAAAACATTCTAAAAATCTAAAGGAGTTTCAAATAACTGCTCCATTTTTAAAAAGATAGTGACCCAATACTTTTGGCAACAGCTCTAGTTCAAGTAAGAAATATCAAAGCTGTGAATCCAACCTATACTCGAACTAGAGACGCAAGTCATATTTATCACAGAGAATGCAGCATAACTGCTTTGTACGCCTTATATGAAGGATCTAGCGGTAGTCTCTGGAATGTCATCCATAAAAGATACCAGTTATATTATTACGGCACTGGTTATAAGAGTTATTACGAAACCAAGACAGCAACATATTGAAATTAAACAGCGAACTTGCAGCGAACTGTAAAAATACAAATATGATTAATAATATCTGGCTGTCTCCCTCAAAATCGCAACGTACAAACTAAACGACTAAGCAGCCTCATCACTTTAGGCGATAGAAACAAACAAATGAAAAGGTTTCGGGAATCAGAAGAGCTGGCCTCAAAACGAAGCTTAACCGTCGAAGAATGAGAATGCGAAGAGCATTACGAAAAAACGCATAAGAGGCTAATGAATGGAAATTATGATGTTCGAATTCCCTTTAACAATCAAAAGCTCCCGAAAAAAATATTGGTGTCTCTAAACATAAACCAGAAACTAGATGACTCCAGATGGAAAAGAGATTTGCAAAGGTCCTGGAATTAAAAAATCAACATCAAAAGTTCATGCAAGAATACGTCTAACTCAACCATATGGAAGTAATACAAGATGTTTTGATCTTAAGCGCTTTTCGTTTATTATTTCCCTCATTCGACCTTGAAGGAAGACAACACGTCTACAAAATTAGGAGTAGGCGTCATGTAAAATATAAAACAGAAATATCACCGAAGACAACCTAAGTCGATATTTATTAAATGGAAGACACATCGTTACATAATTACTTCATATATTGAGAAAATGTTGAAGCAAATTAAAATAACCCGCAAAAATTAAGATTTACAACAAATACTATGGCGGCCTGGTCCAAATAAATGAATGGGCTGCTATGATTAAGATCAGTGACATATGGAACGGCTGCTGTGCATAGCGTAAAGATACATAGTACTACCGTGGTATGTTAGCTCATTATCGTGTTAGATGTCGCTACTGGTATCGTTTTAAAATAATCAAAATATTTTTGTGTAATCGCCTAAATGTCATAAATGTATACTAAATGTTGACGATATTTTATCGCCCCGACATCTGGAACTTCAATGGGTAAACTGTTTTTTTCTTATGATGGTAGTACTATGTGTATTTATACTATGTGCTGTGACTTATTTGGCAACAAAAATCTTAAACCAATTGGCGAAAGATGATGCGTCGAAATTTTCAATAGCATCAAAGTTTACTCAAAATGACTACTACGTTGACGATCTGCTGCCCGGGTCCAACACAATAAAAGAAGCGTTAATTGCACACGAATAATTACTAGGCTTTCTTTTTAGAACGGCAACTAAAAAACAATAATGATACAGTGAAAACAGATAAAACAATGAAACAGAACTGAAGCTTAGTTCTCTTTTGGAACTCTTCAACAGTCACGTTCCAATTTAAGGTTTCTCTATCAGTAACTAAAATAAACAGTAACCAAATGAAAAATAATATCAGAAAATACAGATTTTATCCGGCCTGGCTACAACATTCAAACTATTCAACAACACCTGATGGAATGAATAACTATAAAAAAATTTGCAGCCACAATAAAATCACCTATCAGCGATTTTCATCAACGCAACAGCTTGTCCGAATGGTAATTTATGCTGCCTTCAATTTCCATCCAGTATAAGATCACGAACTAAAAACGTGTCACATTTAAGGTCAGGAGAACTAAACTCTACTAAAACTAAACTTCGTCTAACAGGATTTAAACGAAAATAAATTCTTAATAAGGCTTTTATTTCAAGTGTCCACTATAGAGTTTTTTTTCTGTAGAGAGTAGAGCGTAGAGTGTAGACTCTTTACATGTAGTGTGTGCAGTATACGGTAGAGCGCCCGATAGAGCTAATTAGCATCACATTATTTTGCCATGTTATTTTTTTTCTATCGATGTTATTTTGCACGGTAAAATGGCGGCAACCATGTAAAATGGCGGTAACAAAAACCAATTAAATGTCAAATTACGTAAACCTATTATATAGCGTTCTCTATTGTAGAGGCAAAACTCTATCAAACATGTTTGGTAGAGTGTAGAGCAGATGTGGAGCTCTACAAAACCTAAAACAATAGCGTATACACTGGAGAGTTTTTTAGGCAATAGAACTCTCGCGTAGAGTATGTGTAGAGCGCTACTGCAGAGCTATAAAGGGTTTATACACTACTCTTCGTGAGAGTTTTCTCTATCCTTACGCAAAAAACTCTATAGTGGATACTCAGCTTAAAGTGCCAAATGAATTAGGATCAGCATCGGAAGAGTTTCAAGATATAATGAAAAATTTCGGAGTCGGCTGTGTCGTCTGCACGTCAGTTATTCTATTTCATTTTTTTTAAAATTTGGTACTGTTCTTTCATAATTAGCGGCCTATAGAGAACGATTGTTGTGTTTAGTGAAATTACGATGCAATGAAGTGACATCTATTACAAATAATATGTGCTAAACTTTTTATATATATTTTTATGTAGTTCGCCTCAATGTATGCATGTGTAATACCAACATTATATTAAAAACAATTTGTGATAGATATTACAATTAAAAAGACATTTAGGCGAACTATTCCTGTATAAATTATGATTTTTGCTTAACTATAATGTATGTGTAGATTAATTATTTTAAATTTAATTTAAATAACAGGCACTGTTTTTTTACACAAAATTTGACATCAGAATTGGTTCGATAATTAAGGCGGGTACCCTGTTTCACAATATATTGCTCGAATAAGCGGTCCTTGACGAAAGTTTCACCGCTTATTATGTTGGGCTCCACGAGAAAATATTATAAATGGAGCCTTGATATTAAAGATCAACTAAATGTAAAAAATGAAAGGAACATTTCATTCATTTTCTGAACATCTTTGACGCAGTAGAGTGTGTTGAAATTTATATTAATAACAAAATCATATGACTACGACACATAATTATTTTATTGGTCAACAAAAAATTAATATTGTTACCAAAAATGTTGCTTATACCAAAATATTGTTTAAGTCAACTACTAATTTAAAAACTGATGTTTTATTGTTTTTGACCGAGTGAGACATGAAAATGACTACTATAGTAGTTCAGTTAAATTAGTTAAACTGGTGACAGAAAAATATAATTTAGTGTCCATTTATTTACAAGCCCAGTTAATATAAAAAAATATATATGTTAAAAGTTTTTCTTTGGAAGTGTTTCCCAAAATAATTAAATAAATTTATGTGTCCCGAAAACTATATACATGAATATTATAATTTATTATTTAAATATTAAATAAATAAATAAATAAAAAATATTAATAAAAGTTTTTTTATGGTTTAATACTCACACACAGAGCGAGTAATACTAAAATTCTCACAATAGTTTTGTTTACCAACAGTATGACAAAAAAAAAACTGAACGAAATGCTAAAATAAACACATCGAAAAGTTTCAAACTGGGACAGCAAACTGAGGTATAAGTTAAACTTTTTTTGCGTTAAAAGTACCTTAAAGCTTTTATACAATGTACACACATAAAAAAGAAACAATTTTGGTTTGGCAAAATAAAAAAATAAAAAACCCAAAAACTTCAAAATGGGAGTATGTCCTTATTATTTGTTACCCATTATGTGTCTACGTATATATGGTAATACTGTGTATTGTAGAATATGGCAAAAATGTTTTATCGCTTCAAGGTACATAAATATTCCATTTGAATTTTATTTTTTATTATGGATACACATACTTTTCAGGGTACACAAATAATGTAAAGAATTGAGTTGTGTTGTGTGTTCAATGAGACAAATGGAGTTTTTTTTGAATGGATTAATCGTTGGAACTCTTTTGTTGGTTGAATAATATCGCCTAGGGTTCAATTTATTGTTACTAATAGTGATGAAAGGTGACCATCGATTTGCGTACGCGATAAAAGATCTCACAATCAGGATGAGGATGTGCTTTAGGATATTTAATGTTTGGTAAAATAATCATTATAGAGTTCACCAATAATATAAATCATCAATAACTGTAAACCACAGCCATTACAAGAAAGGCGGGATTTGCAGGATTTAGGTTATGGTGAAGAAAAATAGTTTATAGAAAGGAAACGTCTTCTTCGTTTCCATCTGATCTATTAAACGAATTATTATTTGAAATGGTTTGCCGACTTTAACTGAATGAAGCAAAACATATTATCTTAAAAAAACTGATGGTTTTTAACAGTGCTACTGCCATAAATTATAACTTTTATAAATTTAAAACTTTTCATAGCAGTCATATAAACACATCTTTGCAAAAGTTGTCAAAATAAATTTATTCTTCTCTAAAACGACACAGAAAATCAATCTGTACTTTCATGTTCCATTGGAGTGGAAAATCAAATTTTTTGTCAATAACCAATGAAAAACGACTTCACACATTGGTACTAGGCGCCAAAATATTTTTTTTTAATTATCTGTTTTCTATTTAAATCTGTAGAGAGAATCGCATATAAACATATGTTTAACATACAAATTTTATTTAATACAATTTTATTTGACAAAAATTTTTTTGTTACGCTAAGGACTACACCGATGTGAAGCTAGCATGAAAAGTTAGCACGATTATTTTAAGATTGTACATAAGGTAATAATTTTATCAAAGATTTAAACCAATATTTATAGTTACAAGCAATTTTAGTTTTTTTTAAACAATTTAATGAAATCAAATTGTTGGCAAATAATTAAAAAAAATTTAAAGCATTTTGATGTTTATTATCAAACTTTACTAATTCAATTAAATGTTTAAATAATTTGTTTAATCATAATAATTAAACATGCACTTAATTCAGTGTACTAAAAAATGTTGGTTGGAGTATTAGATAGAGATAGCATGAAAAAAAAAATCATAAAGAAAATAAATTGAAATTTATAGCCGATTTACATTCAACAAATTTTTCATGTTGAAAAAAACCAAGACACAAGATTGAAAAATTATTCAAGCAAAACCGAGAAAAAATTTCTTCTTGCAAAAATTAAAAGATGAAACCCGAGATCCAAACCCAAAAACTGTTATAAAAAAGATGATCTTGATTTTTACAAGATGAAAAGTTTTATCTTTTTGTAGCAAAACATATAAAAAGATGACAATCTGTGAATCTTTGTAAAAATTATGTAAAGATGACAATTTACATAATTTTTACAAAGATTCACTAATGAGCACTAAAATAACGTTTTAATTGTAATTTATAAAAAATAAAATATAAATACTTATATCGAAATTAACAAAATTGATTTAGCATTAACAAAATTTTAGTAAAAACCTGTTGACTAACGATTCGCACTGGACCCTTCCAATCATTTGTCGGGCATGGAATCAGTTTTACATGAGAGTAGAATCTACAGCGATAAGTGATAAGTTTACATTCCTTATGCATGGTAAAATTGGAATTATGCATATATTTTAGTTGTATAATGTATAACCAAAGCATTTCAGGTTTCATTTATTATTTTTTCAAGCTATATATTATTAAGTGAGGTATAGCCCTTTCTATAGTTGGTTTAACTATCTGTACAAACGACGATTTTAAATCGTCGTATTTTGCCCATTGTGCATTTCTTCTGCAGTAGCTTATGTAATGTGGTTGACTCATTGATGGTACGTAGCTCACTATTGAATTAATTTCATAGCATGTATTTTCACAAATTATAGGATCTTGAATAGTACTTAGTGTAATCGGGCTTTGTTTATTTATATACTCCGTTTGAAGTACTGCAACCTTCATTAAATTTATTGCCGTATAATATTCAAGTAAATTTCACAGCTTTTGCATAGTTTTTTATGAAAAAACATTGTTGTATATTTTGAAACCCCCAGTTTTTAAATTTAAAAACATCTACATTTACATACTGCCTCTCTTCAATTAAACATTGTAGACATTTTGAACATTTAAATGTAATGGTCGCGCTAGGATATTTCTTCGTAAAATAGTCCAAAATTTTTGAAATATTACAATCACAGAACTTTTGAAGTTTGTAAATATCAATTAAAATTGCATTTCTAGTTTTATACGCTAAGGATTTGTCTTGTCCAATTAGAGCATTTAAAATATCTTTTAACTTAATTTGGCTCAAATCGTTAACATTATAGGAGTTGACAGCACACTGAATAAATGAATCACAAGCGCAGGTATTTTTATAAAAACTAAGCTGCCGTTTTCCAGCAAGATCCAATCATCAGTTTTGGATGTTTCCGCTACTGTGTTTTTAACAGGTGTTTCACGTATAGGTCTTAAACCAATTCCTAAAAATGAAATTAATTTGCTCTCAATTTCTTTATTATCGAATTTTTTTATTTTTGGATAGTTGAAATTCGATTGACTCTTTTTAGATTCCAAAAATGTTTCTTTTTCCAGGTCTCAGTGATCATCTTTTGATAGTGCCCTTTGAGGGAAACTTTAGGAATTTCGGCCACTAATTGAAATTCATACGTCATGTTGAGGTATTCTACAATGTGTTGTTGATTGAAGGCATCTTAAATTGAATTCAACTCCGCAAAGCTAAAACCAATCACTACAGCATTAAAAATTGGCCACTTCTTTAAAGAATTTTCAACAAATAACCGATACGATCTAAGCCAGCTTCCTATGGAGTCAACATTGTGGCTAGATAAAATTAGGTCAGATACAGGAAAAGGTACAGAAGGGTCACTTAAATAGGCGCACGTTGGGATAATCAGAGCATAATAATACACCACAGCACAATTTGTATACGGGTCTCTTACAACATATCCAGTGCCATCTAGGTATGCTACAAATTCAGTATCAACTAATTTGTCGTGCATTATTTTAAGTACATTATTTTGTAACATACTATACATCATAACGGAAAATGGTATAACACCTAGTTTTCGTATATATTGTTCTTTGGTATTCATCTGCAACTCTATTTCAACTTTTAAATCTGTAATGTCGTCTTGAGGGTTATCATTTGTCGATATAATCTCTGAACGAATTTTGCAGAGTACATCCTGTGATTTTGTAATTATTTGTGTGTTGTGCTGAGTAATAAAAGCTGTTTCTTCTACTTGAATAAATAATTTGGCAGCAGATTCAACAGTTTTATTTTTTAAAATGTTTTTATAAATTTGTCGAGCATATTTAAAAACATGACGAGTTTTTTTATTGGGATGAATTATTTCGCCTGTATTTTTATATACTTCAAATTTATCTAAAGAAAGATTTTTACATACAAATTTATAAGTAAGACATTTTTGAATTCCGTCTATCGATTAATGCCCACAATATGCCCGAGGGTACTTAAATGTATTTTTTTTAGTCTGGTGATTAATATCATGCCACTTGTCAGCTGGTATTTTAAACGAATTTCTTCTGGAGCTTAAATGCTCCTGTACGTGTAGGGCATCCATTTTCAATGGCGACTGAAGTAGTTTTGGTCTATTGAATTATGATTTTTTTGTAAATTCGGAAATATGACTATCGCTCTTTATTTTAATTGTCATTAGCAACAGTAGTTTTGCAAGTGATGCTTTCATTATCATTATTAATCTCGATATTAGTATTATGAACAACATTCTTCAATTCATCAATATTCACTTTATCGAATGTAGCATTTTTTGGACCATACGAATCTGGACCAAATACAATGTCCTTATCAGCAACATGCAGAATTTCATGGATATAGGTATTGCTTGATGAACTTAAACAGCTGTTGACCAGCGATGCATTTTTATTTAACAGAGCTGCGTTAATACTACTTTGAATCTCATTTTTCTTTAAAATATTAACGATTTTCAGTCTATTACGTTCATTGCATTTAACATGAAGGATAGAGAATAATTTGTATAGTAATGAATTACAATTTCCAACTCCCCCGCCAACTTTTAACTTATCAATATACGAAATATTTTCGGTGACAAATCGAACTATTGCGTCCAACGCACTTTGTTGAAAATTAAATTTTTTGAACGGCATTTTTTTATTAAAAATATACGCGAGAAAATTAGAATGTCCAGTAGAGAGCCGGGTCGAAAATTTATGAAAATACAAACATTATTGAATCAGTAGTAAAGAATATCCGTAAGCAAGCAAAAGTCAATAAGTTTTAAAAAAAACTGTTATTAAACGCAGAAAATAAATCACCAAAACACCGAAAAATACGGCAAAGTATACACAACGAAATATAAAAACGTAATGAGATAAGTTAAAGAAAAATTTCCTTTTATACCAAACGCAAAAAATTTTTTTTTGTATTCTTTTGTTGATAAATATAAATTTAACAGTAATATATGCACGATTAATAGTTTTCGTTTATCAATAGATATTCTGTTTTAAACTAGAAAATTACCGACCAGATAGCACAGTGGTTAAACCGGGTTCGAATAGCAGTGGGGGCGGGATGCAAAAGGCCATGGCTTCATCATTTAAAAAAGCAAAATATGTATACATTATTTAACGATAGCGAAAATTATTAACAATAGAACTAATTCAAATTAAATCTTTAGAAACAAAAGGTGATTTCATTAAATTCCATTTAAGTGAAATTTTGATATTTTTCGTGCTAACTTTTTATTTTCATATGTTATTTGAAGTATTTTTCGCGCTAGTTTGTACTAAAAATGGGTTATTCAAGACCCACACCATTAGTGCTACCATAGTTTTTTTTCGTGCTAACTTTTCGTACTAGCATCACAGACATAGGACTACGCTGTTAAAATTTAAACCATAAAATATTTTCCAATACACAAAAAAAAAAAAAAATCAATTCGTTGTTTTTATCACTCTAGAGTAATTTAGTTTCTATCTTCTTTTCAGTATTGCGCGATTTACATTCAACGAAATTGACATCCGCAAAAAAAATTGTTTAATTGTTCAAGTACAAAAAAGGAATCGCGACTTCTGTAAAAAAAATCTATATCTGTAAGCCGAGAAATGAACCGAAAAATGAGGATGTCGATATCAAATTTTATAGTTCAGGTTGTGAATCGTCAATCTTTTTTTATAAACAGACTACGATACACTTTAAAATTGGCAGACTATAAAATATTATGATGACTAGATTCATAATATAAATACACATAGTACTACCGTCATAAGAAAGAAACAGTTTACCCATTGATGTTTTAGGTGTCGGATCGATGTAATATCAAAATTTAGTATAAATATATGACATTTAGGCGATTATACATATATAAATATTTTTAATATTTTAAAACGATACCAGTAGCAACATCTAGCAAGTCAATGAGCTAGCATACCATGGTATTACTATGTGTATTTGTATTATGCTAGATTACATTGTAAAAAATGTATAGAATCTTATTGAATTTATGAAAAAAGTTTATTGTTTTGAAAGTGAAATAAAGGAATAAATTGCCGGTTAGAATATACATATAGCTTTGTAGATTATAAAAATGTTCATAAAAACAAGTATGCAAACCCAAAAGATGCGATAATTTTATATAATATATTTGCAAAATATTATTAAAAAACAAACGAGGTTATATTTTCGTTTGGAAATGCCAAAATAAATATATAAATAACTTTTTTATTTCTATCTCATATTTTCCATAGCATTTTATTTCTCATGCTATTTCGTTTTAAATATCTGCGTATGAAAATATTTGAAAATATCGTTGTATCTAAATCACGCATATAATAAAAGATGTTGATTCACAATCTGAACTATACGACATCTTCATTTATCGGTTCGTTTCTCGGCTTATTTCAATTTTGTTTTTACTTCCTTTTTGTACTTGTACAATTTTGCAATATTATATCTCATGCTTTTTGCAGATGTCGATTTCGTAAAATGTAAACCGCGCATTATCTTGTCGGCAAGGTATTTAAACTGTAGCTGTGGACGTATGTTATACAAATACAGCTACCAGCGACAAGACGCGCTTTTATACCCTTTTTCACATATAATTATCATGTGTCACAAGGGGTCTGAGGTGACGGAAACTTGTTACTTCTTCGAATATGTGGTTGTCGCACTACCAAAATTTATTGCCTCTTGGTCTTTAATCTCAGTGATCAAACATTTTGTTTTGGACTCATTGGTTTTGAGACCAACGGAAACCGAGGATTGTATAAGTGGATCCAGTAGTTCCTTAACACTGCCGCTATTCAGTCTATGTACACAAATATCATCTACATATGCTAAACACCAGAGCTAAATGCAGAAACTCCTGATGGCTTGTTCTCAAGTTTGATAGAGCAATGTGACTGCATTATTTTTTTTTACAGAAACGCATATATTTATTCCCAGACATCACCAAGCAAACCAAAACCTACCGCTACATTGAGTAATAGGCTTGATGGAAATCCAAGAACACCTGAACTGCGATTAGTTCCTGACAAATCTAAGACTTGCGACATCGAGAGTAAAATAACCGTGAAGTAATAGTATTGCGGTAAATATTATCTGTGGTATAGTGAAACGACGCGCATGCGCTTCAAATTTTGTGTAACAAGTTATGCCCAATTTCTTTTAGTTTCGATTCAGCGTTTGATAGATAAGGTCGAAAGAGTGGATTATCGACATTTTTGTATTTGAATTTTATCTACATGTAACTTTGTTTTAAACGCTATAGGAAAACGGAATTTCTTTTTTTAATGAAAAAAATACCGTATTCCTATAACTAATTTAAAATACAAAAATGTTCACTCATAAAATTGAAAAATAAAAAATGTCGACGTATAATTTGGGGGAGCCAACAAACTGCCTAAATAGTTAATTTTAACATTATAAATTTCAACTCACCATCAGTATTAACCACCGATACGTACGTCCAATTGAATTTCTTCACTATATCTATCATCACTTTTGCTTGATAGTAATCCGATGGCACGACTCGCATAAACGTACTAAATCGTGCCTTATCTGATAAATCCTTTGACGTCGTTGAATATCCAATTTGTGGTATTGAAAAAAGTTGCAGTAGATTTTGTACCTGAAAAAAACAATTGAAAATAAATTGAGTTAATCTTAAAGGTAATATAGTCAATGTTTCAGTTTTTTTTATACAGCTTCCTTTAAAGGTTTTCCTTTACGAATGCTAAATATGAGATATTTTATCCAACGATTTCCATCTCTAACTAACTCATCTCAATGCATTATAAATATTTGCCAGCTGTAGCAAGTTTTAAACACTTTACAATATAAAAGTTAAAGCATCTCGTCTAAATAGATTCCCAAAACAATATTCTAATACTTAATTTTATTTGATGTGTCACACATCTCAGATGTTACTAAAAATGGCATATTACGAGCATGTATACCACATACGAACCGTCAATATTGTGAGGGAGAAAAAAATATCAACAACAGCAACAACAAGGAAAGGTAAAAGTTTAAAATTATACACGATTGAGGGTGAAAAAAGAAACTTGAATGAAGAGAAAAATTCTAAAGTACCTGTCAAAAATCGTTAGACGATTATCTGTTGAATTATTTAGAGATTGATGGTATTGCTGTACATATTGTGAATTTATTTCTACCTGGAACATATATGTACCAATTTAAATACAAATCCAAATATTACAGATTCGTTTAGGAATTCTTTGGGATACCTCCAAGAAAGCCTCTAAGAAAGACAGACAAAACTTCAGTATTACCTAGTCTCGGTGTAAACCAATTTTATTGGGATGAAGTAGAGACATAAAAACTTGGATACACTACTGGAGTCCTTGTACAATATACATACACGGTAATGTAAACTGTCAATGCAAGTATGCTGACTGTAATCCATGCCCAATTAATGAATTTGTGGGATAATTGAAATTTTACGCAAACAAATTTATGAAAATGTATGAATATTTTATAGCAGTGTTTATACTGTAGCTGGGAGCTATTGGTAAGAGGGCTCTTTTAAATTAAGTTACAATCTTTAAGGACTAATATTTTTTAGGCATTATTTAATTTTGCCAACTCCCATGATTTCTTTCAATTTATTAGAACATTTGAAGCAAATCAAAAGATTAGCAATTAAATATTAAACAATTGGTAGGTAAGGCAAAACTACCACATGCAAGTTTCCTCGGTTGTAAGGAATATGCCATCTGGACTATTTAATTAAAGTTCTGGGTCCATCTATACCTGAAACATGGCCGAAAAGACTGAGATCTGATGATTTTGTTAACGCTGCGGTTTTGGCATTTAAACGGCAATCGCTATACTAAACTATATATCTATACTGCCATCTACAATTAAAGTCGATTATTACAATTTAAGTAGCTCAATCATTTGTTCATGATCGAAGTATCGAATGACGCACCAACCGATATAAAGACGATCGATTCTCATTACTACTCGATTGTACCTAAGTTACATCGGCGCTTTACGAAAAAGATCTTGCACGAATCATTCTGTTGTAAATTTAGATCAGACGCAAAACATTACCCAAACGTCTTCGAGTGATTTTCCCATTTGATGGGAACTTTAAGAAATGGCAGTAATTCTACGATCTTTCTGGATCCACAATTCATGAAAACGCAACTATCTTGTCCACCCAAAAGTTCCAATATTTAAAGGGACTTTTGGGAGGTGAGGCTCTGGCTCTTGTTCGGCATTTTACAATAAATGACGCGAACTATACATAGAAGCCTATACAAAGCTCTGTGAGAGATACGATAAGAAGCGTTATATTGTGCAGAGTTGTCATTTTGAGTTTTTTCGATCAACCACAAATAGTACAGGCATCATCACAAGCCATTGCGTGTCTGCACGACACTTGTGATGAAGTAGTCCAAGGTCTGAAGGCATTAGGCCAACAAGCAGAAAGTCGAGATCCGTGGCTTATTTATATCGCTACAGAAAAAATAGATGTAGGTATAAGACAAATGTGGAAATTAGAAACTTATGATGTAGAATTTCCAACGTTCGATCAATTGTTAGCTGTCCTAACTAAGCGGATGAATTCTTTGCAATGCGTTAGAGCAGAAAATGTAAAACGCCAACCCTCTAAAAAATTTGCTCAGAAATCTAAGTCCATGCACACTGTACCAGCAGTAGTTTGTGCATTTTGTGAAAAAGGACACAAATTATACGAATGTTTAGAAATTCAGAAGCGAAGAGATTATGTAAGAGCATGCTAGATGTTTTAACTGTTTAAGTGATTCAAACAAAGTTTTTCAGTGTAAATCAAAACGTAAATGTAGTTTATGCCAGAAAAGACATAACGTGATACTCCATTTGGATGTACCAGCAACTAACGATAAGTCGAAAGTGACGAATTGTGGTCATGCTAACTCGGTAGTCATGCTAACTCAGTAAAATGCACTTCTTTCAACAGCACAGATAAAAGTCGAAAGTCAAAACGGCGATTGGCAATATTGCAGAGCTTTGCTAGATACCGGATCCCAAATATTCTTTGTTACGGAGAATTGTTTCCAGCGACTCGGGCCTAAGAAGACTAATGGCCGAATATGGATTCAAGGGCTTAATGATATTACCACAGAAGTATCTAAAGGAGTTGCAACGTCGATTCGAATCAAATCTCGATTTAGCGAAGATACGAAACCAATTGCGAAGGTACTCATAGTTCCAAAAATATTGTCATATCAACCCGCAATCAAAGGACTGAATCGATTACGACAGTTAAACAACTTACGGATAGCAGATCCTAATTGTCATTTGGAAGGCAAAATTGATGTTCTTCTTGGTAGCGACATGTTCTTCGACTTAATTTGCAGTGGTAAAAGGTATATTCGGAAGACAAATTTAGTAGCTCATAATACAAACTTAGGATGGGTGATTGCGGGAGCGCCAATTCGTGATGTAGTTGAATTGAAAACGTTCCAATTAATCTTCATCTGGATGTTGACCGGACTCTCAGGACATTTTGGGAGATTGAAGAGATTAAAAATGTCGTACACTACAGCGAGGAAGAAAGTTTTTGTCTTGGACACTTCCAGATACTATTTGCAGAGCTGAAAACGGTAGATATATAGTCAGACTACCTTTTAAAAATGGTCTACAGAAATTGGGCAAGTCCAAAACAATGGCTATTAAACGATTGTCTAATTTGGAAAAGCGATTCTTTCGTGATATTGAATTTAAACGAAAATATGGCGAGTTTCTGGACGAATATTTAGAGCTGGGACATATGAAATTAGCCAACGATTGTGAAGCAGAACAATATTATTTACCGCACCACGGGGTATTTGAGAAGAGCAATTCAACCACCAAGCTCCAACTTGTCTTTGATGGCTCGGCAAAGACAACGAATGGAAATTCTTTGAACGACCAATTGGCAGTGGGACCAATCGTGCAATTCACTTTGGTGGACTTATTACTTCGATTTCGAAGTGCTTAAACGAGACTTTTACATCGATGACCACATGTCGGGCACAAATAATGTCGAGGATGCTAAAAGGATTGTTCAAAAAGGAGTTTTCAACCTTCGCAAGTGGGCATCCAATAGTCCCGAACTTACGTACTATCCCTGAAGCCAATAAAGAAGTCACACTCATGAATTTCGACGATGAAAACCAAGCCTTTTCCGTACTCGGAGTGAGGTACCCTCCGATAAATGACACCTTTCAATTCAAAGTGAATTTAGTTAGTCAGAAGTTTACCAAACGTAGCATGCTATCAGAAGCAGCTAGACTATTTGACCCAATTAAATGATTGTCGCCATCTACTGTTAAAATAAAGGTTGCTAGGAATTGGTTGGGATGAACAATTACCAAATACAATTTCCCAGAACTACTCAGCAATAAGTAATAACTTGAGTAGATTGGAACATTCGCATCTATCACATTAATAGATGGCTGTACACCGAGGGTCACAATGTGGAGCTGCACGGATTTGCAGACGCCTCAGAGTTGGCTAACGCAGCAGTAATTTATAGTCGAAAGAAAACAGCAAACTGGTATAAAATCAATACCGTTACGGCAAAGACAAAAGTAGCACCAATTAAAACTATCAGAATTCCATGGTTGGAGCTTTGTGCTGCAGTGTTATTAACCAAGCTACTGATATCAGTGTTGAAGACATTCAACGATCAACTACTGCCTTCCCCCGTAAAAAGCGCCTAGGCATTATATTCGGGTGGTCTTCAAAATATAAAATTTTCTAGAAATGATGAAAATTTTCGAATAAAACGCCCATAAAACGCCTAGGCGCTTTAATCGATTTTTTGTTAAAAAAAAAAGGAAATTTTCGATTTTTATTATAATGACATTTTTGGACGGGTTTTCGACTACGTACACATGCTCATCGATCTTGCAAGATTTACTATTGACCATAACGAGTTATGTTCTACTTCTCGACCATCGAAACAGCATACACTTTGACTTTCGAATTAGTTATTTCATCTGATTTTAAAATAATCTTATCATTATTGTTAGTAAGATTATGGTCAGTAAGAATCATATTTAATTTCAAAAATTTAATAATGTGAGCTATTTGGGTCTGAAATAATTTTCGCTACGTATATTTCTTGGAATGTTTTATTTATACAGACATTCAAAGGATGTAGTAAGCCAGTCATTTTAAGCGGTATGATTTCGATAAATATACGTTGTATTTTTCTAAATATTTTAAGCTTGCTACCGTAATGTGTGGCGAAAATAATAAGTAAAAGAGTTTATAATAAACTGGTTAAACTGGTTGTGGTAACAAACTTGTTTGTGGTCATTTCATTATTACACTGTGATTATATTGCTTAATGATACCGATGTTTCATATTCCTGTATGGTTTACGACAATACGGCCACTACAGACATTAGGAACTACAATGAGATGTTTTAATCCTTTTTATATACATATTACAGTGTTGTAGGTATACTTTAAATGTTTATGGTTTTAAAATCGTCAATTGTCCTCAAACACTACGCCTAGGCGTTTATAACGAATAGTACGCCCACTGGGCGTTCTATTCGCTCATTACGCCTAGGCGCTTTTTACGGGGGAAGACAGTAGTTGTCAAATACATATTATGGACCGATTTCACGATTGTGTTGAACTGGATATCGTCATTCCCATGGAAATGGCAGACCTATGTAGCTAATAGGGTATCATTCATTCTACAACAAACCAACTGTAGTCAGTAGAGTCATATACCACCAGGCAACAACCAAGCTGACTGCGCCTCGCGAGGCTTATTCTCGGAGGAATTAGAAACAATTTACAATTTATGGTGGAATGGTCCACATTGGCTAAAGAAAAGCGGATTACATTGGCCAAGTCAGAAAAAACTCAATTCGGAATTTCCGGAGACGGCACTGAAAGAAGAGAAAAAGAATTCGATTATATTGTTGAACGTACAAGACCACGATTGGCTATCTGGTCTTATTGAACGATGTCCAACATTTTCGAAATTGATATTCATACTTATTCGAATTATCATATTATTTCGAAAAAAATCGCAAGTAGTGCGGAGGCGGGATTAGAATTCTCACAACAAAACAACGAAGCGAAACGCGACGCATTCAATTTGATCATGCAAAAAGTGCAGTTAACCAATTTTGCAGAGATGAATGCGCTCAATAATAACAAACCAATAAGTCGAGATTCAAAATTAACATTTTTTTTCCATTTATAGATAGAGTTGGTATTTTACGAGTCAGTGGAAGGTTGTTTAATGCAGAGGTTCCGTATGACGTAAAACATCCAGTCATATTACCATCAAATCATCAAGTGACCACAATGATTATTAGAGACGAGCATCTCAAACAACTACATACGGATCCCACAGTTTTGATGGCAATACTAAAACAAAATTACAACATCCTGAGAGGTAAAACTGAAATTCGACGAGTGATTAGGCAGTGTATCAAGTGCACCCGTTTAAAAGCGCAACAGTAGCAGCAGCTCATGGATCAGCTACCCCGGTCCAGAGTGTCATACCATCAACCATTTTTCACCACAGAAGTGAATTATTCTGGGCCACTATATATCAAAGCATCCCGTTTGCGAGGTGCTAAAGTTATAAAAGCTTACCTGGCACTTTTTATTTTTGTTGGCCACAAAGTCAGTACATCTGGAGTTGGTTGGTGATATGACGGCGAGGAATATGTGGACATATTCATAGCGACAATGGTTCCAATTTTGTTGGCGCACAAAGAGATTTACAAAAATGTGTGAAGATGGTAGAGAAGGACGAAAGCATAATAAGATACATTACGTCCCACAACATTGAGTGGCATTCCATTCCGCCAGGTGCTTCCAATTTTGGAGAGTTATGGGAAGTTGGCATTAAGTCTACTAAATACCACCTCAAACGTGTACTAAATGAAACGCTGCTTACCTTTGAAGAGATGACTACGTTGCTTACACAGATTGAATCCATACTTAATTGTCGACCTTTAACCAACAAAATGGAACCACCAAAAGGCAGAAACGTAACAATATTCTTTATTTAACACGTCGGTTGGCAGAATGAACACCATTCGTTATTTGAAAGTAATTTTTACTCCTTAAATTACATTTGGGGCGCATTTGTATTTCATAACTGATCCTGGACATATTCAGTATCTGTTGCATATATTCGTTTGTTGTTGGAACATATTATAACTATCTGCTCATGATTTAGCTGGCGGCAGCTTAAAGAAGCGGATTCGACTTTTACAACCCATTACTTTGAATATAAACAAGCATATAGTTATAACATAAACTGCAAGTATTTATCATATATCATACTCAGTACATACGAATCCTATTTATAAAGTGTATTCAGCTTTAAGTACTTATTATCAAAGAATCATTCATCAAAATGATCACAAACAAAAAAAAAAAAAAAACGACAAAAAAGGTTTGTGTTACCTTTAATTTAACGTTTATTTTTGAAATGAAAAGGGTATCATATACACAAAATAAATCGAAATTTTCAATCAAATCAGATTGAATCCACACTCAATTTCTACAGTAATAAATTTTCGATTTTGTTTCCAAATCCATTAGGAACGTAATAATGTAAAATCAATACGATTTCAATGAATATGGTTTCCCAAAAAACTATGTATGATTATGTATGTATAGAATGAACATAAAAAGTCAATTTGACATGTATGAATCTTTAAATAGCATAAATTTTCAAAATATTTTAATCAGACGCTACACCAACAACAAAAAAAAATTGATTTTATTATACGAACTAAGAAAAGAGATCTTTCCAACAAAATATGTCGACAAAAAACCATACTATGTATATGCTCGAATTACATAAATATGCTTGAATATTATGTTTTACTATAGTACTACTAAATTATAATAAATTCAATTGTTGGAAAATGTAACGTTATTTCCCTTACTCACATATCCATAAATTTAAGGTGGTATATAGTCTTACTATTTTGCTAAAGTTTAAGTTCAAATATAACCAAAACGAATTACAATATCAAGGTATCAAAGCAGAAAGGTTAAAATTTATGTACACACGTTGTCGGCCCTTTGGCCAGTAGCATAATTGGGGATATTCTAGAGTTTCCTCCAAGCGAAAATCAGTACGAGATACGCTAGCCGTCAGACGAGCGCAAATTAGAAATTCTTCAGAGTGGACAGGATGTCGGAATAGGCGGCCGTCAGAAGCATACATTTTACCCCTAACATTATTAAGTCACTATGAATTTGATGGACCCGAGAGATTATTACTATTGTATTGTTGGTACAGTCATATAGCCAAAATTGTACTATTTCCTGTAATTTCAATAAAGTTAATACGGCTACCTCCTCATCCACTACACCCTTAAACATATAATGCTTATGGTATCCTCCGTTATAATGCGCCTTTTTTATAACTAATACAACAAATAAACTGACATTCTTAATCGATACCGGAGGGGATCTCTCTGTAACTCCATTCCGCTAGTATATATCACTTTTACCTCAAAAATCAGATCTAGTCTTATCAGCTGCCTATGGAACAATAATCGATGCCTATCTCAGTAAATTGATTTAGGTAAATATTACTGAAAGGATCATCCGCTCATTCTTTCATTGTATAACATAAAGCATAAAGTGGAACGATCCATCATTGGCGCTGATTTGCTCAGTAAATTCGATCAATCGTTAGAGAGTATGACACTCTATTGAAAAAATTTCGTGAAACACAAAAAAGTACATCACATTGTCATAAAATATGGCTATTTTTCCGTGTCAAAACCACACCAACTAGATCCAGTTCCATAAAGCTACATTTACAGAGATAAATAGATATGCGGAAGCATATGGCGGAACTAGGGATTTGCAGACCATTTGTATCTCCCATCACTTATTCACTACATTTAGTAAGGAAGATGAATCAGGATTTTAGACCATGTGGGGTTATCGTCGCCTAAACATGACCACAACACACGATCGATATCCGATACCCCATATTAAAAATTTCTCCATGTACTTGCATGGATGTATAATTTTATCTAAAATCCATCTTGTCAGAGCTTACCAACTTGTTTCCGTCGAATACCATTTGGTTTTAGTATATTGTCGCCCAAACGTTTCAGCGATTTATGGACGAGGTCTTTTGAGAATTAGACTTCGATTACGTCTACATTGGAGACATTCCTGAGCCTTTACCAACTGAGGAACAACACAAACTGCACTTGGAACAACTTTCCCAAAGGTTATTGTAGCTTGACGTCCATATCAAGAACGCCCAATATGTATTTGGAGTAACCAGTTTTGATTTCCTCAGCCACAAGATCACTCCTAATGGTCCTCCGACGGAATTCCAAGTTCCTACCTCAATCAAAACAGTCCAGCGGTTTATCGGTATGGTAAATTATCACCACCAATTTTTACCGAAAATTTTTGAGATCCTCACACCAATTCACGCTCACGTGGCTACACTACTCAAGATGCCCAAAACAACCGAGAATTTTTCTTGCTCCGAAAAGTTTCAGAATGCATTCACTCAGCTCAAAAGAGAATCCTCCTAGTAAATCCTCTGAATGACATAAAATTCAGTATCACTACTGACGCATCAAACACAGCCATGGGTGCCGTTCTACAACAATACAGTGAAGTATGTTGGAAGACTCTAAGATTCTTTCCTAAAAAATTGTCGGATGCTCTAAAGAAATATTCAGTATTTGATCGGGGATTACTCGCTATTTATCAGGCAATCTAACATTTCCGTTATTTTGTCGAGGATATAGGAACTTTACAATTTACACCGACCACAAGCTTCGGATAACACCAATTGAGTCAAAAAATAAGCGCAATCCCAGACAATCATGTTACTTGGATTACATCTCTCAATTAACAACGGATTTTTAATACATCCTAGGCCAAGACAAAGTGGTTGCTGATTATCTATCTCGCACATAAAATCATAAAACTTCCGCGGTCGAAACTTTAAAAACTTGGCACTTCAGAAATTACTTTCTGGTTCCGTTTGTCACACTAGTTCCAACTTCCAACATAAACGTACAGCTTTTCACATTTCCTGACTTGGAAATCTATTGCGAAATATCAACATAGCGAACAACCGACCTTATATTGCAGAACCTTTAAGTCAGACCATCATTGACATTCTGCACAATATTTTGCATCCAAGTATCCGTGCTACTCGTAAATTCATCAAATATCGATACTTTTGGTTCAGTATAAATTAGAACGTATCTCGGTGAGCAATATCTTGTTTATCCTGTCAAAAAATCGAAAATTCGGGAAGATACAAAATCACCTTACAGACAATTTAACATTCCATTATGTCAAATGTTTATTTAAGTGCCTTTGCTTAGAAAAGCTGAACTGCGAGATGATGAGTTATCCGATAGACTTATGGTAATATGATCAGCATTTCAAGTTAACCTAAAAATGATTGATCACATTAACATGCCTGGTCTTAGAAAAAAGGAAAGTTAGGAAAAAATGGCAACAAACGAGGAGTCAATCTGACAAGACGATCCTAATTAACAAATCACAGCATCTTAAGCAAGAAATTCAGAAGCTAAATGAAAAATCGTTTTTTTCGTTTCTTGGAAAGTTGACGGCTGATGAAAATACAGACTACTCATTATGGAAGGCAACCAAAAGAATGAAAACCCCAATCATACAGATCCCTCCTATTAAGCGAAGTGATGGCTCGTGGGCCAGGGATAACAAATCAAAAGCTGAAGTGTTTTCTGATCACCTAGCTGGTATTTTCCAACCGAATGAGACCGAATCGGATATTATAATCGAAAATGGAAGTAACGACTATGGGAGCAGAATCCCTCTAATAACCCAGAAAGAAGTTAATAGGGAAATAAAATTCAATCTCACGACCGGAAAGGCTCCTGGATATGATCTTTTAACAGGAGAAGTTCTAAAGCAACTACCAAAGAAAGCTATTGTTCAACTAACCCATTTGTTTAATGCTGTTATTAGAGATTACGGCATGTTCCTTCTGCCTGGAAAGTTGCAAAAATTCTTGTGCTACCGAAACCAGGTAAACCGCCAAATGAAGCTCAATCATATCGTCCGATATCACTGCTTCCTATCATCTCAAAGCTAATGGAGAGACTTCTTCTGAGAAAAATGACACCAATAATAGAAACTAGTAACGGATCACCTAATACCGGATATCCAATTTGGATTCAGATGTAAACATTCAATAATTGACCAGGTTCACAGAATTCCAGACATTATAGAAAAGGCGTTAGAAGATAAACAAATTTGTTCTACCTTATTTCTGGACGTGGCAGCAACTTTCGATAAGGTATGGCATGAGGGATTAATACATAAACTAAAAGTTATGCTTCCGGGATCATATGTTGACCTTCTTATCTGAAAGACTTTTCAAATTAAGACAAGAAGATGAGTATTCTGAACTGAGAGAGGTAAGGCAGTGTTCTGGGCCTACTCCTATATCTACTGTATACAAGTTATATACCACAGTCCGATCATGTAAGCATAGCAACGTTTGCTGACGACATCGCTATACTAGCAACAGCGAAAACGGTCGAAGAGGCGGCGAATAAAGTTAAGAAATTCAGCAGTGGACCAAGCGATGGAAAATCAAACTTAATAAAAAAAATTTGCGCATGTCAACTTTACGAACAAACTATTGGTTAATCCGCCGCCAATCACCATAAACGATGTCATGGTGCCATACGAGAACTCCGCCAAATACTTGCGTATGACACTGAACGTTAAGCTCAAAAGGAAAGAGCATGTGAAGAAGAAAAGAAAGGAGCTTGATCTTAAATATTGACAATTGTACTGGCTAATTGGACGAAGGTCAAAATTAAGCACAGACAACAAAATATTGATTTACAATCAAATCCTAAAACTGGTCTGGCTATATGGTATTCAGTTTTGGGGCTGTACTAAAAATGCTAACATCAAACCTATACAAAACTTCCAGAATAAGGTACTTCGGAGTATAGTCAATGCACCCTGGTACATTCGTAATAAGGATTTGCATCGAGATTTGGGGATACCGGATGTAAAACACGAAATAAAAAGATTTGCAACGAAGCATGAATCGAGGCTATTGCAACATCTTAATGCGGAAGCCTCTCGGCTACTGGATAATGAAAACTTGGTTAGAAGACTAAAGCGAACAAAACCCTTCGAGCTCGTCAGTATGTGAGCAGCTACCTATTAACGAACAGGCATTGGAGCATCGCTGGATCAACAATGACCTTATTATAGTTTATTTTTTAAGAATTCAGATGTAAATTCAGATGGTTAGTCTGAAAAGACTAGTTGCAATAAATAAAAAAAAAAAAAAAACATTAACATACCAAGATGGCTCGCATGTCATCTGGAAAGGTCAACATTAATCTCATTACTGCAAAAAAATTCTTACGGAATTGATTTTGTAAGCAACCAAACTGCTGATTGCCTTATATATCCAATCGAACCAGTATAATATTGACAATCACAAATCGTAACCAATCGCAGTGCGGTAATGTTTTGGAATTTCCGTTCGATTTTTCCGTTTCGATTTGATTGACATCACCTTCATTCACCTTACCAACTTTGTTAATAATTTGAAAGTATACAAAAACTTCCTTCAACGAAACCTTCTTCAATGTTATTTTTGTATATTATATATGCTACAATCAATACGTCAGTCGAGCATCGACGCTTGTTGCCTTTAACCCCTAAACCCATTTCTATATGCGATAAAACCACGTCTAAAAATTAAAATTCAAGGATATTAACATTAATTATCTGATTATGTGTGGCAATTAAATATTCTAAAATGCCTTTAAGACTTTAAAAACAATTTCAATTTAAAATCAAAATGCCAAAAATCACAACGGAAAATGAAAGTTTTTTTTTTATAAAGTAAAATCTACTTATCCAGCTAAAAGCTTTAATCAGTAAGTGTGACAAAAATTACTTGCGTAAATTTCCGTTTGTATCGCGTTTGACATTCAATTTGGTTTTTGTCGTTTGTCGTTTGTCGTTTTTCGTTTTTATTTTTTTTTAATTTAATAAGGAGATTGTTGCAAAAGGAAGAATGAACTTAAAAAATATATACACAGGGTGTTCCAATGAAAAGTTATAGATCTAAGTAATATTTATTTATCGAACCACAGCATCTTTAAGCTAGCTCAATTTTTTCAATTAAAACATTAATAATACAATATTTAATTTTTTAAATTTAAATAAGGTTAAAAATGCAGGTTAAAAATCATAACATCAATGGAATCAATAAAAATAAGGATATTTAAAACGTAAGCTTAGCTTTCGTTTTTTTTAAAGTGAAACGGGAAATATGAAAATCAAAATAATTTGCCACGGTGTTGGGATCATGTTGAATCCGCGTTATAGGACCTTGAAAGCCATAGTTATTACTTGAAGTTGGAATGTGAAGAAGCACGTGAGGTTGCAAAGAGCGTTGAGGAGCATAAATACTAAAATGGTGAAGCAGGTCGGCACAGTCTTTCTTACCACAAATGATGTCATGGGCAAATACAGCACTTGTTAATTTACGCATAGAAGCCAATGTTTGTATAGACCCAGAAACATATACCAGCCCAGGTACAGTCATAGTTTATAGTTGTGATTTATTATTAACAAAAACGCTACTGAAGTATTCAGCAAAAAAATTACAGATTGTTACAGGATTGTTATACTTTTGGCTTTTGAGTTCCATAAACGATGGCAGCCCGTTATTATGGTTCTTAAGTATGATAAAAGGTGTATGGTGTATGGTAGACACTTCAAAAACCGAATCAGAAAATAAAAATTCACTAAAGTAATTTTTCAGATTTGCAATAAGAACATCACCACCACAGAAAAAATAATATATATTAATTTTTTCTGTGCTTCCAGTCTTGATTAAATATTCAATGTAGCATTTACAACTGCGGTCCTTATATATCCGGAGGGGTTTGTTAGCTTGTATAATATTTTCCTAGAGGAAGAATTATTCTCTAGCAATGGAAAGTCCAACGGATGGTACTTTTGCCAAAAGGAACGAAACCATTAGAGAATCTATCATTATACCGCCCAATTTTCTTGAAATTTTGAAAGACTACAGGAGGACATTAAAAACAGAAGGGACTTGTCTGGAAATCAATATAGATTCCGTAAGATGCAAACGCCGTAAGATGCGATTAACTTTATGGTATAAAGGGCGCGAAGGGCCATTCCAGGTGTCAGATGGAAAGAAGGTTCCAAAAAAATGGTGAATATTAAAAATGCCTTTGATTTGGCTAGATGCCAGTGCATATTAGACGTGCTACTAACTATAAAGGTACCCAAGTATTTAACAAGGTTGGTGGTAAATCACTTTAGAAATAGAGTTTTAAAGTACGAATGCAATGAATTCACAATATCATATAACTGGAGGAGTACCACCAGGATCGGTGCTAGCTTCAACTTTGTGAAACGCCATGTAAGACAGAATTTTCTAACTGCTGATACCAGAAGAAACGAAAATGGTTGGCATTGCGGATAGTGTGGTATTTATTGTGAAATCTTAACATAGACATGAGGTGGAAGAAATATGTACCTGGGGTGTAAGAGTCACTCAAAACACGTCATAACACTCTCAATACACCCAAAACTCTAAATTATTTAGGAATCCATTTAAAAAAAATGATTTAGCACGAAAACCAAATGAAATAATCGTTAAATTGACAAAATACGGAAATGCATTGAAAAAATTATTATCGAGTATTCTTAGCGCACGGACGTTGTTTTTGCATTCAAATAAAATAAATAAACTTCAATTAAATATATTTCATTTTCAACATTATTTACTAATTGTTTTTGTGTTCTATTGTGTTACCGTTTATTTTTGTTGTTGTGTTGTGTTATTGACTTGTTGTGTTTATTTTATTGTGGACTTGTTAACTAAATTTTGTTTTCATATGTCTGTGAAAACGTGCAGTTTTTACTTAAGCAATATTACTGTGAATAGATTTTCAGGCATATTATGCAGTGCCAAATGTGGTAAATTACTGCATATCAAATGTGTCAAAATAATAGGCAATATAAAAGCGGCATTAATTAAAAACTTTTTTCCTGGAATTACCCTTGTTGCCGTGTTCAAAACAAAACATTTTTAAAAATAAATGATGGTTTACATACCACTTCGGATATGCATGAGTCAAATGACTCTAATGCAACTATTCCTGATTTGCAAAGAACTATGCTTGATCTATTTGAAAAACTAAAAGTCAACGAGATTTCACATCAATTAATTCTAAATGATGTTAATAAAATGAGAACTGATTTGAAATTGGCTATAGAATCTAATGTTAATCTTAAGTCTCGGCTAATGATTGTCGAAAATGACGTACGAGTTATGAAAAATAAAAGTGAATCACTTTTATTATCACGTAGATTCTCCTGTGAGTAATAATATTATAAATTCGAGTTTATCCGATGCTGATTTAGAATCGGTTAATGTGCCAGCACTCGGTTTTACATCAGGGCTTGAATTTGATCAATCCGTTTTACCAATTGCTGATGAAAGTGGTTTACAAAATGATAAACCCAATCCGTCAAATTTTGAAAAAAAAACTGGAGATATCATCCTGCATTAATAAGCCTTTAATTCCTTGTTCTATAAAGAAATACATAGAAAAGGCTAACGTTCACTTAATAATCCAGTTAAGTTTGATTATAAACATACAAGATCTATTTCCGGTACCAGTTCCTTGCCGAATTTTGAAATTAAAACAGTTGCTCCTAAATGTTGGCTTCATTTATCCAGATTCAATCCTTCTACTAGTGAAGATGATATTTTGACTCTCGCGAATAAATGCTTGGGTACCAATTTGTGCAAAGTTGGAGTACTCATCCCTAAAACTAAAACTCGTGAAGATCTTGAATACATTTGTTTTAAATTGGGTATAAATGAACAACTTCGTGAAAAGGCTCTAAACGCTGAAACTTGGCCGATTGGTGCTAGTATTAGACCATTCCATAACTCAAATTTTCATCCAGTGGCCTCAAATGTAAAACTTCGGATACCGGCTGTGATATTAACCTCAGCCGAAATTTAAACTCTGCCACTTCAATTTACTACCACAATGCCTCCAGTATTCGTGGTAAAGCTAAATTGCTTTTGCTTGGTGTTCTGGACAATGATTATGATGTGATTATTATCACAGAGACATAGCTTACCAGAAATTTTAACTCTGAAGAATTTTTTCCGTTCGACTAAGTGGTCCATAGAAAAGATCGACATGATTTTGATACTATCCTTAAAGGAGGAGGTGTGTTGATTGCTGATAAGACCTCGTTTCAAAATGAAATCATTGCATGTCATTCAATTTTTGATGTTATTGCTGTACGGATTAAGGTTGCCAATACATCTATTCTAATGGTTGTTGTTTATATTCCCAATGGAACAATATTGGAAAATTATCGGAGACTTTAACATTCCCGATGTTACTTGGTTCATTGTTGATGAATTTTCATGTTTTTCTACCGATCAAACGGCATTGGCAGTATTGGACTACTTTGCTAGTATCGCTATATTGCAGATAAATCGGATTTCCAATACTCAAGGGAAATTTCTGGATTTACTCTTTTCAACCGATGTATTGTACTCCGAGGTTCCTTCGTGTGATGACCTTACCGGATGTTCGAGCATATACCATACTCCAATTTTTAAACGGATTTCTTATTAATTCTGATTGGAGTTCTCTCGGAAGAAGAACCAATAATTTAAACGAAACTATTTCAATTTTCAATGAACTACTCAAGACTGGTGTTGAAAGGTATGATCCATTAATTAAAAACAAACCGCGATACCGCGAACCATGGTACAACAAAGAATTATTGCGGCTCGAAAAACGCCGTAACAAATTTCATTTTCTATATAGACTGCACGGTGCGGAGTTTCATTCTAGTTTTGTTGTAGCTCGAAAGGAGTTTAAAACTTTAAATTGGTTTCTGTATAATAATTATATTTTGCAGATAGAAGATGAATTAAGTTCTAGTACAAAAAGGTTCTGGAATTTCATAAATGGTAAAAGAAAAGAAGAAGGAATCCCACACCTATGACATTTCAGGGCTCTTCTGCTAGTCAGTTCTCAGATATATGCAATCTTTTTGGCGATTATTTTCTTTCCGTTTATGAACCTTCTTCACCATCTGCTACATTAAATATCTCAACTCTAGTTTCTCATTTTAAAAATGATCTTAATTTTTTTAATTTGACCGAAGCAGAAGTTATGATGGTTTATTACAGCTTGATATTAATAAGGGAGCTGGTCATGATGGTTTTCCACCTATCCTAATCAAGCGTGGTGCTAAGAGCTTAGCTCCATCTTTGACCCTAATTTTTAATGAAAGCATCCGGTCTGGAATTTTCCCTAATCCCTGGAAAATTTATTTCATTCGTCCAATTCCAAAACTTTTCGAAGCGTTGGTACAGAAATTTTTATATTTTCACGTGAAGACGTTTATTTCTCCAGCTCAGCACGGGTTTTATCCGGGTAGGTCCACTGTTACTAATTTAGACTTTTCAAAAGCTTTTGATAAAATTGATCATTCAATTCTTATCTATAAGCTCGATAAACTTAATTGTGAGTTTATCCCTATCAGGTGGTTGCATTCTTATCTTTCCGATCGTTACCAATTTGTGAAGATTAATGATTCTTGTGCTCGTTTATTTCGTGTTACCTCTGGTGTTCCACAAGGCAGCCACATTGGACCACTATTATTTGCCTTATTCATTAATGACCTCATTGAGGAGTTTGAATTTGCTCAATGTCTTTTTTACGCTGATGATTTAAAAAATTTTAGCCCCATTGCTAATGTATCAGATTGTTTAAAATTGCAAAGTGATTTGAATAAATTCTGTAATTGGTCGATTAATCACAAACTGTTATTGAATGTTGATAAATGTAAAGTACTTTCTTTTTTTCGAATTCGTTTACCGTTAGTGCAGCAATATTTTCTTTATAACACAGCTGTTAATAGAGTTGAATTCACATCTGACTTAGGTACATAAACACCATTGTTGCGAAAGCTTATGTTATGTTAGGTTTCATTAAGCGAAACCGTAAAGACTTTTGTGACCCGCTCACTCTAAATTCTTTGTATGTATTCTCTGTTCGATTCATTTTAGAGTACGCTTCTCAGGTTTAGTCTCCATTCTATCAATGTCATTCGGACAGAATTGAAAGTATTCAGAAGCAATTTGTTTTATATGCGCTTCGGGACTTACCTAATTCTCGGGTAAGTGAATATATTCTTCCACCCTATAAAGATCGTTGTGGTTTATTAAAATTACTACGATTAAATATCCGACGAGACGTAGCATCTGTTATCTTTATTCGCGATGTTTTGGTTACTCGTATAGATTGTGATGAAATTCTCACACGATTGAATATTTATGCTCTAATACGTTGTTTGCGCCCTCGTGATGGACTCTTACATATTGATTCGGTTTCTACTAACTTTGCTCTTTCTGATCCAGTTTTGAAAATGTCGCGACTTTTTAATTCTGTTTATAATATTTTTGACTTTAACAATTCAAGAAATCCGTTTAAATTGATTTCTTAGACAAAAACTAAGTTGTACACCCAAAAAGATCATAAGGCTAAAGGTCGATAACTCATCTGCGTTACTCTTCATGGATGATTACCCTTGCTCCATTATTTGTGATGTTACTAAAAGTTAAATAACTGCACTTCGAAGATTAAAGGCGGCATTTGTAAGGTAATTTCTACAAAGGCGATTTAAAAAACCATAAATCTGAAAACAGGCTAAGATAATTTTAACTTGCAGCGCAATATCGAGTACATCGTTGTTACCATTGATAACCAGTTAAACTTTTAAGAGCATATAAGAGCGAATATCGATGCACAATGATTAAAATTGTCTCATTAGTTTTGAGCTCTAAATTATGGAAGAGTGTTGTGACGTGTTATGCTGGTTTAACGGTTGTTTTATTTAATTTTCGTGCTAAATAATTTTTGTATCTATTATTTATATACATTTTAGATATTTGAGTGTATTAAGTAATAATTAATTCGTTTATTTTACTAGGCTTAACGATTTGATCAAACGGCAATGGTTGACTTTCAACAGAAGTTTGTGCTAAATAAAGGTAAAAAAGTTCTAATGAAATTTATTTTGTGCCACGGCGGCACGATTTACATCATGATTTTGAATGACTCGATACTATAAACAAAAAAAAAATTCAAATTCGTATTTTATATAAACATTTTATGGCAACATTATTTATTTGATGACGTAGACAGAATTGACAAAAATTTTATGATTGCGGCAGTCAATGTTTGTGTTATCCCTATTTTGATTTTATTATATGTACATGTTTACGGTTCGATCGGAAACGAATGAGCTAGGATATTGTCTATAAAATTATTTAATTATTTGTATAGTTTATGTCATCGAGCATACTTATACTACAATCAATTTAATCAATAAATATATGCACATCAAATTTATATGTTTCAATTTATGTATTCATAATTTTAAACCTATAAAATATTTTATCATCTATATACAATGCATTATGTCAGTGTTAATCGAGACATTTAACTATGCAATATACATGGTAATTCATCGTAACAGTTAAGTTGGCACCATATAGTTTAGCATGTTGGTAAACATGTTACTATATAGTTAGAAAATGAGAATAAGGTAAATATTTAATATGTTCTCAATTTATGACTATTTTATAGCTGATAATGGTATCAAACCGTTCATGTAAATTCATAAATTTATGGGCTCGTCGCCCAAATTTTTTGCACAAAATGATTTGTGAAAATGTATATGAATATTTTACAAGGCAGAGTTGACAGCCAAATTTGTAGCCAGAACTATGCCTAAAATTGACGAATAATTTTGATATGCTTATATATTGTGTGCCAGAGCAGTCGTGGTTAGAATTTAACGGAAATGTATATATAGTTCATATATCAATGTATCGTCATTGTCTTTTGGGTGTGGTAAGAATATAAATCATAGAATTGGAAATTCCTATTAGAAATGGGAAATTGTTTCGTATACACATACGAAAAGAGACCAAATCAAAGTTCACAATCATAAATCAAAAAAAAAAAAAAAACTGTAGACGAAAAAGTTTATTTTAAGAAGAATCCTTAGCAAAGAAGTGATAAATAGCCTGTAACTTTATATTTATGAACCATCACAATGGAAGTTCATTTGTTTGTCCATCGACAAACAACAGTATCCATATGAATTTTAAATTAACTGTGGTTATACAGTATGATCTGTAAAATATATTGCGGAGATGGTTAAATCAGTGATTGAATCATTCGATGATTTAATCGAATTTTTATCGATCGTGTCTTAAGGTTATTGACGAATACAATGGCCTATACACAAAACTACATTATTTATAATTATGACTACATTATTTATAAGCCTATACACAAAACCGTCGAAATGCTGTTACATTTTCTTGATTACCGTGTGAGCCTAAATATAAATTAGATTGTTCTGGGGACATTTTTATTTTCATCGGTGACTTATAAAAAGTAACTATCGATCACTACCGTACTTTCTTTCATTAAATTTTCGTTTGATGATATTGTTGTTATTTTTGTTTGTTTGATTGATTGATTAGAATGTAGGGCCAATCACGAACCAGGAACTCCCGGAATGCCGAGCACCATCGTACACCCGTGTTACCTATAACAAAACCAAAGGAGTGAAAGAAATGTTAGTTATGATAGACTCGACCCGGTTACTGACACCTAAGCGATCGATAAATAGTATTTTTTTTTGTGGTGAAAAAAAGGAAAGGTAAGTTAATGATTTAGCTTTCTGACGTCTCTTATCAGAAACTCCAAAGTACCACCATTCAACTGTAATCTATGAAGGTTCCCTAAGAACAAAACCTATTGATGAACTAATTTCTCCAAGCCGTGGGCTGTACCAGATGGCATAAGTTTTCACCTGTAAATTACAAATTAATTATTTAACTTTCATGCTGCTAAAATTGATTAAGTGTTTTATTGATTTAACACAAAACTTTAAAATTAATATAAATTAGATTTTAAACAATTGATTAAAAAATCAATTGGATTACCCGTTTTATAACCAATGCGTCATGAAATTGCCAAAAATTCAATTTATATACACTTTATTTGACACAAAACTTTAAAATGAATATAAATTACATTTTAAAAATTGATAAAACATCACAAATCAATTGAATTAACCGTTTTATGACAAATACGTCATGTAATTACCGAAAATCTAATTTATAAACCCGTTTGATTATACTGTTGTTATGCAGACAAATTACATACGTAAAGTTTTTCCTCGTTTACTCCAGGATAAAATGTTTGAACTGCTTTATTAATTAAATTAAAATAAATGTGTTTCCTTTATGATTAAGGTAAATGGTGGCATAAAAACGATGAAATAACTGGCAAATCGATATTGCTGAAATGATATAGACACAGAAAATATATTCGTAGAAATAATTCTCTTAATGGTCAATTCTGTCTGATCCATGGGACCGAATACACATTGATTTTGCCCAGCCATTTGTATCAAGCTTATGGCTTATTTTCGAGGTAGATTTTTCAAAGAATTCTTTTGTGTTGCAAATGTTAAAAATACACTCAACGTTCATAATGGCACCATCCATTCATACGAACTTCAAACAAATTTCAACAATTTTGCGAATCTGAAAGATGTGTGAGGACATTTAAAACCACATAAATTAAAACAGCGATAAGTAAACTTGGTTGAACAATTCATGAAGAAACTTTAAAATCAACCACTACTCAAGGATCATGTTCACCATACGTAAAATGCCAAAAAGACCATGTAAAGGTGATCTATTCACTAAAATAAATGTTAATATGATGTTCAGAGGCCATGGCCAACTGTTTTTAGCCTTAATATTCAGTGAAGGTCTTTTGAAATCGGGACAGCCACTCCAATGGTGGAAGTGTAGGAATAAGCTGCAGTATTCACTACATATTCCATAGTTTATATCATTAAACCTTACAATTAATTAAATTCTAAACTATACTTGTTCTTAAATTTCATCTTCAACGCAATCATGCGAACTGGTTATATACCACAGAAATGGAAAATACAATGATTTTATCACAATGATGCTTTTTATCACAATGATTGAAAAGCCCAGGAAAAACGAAACACAAATATCGTCATATCGACAAATAAGCATGCTAATATCGATGCGTGTGAAGTTTTTCCTAACTTTTACTAAAACTACAAAGACAACATTAGATTTGCACTAGTATTAGTAAGAAATAGTAAAAAAGATAACATTTAGGCGAAATTCAATTTTAAATTAAATCAAAAATTTTACAAAAAATAAAAGTAGAACTATAGTTAATAATTACTTTATTATTACACAAAAAATTAATTATAAAAAAATTAAAAATATAAATGTAAGAACATTTGCTTCGATGTGTTATTAATAAACTTGTCTCCATGCTAAACATTTAAATTAAATATGAATTTTAAACTAGCTCAATGTATCGGCCTATGATACATTCCCAGGCTTTACTAACTACCTCGTAGGTGCTTAGCACCATATTCACTGGTATTGCTAGATTGGTTATAGTTCATGGAACATCTTGGCCAGGTTTCATCAATTTCTAATGGGGGCTTCGTAGTGTACCATGACATTGAAAATCAAAAAATTGTATATGGACCGAATATGTCCTCCTAGGCAATACTAACTTTGTATGTAGTTACATAATTCAACAAGAACAAAATATTATTTGTTCGTTCAATAAAGATGATGCGCTTAAAATCGTTTCCTACGTTTTCTTGCTGTACCCCGGAGCTAATTATAAAAAATCCTGATAGTTTGTTTACAACTTTGATACAACATTGTAACTGCATTGCTGTCATTTACATAAACGCACATATTTGTCAGGTATTCCCAGAAATTGTACAGCAAAAACTGCACAACACAAAAACTATCTAACTGCACAACGCATAGTTGTTTCTGAGTATGTTCGTAATCTTGGCGTTTTGTTTAATAGCACGTTAACTTGGAATACATATGTCAATCAAATCTGTAAAAAAGTGAACTTTGTATTATACTCGTTAAGGAGATTGAGTAACATAACGCCAACTTCAATCAAGGTATTATTGGTAAAAAGTTTGATAATACCTATATTTACCTATGGAGACATATTTATGTATAAATCAGACTATCATTCTAAATACCGTTTGAAATTGGCCTTTAATTCATGTATTAGATACATTCACTGTCTAAGGAAGTATGATCATATTTCAGAATTTCAAAATTCTATAGTTGGCGTACCTTTATTGACATATCTTCATATTAGAGTACTTTGTTTTATATTTAAGCTAGTTTATATTAAACATCCATCGTATTTGTATTCACTGTTATCCTACAGTTCATCATCCAGAGTTTTTCGTATCACATCATTATCATCAAGATTTTCTAGCAACAAATTTGCTTCATCAATTTTTGTACATGGTATTGCTGAATTTAATTCACTGCCTGAAATAATTAAACGTTCCAGTTCCATAAAGCAATTTAAAAAAGCATGTAGTGAATTATTTAAAACGAGTTAGGGTATTATGCCATAGTTATTATTAATGTTACTTTACTAATGATGTGTGACTTATTATTGCTATTATTTTGTTATAATATTTATTTAAATTTATTGTTTTTATATATTTTATTTTTATATTTTATTACTGTTATTATGATTATTACTTTTATTTTTATTATTTTATTATTGTTATTATTATTAATGATTTGTAACTATTACTATTAAGTTAATATATTGTATTATATTAAGGTAAACATCGAAAAGGCTGCCTTACTTACCTTAATGATTGAATGAAATAAATAAATAAAAAAATAAATAAAATCAAAGTATAAAGTAAAAAAAAAAAAAAAAAAAAAAAAAAAAAAAAAAAAAAAAAAACGCAGTCACTTTCCATTCATCAGACATTTAACTTCGCTTTGCCATACTAATCGAAAAAGGTCGAAAAGATAGTTCCACAAAGTATCTCCTCCGAATATTAAGAGCTCGGAATTAATGCAATCAACCTCAGCGGAACTGTTTCTTTTTTTTACATGGCGAGTGTAAAATCCTCGTATAATGGGTCCTCTATGCACATCTCCGCAGTCTGAATTTCAGAATTTTAAAATACAGCATTTGACACGTATTGAACATTGAGTAAATCTGAGAAATGGTCCTTTCAGTGTCGATCACTGCATTGATAATAACACGGATATTTCCATCCTAGTCCCAAATGGCGATGGACCTAGGTCTGATGGTATGGTGCAGATCAATGACTTCTATAAAGAAGTCATGAGAACTGTACTTGTTGTACTCTTAAGACCTTGGCCTTCCAGCATTCACGCTTTTTCCGTCGAACCGCTTTGTTCTCCTGTGCGAATATGAAACGTATTCTCGCTTCTTTATAGGTTGAATGACTGTTGCTCGACAGCAAGACGACACTCCATATCAAACCAATCATTGTTGTTGGTTTAATTTTTACCATACCTAGTGTCACCTGCTTGACTTCGGGACTATTACGAGGGTGTGTCCATATTTCGAAATATATATTTTTATAAGAAAAGAATGTGCTAGCCACAATGAAGTCATGCGTGATCGCAAAGTATATCAGTCTTTCCTCATTATTAGTCGCTAGTTTGTGTCAAGCGTAAAGATCTATTTTTCCATATAAGTCCTGAGTTTTGCGAGCTCTAGCATTTTTTTTTTCTTTGTGCATATCTATACAATCTGTTATGGGACCGAAGCACACCCAACTTTTTCGCGGTTATTTTTTGATGTCCTACCTTACACGGTCTTCAGCCAAATCGAGGACGCACGAGAACGGGTTCGCTTTGAATACGAGGCTGCACTTCAACAGGGGGTCATAGTTGTGTTCATCGTCATCATCGATTGAAATTAGATAATGAAAAATCCCTTTTGCAACCCTCCTCTGTTGGATTCGAACCCGGCACCTCCCGACCCAACCACTGCACCGTTTGCTTGGTAAGCTCTAACATTTAAGATACCAATCACAATTTTACAATTTTAATACAATTTTGGAAAACATCACATTATCTAAATTATTGTAAAATCAATTTTTATCTTTGGGTGGCTTACATCAATGGCTGCATGACTACAAATGATTGACATGTTGGCTAACCGCTTGCGTGAACGTAGCTTATACACACGATTATCAACAGCTTTGAAATCATAAATACCCTATGTCACCTGGAGCTCAAAAGAAACCAACACAACGATTGCCGAGGTCATCTCTACTATAAAGCAATGTATAGCATTAGGAAACATAGTCTCTACATTTTTTTATTAGTGAATATGGTGCTTAACACCTACAAGGTAGTTAGTAAAGCCTATAGGAGGACATATTCGGTCCATATAAAATTTTTTGATTTTCAATGTCATGGTACACTACGAAGTCCCCATTAGAAATTGATGAAACCTGGCCAAGATGTTCCATGAACTATAACCAATCTAGCAATACCAGTGAATATGGTGCTAAGCACCTACGAGGTAGTTAGTAAAGCCTGGGAATGTATCATAGGCCGATACATTGAGCTAGTTTAAAATTCATATTTAATTTAAATGTTTAGCATGGAGACAAGTTTATTAATAACACATCGAGGCAAATGTTCTTACATTTATATTTTTAATTTTTTTATAATTAATTTTTTGTGCAATAATAAAGTAATTGTTAACTATAGTTCGACTTTTATTTTTCGTAAAATTTTTGATTTAATTTAAAATTGAATTTCGCCTAAATGTGATCTTTTTTTACTAATTCTTACTAATACTAGTGCAAATATAATGTTGTTTTTGTAGTTTTAGTAAAAGTTAGGAAAAACTTCACACGCATTAATATCGAAGCTTTTCAAAAAACTGATACTAAGTAAACTTAAACCACTATTAGAAGAGCATTAGGTTATACCAGACCATCAATGTGGATTCCGAAGGCAACATGGAACCATAGAGCAAGTGCGCAAGATTATAAATATAATCAAACACTCCTTTAAGGAAAAGAAGTACTAATCTGTTGTCTTTCTAGATGTTACACAAGCATGCAAAGTGTGGCATGAGGGCTTAATATATAAAATTAAAAAACTATTACCAAACAATGTTGACTTAGTTCTAAAAAACTATCTTTTTCAATGACAACATATCGTAAAACAAAATGAATCAACCACTGATCTAAATGATATTAGAGCAGGTGTTCCTCAAGGTAGCGTCCTTGGACCAATATCAACATTTGCTGATGATACGGTCATCTTGATGTCACACAAGAACTTTCACACTGCCTTAAGATAATTTCAAAATCATCTGTGCAAAATTAAGCAATGGTTAAAAAACTAGCGAATAAAAGTGAACGAAAATAAACCGACACACATCACGTTCACTTTGAACAAACGCACTTGCCCACCAGTAAAATTAAATTGTGTAAATATTCCTCAACAAACAAAGGTTAAATACTTAGGTTTACACCTTGACCGAAGGTTAACCTGAAAAAATCATATCGAAGCGAAGCGCAACCAAATAAAAATAACTTTTTCAAAAATGTCCTACTAGCGCATCAAATAGAGAACTCCTGCAACGAACACGAGCAAAAATACTTCAAATTATTACAAACGCACCATGGTATATTCGAAACAGAAACATACACGATGATCTTGGTATTAAAACCATTAAAGAAACTATCAGAGAGTTCAGTACGAAATATCAACTAAAATTTCCACTGCATCCCAACCAATTGGCCAGAGATATACTAAAACAACCAAGGTACCGACGACTTAAAAGGGTAGATCTACTTGCACTTACGGATCTTTAATTTAAATAATTTGAATATTCAAGGTTAATTCAAATAAAGAAATTGTGAACTCTAATATTAATTATTAACAGTGATTAAAACTTAAAAAATTGTAATCATTTTAGCTTATTAGATTTGAATACTTCTTGTTAGTTGCTTTTGCAGAAAGATTCACGAATAAAGCCATTGGCACCATTAAAAAAACGCGTTTATTTTCAGGCCCCGTAAAACACAAAATTGACTGAAATTTAAACATTCTTCTCTAGGACGGTCTAATGACGCTCACAATGTAAAATATTGCTCGAAAATAAAATATTGTCTTCAGTCATATATAAGGCCAACAAAAAGCATGTATAGACTTATAACGCTTATTACGGCAATATTTTAAGGTTAACTTTTGTCTATTCACTTCACTAGTAATATGTGTCTACTAATTGTAAGTTTATTAATTTTATTCACTTCACTTATAGTAACCCAAGTAAAACTAATTATAAGTTTATTATTATTAGGTTTATTATTGATTAGAATTTGATCTGTTTTTTTTATAATAATAATACAATTTTTAATAGTTATGAATTTATAATAATTTGTTTTAATGAATTTTGCACATCACCACTGACTGATTCGTTTTTTTAAACTCAAAACTTTCTTCTTTGCTCTCTTACCCCACAAGACCGATATTCTTGATTGTCCCGTTTTTTTATTGCCATAGCCAACGAGCGCAATAGAAAAACGGGTGATGCATTTTATTCTGATTTTCATATTGACCAAACGCATATCAATATGAATGTGCACCAATTATGAAGAGTCACTCTGTTTGACTTTCATTTGTCCACTGCACAAAATACGGAATTATGTTTTGTTGTTGTAAGATGAGTGGAGACACAAAACATAATTATTCTGAATATAGATGGCAGTGTAATCATTAAGATTAAATGACATTGTTACAACGCACAAAGTCAATTAAAGTGAAAGTGTTGTGCGGTGTTGAATTATTTAAATATGAATAATTCTAACCGCTACAGACTAAATTTGCTACTAAAAATGGGAGTTTAATGTCGCGCAAATGATTGACTAACAATTATTGGTTTTTAACGTTCAAAAATGGGTCTATGTGTACCGAAAGTAAACTTTTATTTTAAGCCGTTGGTATCATAGGCAGATTAACACCAAATTTAGACTGATTTCGGTTCTGAAAATCAGATTTAGATGTCGGGCGAATGACTGGTTAACAATTACTAGTTTTTAATGTTCATAAATGGGTCTCAGGGTCCTGAATATAAAATTTAATTTTTAGTCGTATTATATAGGCAAATTAAAACCAAATACAGAATGTATTCGGAACAGAAAATGGGAATTAAATGTGGGGCGAATGACTCGGCTTAATCACATTATTTTTCATCATGGTTTGTAATCCAATCAAATAAGTAGAATTTCTTTACGAATACAAAGTTGCGGTTGATCGTTTCTTGACCAATCATACGTGCTAACCAAGTCAGGTGAGTATAAAACTCGGATATTACTGGCTTCTGTTTTACTTCTGGGGTGCAATTCCGGTTCAATGATACTGATAAATAATAAACTTATCATTGAAAAAACACAAATCGCGATTCTCTTTTCGTGGTAAACGACAAACTTGTGTCAAATTTGGTGAAAAACTGAGATATTTTATCAATTTGTTTTTGGTGCTGAAAAGTTGCCGGTGCTAAAATTATTCTTTTTGCGCCTAAATGTTTGTGTTTCGTGTGTTGTATGTATTCTATATGTGTGTTGTGTGTATTCTGATAATGACAAATTTTAAAAGTCAATCACGAGTTTCAATTTTACTAAATAATAATTAATTTAGCCATAATAATCGTAATAATGTGCTTAAATTTTTCTATAAGACATAAATTTATACAAATTTGTGTATACAAAATATCTGTTTCAAATTTTGACATACATTTTATTTAGATATATAAACATATATAACACTGAACTGAAAATGTATAACAGTTTTCACTGACATCATGCGTAAAAAACTCAGAACT
The DNA here is from genome assembly GCA_963556175.1 of Tipula confusa. NCBI lineage: Eukaryota > Metazoa > Arthropoda > Insecta > Diptera > Tipulidae > Tipula > Tipula confusa. The sequence continues at coordinate 153,615,873 of OY744475.1, read as the reverse complement.
AATGTATTTTATCAATTTGGTAAACCGGAATCGCGTTTTCGATGTTGATGATAAAATAAAACGATAAAAGTAAATGAAAACATATTGATAATTTTTTTTTTCATTCTCTTTTCATCGAAACAGAATCGAACCCCTGTTCAGCTACGACTACTTCGTTTACAACCATTTATATTGTTTTGTTTTCTGTGAGAAGTCCTCATTTTTAAAACAAAATTATAGTTTTTTGAAGTGTAGTGACATTTGTGAGTTTTCAAAATAAATGTTTTGGTAATAGCAAACATAATTTTACTAATTAATTATTTTTTTATTTAAAACATAATTTAGAAGTTTTGAAAGTTTTAAAACGTCGAAACAAAAGGCAATTAAAATTCTAGATGATGCATCGTATTTAAATACCATATATTATAAACTAAAATTTCTATTAGAATTGTCATATGAATTATAATAATCATAATAATATTATTATCATAAATAAATTATAAATAGTAGTTTCTAAATATTTTTCGCATTATACGTGTTCTCATTTATAGGTCGAAAAAAATTCTTTTCAATCGGTTTTTAGATCCACTAATTTTGTCCCTCTAACTACTAAACTGCAGCATTCTAAAACCAGTTTACGTATAACAGTCCTCTATCGACTTGTCATGTGGGTTTTAGCACCCACTGAACGGGTTCTATCAATAAGTAAAATGGTGCCTAAATCCAGTTTACTAATGACAGTTTTATAGCGATGCGTTACCCACCCAAATTTTGGGTCGGGTCGAAGACTAAACGTACCCACATTTTCTAACTGTCTTAAATCGGAAAAAATAGACGTAATTGAGTTCCTACACCCGGTCGCAAAATCACTTTTGTATTTCACGAGAGTCTTTAAATGTTTGGTGCCCTTAAAGTGAATTAAATGTTACAAATTAAATCCAAAACGATAACGATGGTTTCAAAATAAAAATATCTTATAAATTTAACTATAAGAGTGTTTGTTCATTGCTTTATGGATTATACTGTATATTTAAAGATACACTACATAATCATATACATGATTAAAGCAACATTTTATCTCTATTTAGATAAGCTTTATATAAATATAAGAGTGATATAAAAAGTTTTTTTTTTGTTTTCCATAATTTGATAATACCTTAAGTGTATAATACGAAGATGTATGTATGGTTTTGACACATGACCTTTGCGTTAACACGTGTTCAGAATTGATTATACCAAATAACGAAATATGATACGAATTTAAGTTTAAAAAAATTATTTACCTGTAGTGCTACCGAACTTGATCCTGGGCCAACAACTGCAATTAGTTGTCCTGATTTTGAGAGATAATCAGGCGCTTCCTGTAAATAAAAATTAACAAAAATTAAATTAAATCTTATATGGTTGGAGTTTGAGGGTTTGGTAGGAGGTGAGTTTTCATTTGGTTGCTAAACGTAGTTCTTCATTTTGGTTTCATTAACCAAAGAGGACTAACTAAAATATAAACTAAAAATACTGATCCTCATATATCCAAGAGGTATTCAAAATAGAAGACAGCAGAGAAAAGGAAACTTTCGACATTTTCAGTCATAGTCGGAGGAATACGGTTTGAACATCGATTTACGGATTTCAATTTGATTGATTGATTGATTAGAGTGTACGACCAAGGGCGAACCAGGAACCCCTGGAATGCTGGACACCACCTTACACCTGTGTAATATATAACAAAACCGAAGGAATGGAAAGAATATTAGTTACGACAGACTTGAGCCGGTTACTAACACCTAAGCGATCGATAGTTAGTATTTTTTGTGGTATAAGGAAGGGAAAGGTTTGTTAGTAATGACAGAATTGGTCCGGTTACCCGGTAGCTAATATTCCTTTTGTTAGCACAAGACAATCACAATTTTAACGAACTGCTCTGCATTCTGACCTCTCTTATCAGACACTCTATTGTGTCACCATTCAGGTGTTATTTACTAAAACCATAAAACATTACTGCTTAATACAAATTATTTACTAAATCGCATAAAAATTCGACCCATATACACCCTACCCTCACCTAACTCTAAAAAACCAATACCAACCCGCATCCATAGAAATCCAATAAACCATCAGAAATCACTTGAATCCACCATTTTATACGTCCTGTAATCGTAAAAATTTAAACCTATGCGCACCCTAATCAACACAAAATCAATTTGATCAACCACCCCTACACAACATGTCTTACAATCACCAAAAATTCAACCGATACGCATTTCCCATGATACAAATTCCAAATTCACTACAAACCAAATTTTATAAAAAATGATTAACCGTCACAAATCAATTGAATCAACCAACTCATCCCGAAAACGTCATATAATCGTGAAATCCAACCCATAAGCACTTCCTTCCACACAAATCTCAAAACCAATGCAACTTAGATAGATACTATGAACTTGCTTAATTACCACAACAGCCACCTGACAACCTGATCACTTGAAACTTAACAATATTAACCCCTTACCCATCTCCCTTTCTATCCATATACCTGCATACTATACCTCTTATTCATATACCTACATACATTTTTATTTTTTATTTCCTTCTCATTTACCTTGTCTGCCGTCTTTGTAGTAGAACCAAAACTAAATTTCAATCTAGATCGAGGTGGTTATAATATAACTGATGCCGCTTTCATAAAAAAATTCTGCAGAATTTTTTCAGTAATATTTCTTCGGCAAAACATGACGGAATTAAATATTGTTTATCTTTTTTAGTAAATTCCGAAAGTGTATACCAACTTAAAATTGAATTTTATTATTTATTACTAAAAAATTACTAAAAAAGATAAACAATATTTAATTCGGTCATGTTTTGCCGAAGAAATATTACTGAAGAAATCTGCAGAATTTTTCTATGAAAGCGGCTTGAATGTGGTTTATATGAATTTGACAGATAACCTCCATTTATAGATCAAATGTCTATTTTATATAAGTTGCTATACTTTGTTAAGCGCTCCAATTTCCAATTTATCAGTTTTACTTCAAGTTTTCAAATAAATCTTATCATTTATACTAAGTTTAAATTAAAATTTATTTAATTCCCAAATGTCCGTATACTCTATTCCCGCCGATGAATATTGTCTTCTGGCGCCATAGTGCATCAATCACCGTATACATAAATTGAGCCCCTTATTCACCTCATGATCTTCGATCCGAGGTGGTTCACTACATCAGAAATAATCCTAATGATTATATTCCTACCCTCCTCCGAGCTATCCGAGACCCTACTTCTGCAGAGGTATGATTTATTTCACAGTTGGAGGTGTAAATTACACAATGAAATTTACTGGGTTTTTTACATGTAAAATGTATGTAAAATGTAAACGATTATTTTATACATACTGTAAAATATAAATTAACTTTTTCATTACAATTATCGCCATCTGTTACCAAATCTCTTAATTAAAGAAAAATTGACTATATACTACAGTGTAGTGTATTTGTGTTTATTTATTGTGATATTTGTACATATGTATAAATGTAAAATAAAGTGCAACTTTCCTATGATAAGAAATATTTTGACAATGAAATCTTGACACATGCTATCAATAAATGTAATTTGATGAACGCTTCGTTTTTCGTGAGAGGAGTTAGCATATGGAATTCCTTGAATGGTAACTGCTGGGTTTCAAAAAGAATATTTTTCCCAAATTTAATTATTAATGTATTAATCAATTTATCTAGTATTAATTCTATGGTAAGGTTAGTATAATGGTATTGCTGCAAACTTAGGTTATGAAAAATTATTAATTGTAATTAGAGTAAGAAAAATTAAATTGAATTAATAAAATTCACTACAGTTCCACGCTTAAATTCGATAATCATATTCGCTACCTCTTTACTACACTGGACATCAAAGGCATAATGCATAGGCATTTTATCGAATGGATAGAATAGGGCTAGTAATTTCAGGCATATATTTATTTGATGAGGGTGAGACGAGTAGTGATAATTTGGTTGATTTTGTCCTGTTTGAAATTAATAAAGATTTAAATTTAAAAGCCAGTCAAACGAGTATAGATTCACTTCATTCATTTCACTGCAGAGAATTATTTTTTTTATGATGAAACGTCAAATTGCAATTAGTTTTCCGCTACATATCGAAAGAAATATGCACTCTTAAAAATATTTTATTTTAGTTTATTCAAATGTAGCTAGATGGCACTATGTTACTAGTTGTTTATTTTGTCGAATATAAGAACTAGTTTAAGACGTAAACAGATGGCATTGTAGAAGGATAGGTAATTTTTATAGTCTCAATGTAGATAACTAAAAGTGGAAAATAATTATGATTAACCATTTAAATAAAATGTTTAATTGGATTTTCTAATGCAAGTTATTCTTATTAACAAATGTTTGTATCATTTATTCAATATTTTAAATTATTTCTGGACGGATTCTCGTTTTTTAAATATAATTTACATATTTTTGTAAAATACACATTTTTTTTGTAATTTACGTTATTTACATGTAAAATGGAGAAAACGTTTTTTACATGTAAAACGCCCAACCCTGATTTATTTTATTTATTATAAATATTAAGTAATTTACAACACTTGAATTATATTCCAGGTATTCGTCCGCCCTTCAAGAGGATGGTTTCTGGGGATGCGCAGAATGCCTCTCTGCAATGGCCAGGCTAAGACAACTCAAGATAGTTGAACACCATTCTGATTTCATCATCAAACCATCTTTGTTCCAGAGAGCGGTAAATATTCCAATTGAATTAACCTTCAATATAATGGCACTCACTATAATAGTTTCGTACTCTCTTTAGCCCCCTCCTTCTCGTCTACCTCCATTGCTCAACTTTCGAATAATTTTAGCATTGTTCCACATATCGCTAATCCTGTTCACCGTAACCTTCATACATTCCATAATCCCTACACCCTCTTTGATACTTCAGCATCCACTCCTATCCCTTTTCACTTGGCACTTACTTCTCTATGTTTTGGCACATGGAATTAATAGTTCAAAAAACGCAAAGAGCTCGATTATATTTTACAAGCTAACAATATTGCCATCTGCAGTATTCAGGAAACCAATATGTCTTACGATGTCTGTTCCACTTCGAACTATACCTGGTATCTTACTCAAGACCTGACTACTCACCGCAAAGGAGTAGGATTGCACCTTCATAAAAATTCTATCATAATATCCAAGCGAATTAAATATTATTTCGGAGGCATAATCTCGCTACTTTGTCATATTCGTAATATTGGGATGTCCTTTTTACTGCCGTGTATGTTCCTGCCCAAATCATATTTCTTATTTTCATATTTTAACCGACTACAATCCAAAGTTTTCACTATTTTGTCCTCCATTGTTGACCGTTGTCCCAAATCTCATGACATTATTATATTAGGTGATTTTAATGCCCGCATTAAAGCACGACTTTAGTGATCAAAGGTACATTGTTCTAAACTACTCCATAGTGACACCAATGCGAACGGGTTTTCCTTAGGTTTTATTTTCAATATGTCCAAATTATTCCTTCATACCACTAAAGGCCGTCGAACCATTTCTTCTTGGACCGACGTACGATCCTATTCTCAAATAGATAATATTATATTGACTAGGGAAGAAAGTCAGTATCTATATGTCAACTCCCTCAAGGCTGACGTATTCCGTCCAAACCTAAGTGATCATCACCTAATTGTTCCCACCGTAAAACTTTCACCTCTTCTTATTGTGTCTCAACTACTCCCTCCAGACCATCTATCTCTCCTTTTACCTACCACATTAGGTCCTTGAATCTTGTCTTATTGCAAGACTAGAGAATTAAGGATCAATACCAATCCACATTGATAGATGTTTTCCAGAATCAGCTCTCAGAGAATCAATAAAGTTCTCTGTGGCGACCAATTCTCAACAGTCTCAAAATTTCATCTCAGCTGATTCTTACTGTAACGACGCCTTTAACCCCTAAATGGAGAAAGGCCTTAGGTAACTTTAAGAGTGCCAAGTTTTTCAAAACATTCAACCAACAGATCCAATCGCAGTCAAAAATTTAAGAAATGCTAGACGTTGTTTAAGTAGTGACTATGTCGAGTACAGGTCCGTCGAGTGTCGGTAAAATTTATCTAATCTCAAGAATTTCAAGCCCACTGTTAGACTACATAAGACCTATTCTTTTTTCAAACAATATAAACGGAACACACAGAAACACTCTGAAAGTTATTTCCCTATTTCCTATTTCTTCATGAGTTACGAAAGTCTGAGGGTGAAAGGCCTGCTCTTATAGAAACAGACTATTTTTCCTTAAGACCACCTCCTACTCCAAATGCATGTAATCTAAACTACCATTTGGTTCATACGAACAGAGACTGCTCCAGGAAAGGATGGCATTCTCATTAAGTTATTTAAATATGGTCCAGCTATCACATTAATTATAATCAAAATCCAATGGTTTTGACAATATGGCAAATAGATTACATCATTTCCGCGGCACAATGATAGTGCTGGTGGTAATTTAATTGATTAAATTATGATTTAACTATGAGGTCCCTATTAGAAATTAATGAAACCTGGCTCCGATGTTCCATAAACCATAACCAATTTAGCAATACCTCTGAATTTGGTGATAAACACCTACGAAGTAGTTAGTAAAGCATAGGAGTGCATATTTGGTCCATATAACAATTTTTGGTTTTAAATGTCATGGTACACTATGAGGTTCCTATTAGAATTCACTGCAAACATCAAAGCAGTATTTCCATCTCTTTTTTGGCTTTTTACCACCTAATTAGAATTATATTGCGCTTGTAGGATACAATATGTATATTCTCGTAAAAAAGGGTTGCCTGTAGGCAATAGTATAGATGGCGCGCCCTATTATTTATAATAGTATGGTTAACAGTCCTGGTATGGATGGGTAAAAATAGTACCAGGTAAAACTAAAATATGTTTGTTGTTTCTGCTCTGTAATAAGCAGCTACGGATTATACAGAAACCATTATATTAAAAGCAGTTTTTCTCTTGCCTAAAAATGTTTCAAGTCAACGCTAAGTAACTTGTTTGTACGGTAGTTTTTAAAGTGGCAAAATGCCACTTTTGCTGTGCGTATATTCCTTTCAATTAAGAAATTGTAATTCCATAGAATTTTTTCCCCTTAGAATTTTTTCCCTTAGATACAATGCAAGCGGTGATTTAAAAATTAAACCATTGCTTGTCTACCATTCAGAAACTCCACGAGCCTTCAAAAAGTGTAAAGTTGAGAAAAACACGTGACACGTGACCTTTTTTACTGAATGGGCAATGATGTGTTTGGACCTTCTGTGAAAAAATATTTACTTGAGATAAATCGGCCACTCCAAGTCTTGCTTGTTAGTGGTGTGGGGATCCAATTTCTGCCTCCCAACACCACTGCTTTATTTCAGCCTATGACCAGCAAGTTATTTCTATAACTTTAAGAAGCTCTACACTAAAGCACTCTTCGAGCAATGTTTTAAAATGACTAAAGAGACCAATTCACTCTCAGAGAGTTTTGGAAAGATCACTTCCACATCGTTACCTGCCTCAAGATGATCGAATCGGCATGGGAAGCAGTTACCAAGAGAACCATCACTCCTGCTTGGAAGAAGTTTTGGCCAGAGTCTGTTGTCGAATGTTACTTTGACGGGTTTGAGACAGTACGTGTGAATCCTGTTGTCAACGAGATTGTATCTTTGGCCACTATCATGCGACTGGAGGTGGATAACAAAGATATCGATGAGCTTGTAGAAGAGCACAGCCAAGAACTGACCACCGAAGAGCTTATGGAGTTGTGTTTCACATAAAGAAAAGATGGAGGATTTGTCAGATAAGGAGGTGAAGGTAACAACAAAGCAACAGTCTTCTGGCGCAGTTCTTTAAATGCTGAAAGAATGGGAATCTGTGCTTCGTTCATTGAGAAGCATCACCCAAATAAGGCAGTTGCTACGTGCGCTACAAATTTTTTCAAATGATAATGCTGTATCATTTATCACGCCTGTTCACCAAATTTTGAAGCGTCGGCAAAAACAATTTTCTTTAGACAGCTTTCTAGTAAAAAAGAATTAGATATATATCATAAATAATAAACTTATTACATGCTTTTTGTTTTCTATAAATCGAATTTGTATTGGTTGATGAAAAGATGGAGATGATTCATGCTGCTTAACGATCTGTACATATATGTATATAATGTAATTTTCTTTGAATAAACGCTATAGTATGTATATAAAATTGTTTGACTATTTTTTTAGCATAGAACGCATTATCGTATTTTACATTAATTTATATAGGAAACTTTGTTTTGCTTTACAAGAAAGGTTCTGGAACGAATTATGCTCGTTAAGCGTTGTTCTGCTGTACTTTTATTTTTCGTAAAATTTTGGATTTAATTTGAAAATTGAATTTCGCCTAAATGTGATCTTTTTACTATACTTACTAGTACCATTGAATAACTATAAATAGAAGGTGACACTTCTAATTTTGCAGCGACATATGAGTGTTAATAAATTGTACTACGAAATAAATATTTCTGTGTCTTTGCTAAATTTTGTCCACGAATTTCTTATTTTATGTAATTGGTAAGTTTATATTTCCAATTTAAACATGTGTTTGTTGGAACGCATGTGTTTGTTAGATGAATGTGTTTGTTAGTAGGTAGTAAAACGTGTGAAGATTTGAAAAACAAAAATAAACAAACTTACAGCTTCATTTTTTTGTTATTCTTTTCTTTTGATCAAAAAGTAAGCATAATTTTAACTTGTAAGGAGAAAATAAATTTTTTTTGTATCAACTGATTTTATTTTTCAGCGATTTGATCGTTTTTTTTTATCACATGATATTTGTCGTTAATTAACAGGATTTATATCGTTCCCTTGTGTTTACAACCGAATTTTTATCTTCATCTATGTAAGATTTCTATACATTTTGAATGAAATTTTGTTTTAAATTTTAATTTTACGTTAATATTATAAATAAAATTTGGTAATTTTTATTAACAACAAGGTTTATTTTTACATATGGTTTCGCTGCCATATTGTGCCATCCTTTCCTTTTCATTCATTGCTTCTGTCTGTTCATCATCACTAGAATTTTTTTCCTCGCACACCTTAGTTCTAACTGAAATGTCTTCACGCAAAATTTAGTACATGGTATTTGGTTTCCACTCGAAGTACTAGAGATATAAACATCGACAATAAAACACTGTAGAGGTTTCGAACAAAGAGGCGAGATGGGTTTTTCCATCATCCAAATAGATCGCTGATTGAATGATCACAAATATGACCATCTTTTGAAAATGGTTATAAATTATTGAGAAATAGTCATAATATACGAGTGGTCGCTATATTGGAAATAAAAATGAATAAAAAATGTTCAATTTCTGTCAAAACATATTGGAATCGGTCACTTTTTGCAGATAGTCAGTTTACAGATGTGGACACTTTTACATGTTTTACTGTAATAAAATTCGGGTACGCCTCCAATTGTGTTTTATTTTTGTACTTAGATTGTCTGTAAAAGACAAGTAGGGCACCACAAAATTAACGTAGTTTTTTTCAATCGCTTCCTTTATAATAAAAAATGTGAGTTTATGCGGCACTCGGGTAGCTTCTTTTGTTTTTGACTTATGAAATGCATTATTTAGTCTATCGTGAGATTTTACGAATTTACAAAAACGAACATAAACTAGATTAGTGAAGAATGCTTTCTCATCCCCTTCACCTCGCTACGATCGGTTCACAGCGCTTTTATCGATAAGCCGATATATCAGATTTGATAATAGGATTACTCGTGCTAAGCGATTACTAATATAGGTATGTCTTATGAAGAATTGGAATCTACGAGAGTGTTTTTAGCTGGAACAAACATCACAGTTGATAAACAGCTGTTCCCATATCGAGATAGTACGCATTTCACGCATTACATTCCATGAAAACCTGCCTGATATGGAATTAAAGTATCATTGGTGTGTGACTCCACTTCTTCGTTTATAGACTATAGACTAGATCTAAGAATACCAAAACATTTTGAACTTGAGAAATAAGACAAAGATCATATCCAAGCGACATATATCTGCCTGGAGGAGTGGTCTGGAAACTGTGTAATAAATATGTAATATAATCAGTATATTGCCCTCCAAAACATACAATAAAAAAGAAGTAATTCTTAGATTATTTTAACCACTTAGGCAATAAATTCATTGCGGGAGGTGATTATAATACAAAACATACTCAATGGGGTGCAAGATTGACGACTTCGAAAGGAAAACAACTTTATGAAACTATGGAGGAACTGTGTTTGGATTATCTATCAGCGGGGCATCCAACATATTGACCTACGCACAGAAAGAAAATTCCATTCACTAATAATTATAACAGTGAGTACTGATGCCTTAAAGATTGTAGGTATGAAACGTCTGACCGATAAAAAAACTAAATGGGATCAATACAATAAACAAATTGTACAGAATTGCCAACTGGATATTCCTCTTAGCACACCAGCAAATATTGATGCAGCAGAAGCATACTTCAGAGATCTACTAGAATTAGCAGCAGATAAAGCAATACCTAACATCAGTGTTTTTGTAAAAGCTAATAGACTTTCTAAAAACATCCAATAATTAATACAAGAAAAATGTTAAATTCTACGGCAGTGGCAGCAGCAAAAATAGCCGATATTCACATGGAAATTAAATCGAACAATTAAAACCCTGAATGTATCTCTGAGGGAAGAAGAAAATGATGGTATTCAAAACTATTTGAGTGTACTTTCGGCAATAAAGAGAACAGTCTACTCTTTATGGAAAGCAACTGCAAGTTTTAAGAGGCCGGCAAACTCGTGTTATGTAATTGGCAATTGCGGGCAAGATGTTATTAAGAAAAAGCCAATGCTTTTGCTGTTCATCTAAAAAGCGTATTCTCACCACATGAACACTAATAATTATAACAGTGAGTACTGATGACTTAAGGACTGTAGGTATGAAACGTCTGACCGTATAGTTGTTAACTAACAACTATAACATGTTACCATGCCAAATGGTGAATGTTTTGAATTTTAAGCCTATAAAGTTTAAATGGAGGGAAGTTAAGAGCTCAATAAAAAACGGCATAAGTCCAAAAAAAGCACCAGGCTATGATCTTACTACCGGTAAAATGTTTAAAGAATTATCAGACAAATGTATTAAACTAATAACGTACATCCTCAACGCAACGCAATGCGAACTAGACACATTGCTCCAAAGTCTGAAAAAGAGGAGACACGATTATCGTCATATCGTCCAATAAGCATGCTTTCCACAGTATCAAAGCACACAATTTAAAACAAAAAATAATTTTAAAAAAATAAAATTAATAAACAATTTAAAATGAAGAGAACGGTAAGAACACATCCGATCTCTTCAACGATCATCGATCGACCCCACTGTTTTTGCTTTTTCTGTATGTGTTTATATTCGCACTAAATAAACAATTTAAAAACAAAAAAAAAAAATCATAAAAATTTTTTTATTTGTTTTATTTTTATTTTTTTTTGTTATAGTTGATACTTAAACCCTTAATTTAAATTTATCTAAAATACAAAAGCATACATCGCTATAACAACTACGTAGCTGCGGAATCGTTTGGTGTCATTTCTACATATAGTTATTCAATTTTAGTACTAGTGCATATATAATGTTGTTTTTGTAATTTTAGTAAAAGTTAGAAAAAACTTCACACACATTTGAAGAATATAATTTTTTCGCATTACGTTGATCATCATATTCTAAATTTAAGGGTTATGTAATATCTTTAAGAACATAATAATATGGAAGCCGCGATGGACTGGCCTGGATGATTGTAGCTTGGTTGATATCCAATCTCTGGTTTGTCAGTTCTGGAAAGTTAAAATTTGTCAAATTGCTTGTTCGTGGTCTATCAGCAATATGCAATATATAGATTTCATATTGCAGTTATTGGTGCCTCCACTGTTTCAACAAGTTCTTTTAGTCGACCTTTCGAGCCAAATACATGCAGGTAAATCTAACATCTCTAATGGGATGAGGGTTTCGTAAGGGTTTTGTTGCAACTTCTAAGGCTTTAATCACAACTATTAAGCGACTTACATAATCTTTGATTTATTCTATACCAACTACTGTTCTATTACTGCAGCACTATATTGATCTTCCGGTCGCCTTTTAAACCTATTATCTTCTCTGCACTGTGCTTTACCGTGCAGCTGAATTTTTATTGCACCCTGAATATGTTATCGTTGCTTTTTTGCCTCCTCTGAACCTCTTAGCACAGAGATGTTTCTGTAATCATTACTATGTCCTCATTGTCCTCATAGTACAATGTCGTCATTGTCCTTATAGTTTTTTTATAGCTTGTTTAAAATAAAATGGAATTCTTCCTAAATCGTTTATAAAATGTTTTTAAAGGATGTATAACAAATAAAAATCAAAGAGTTACAGGTGTTACATTTCCCCTTGAAATTCTTGCAGAACAATAAAGATTTTACCTACACAGTTGAACTAAAAGAATCAGAACTGATATGTATAATCGTTAAAGTAGTAAGCAGTTGGTAGAAGATCAATAAAAAACTGCCTTATTATAAACCTTTTGGAATATTTGTAATATTATTTATAAATATGTAACTCACCTCAACCGAACATGTTTGCGTACTCGACATCTTCGGCGATATTGTATCCTTAATCATTTCAATGCTTTGTTGTAATGCCACGGGAGCATACCAACATGAATCTCGTACCTCAATTCCTAATGATATATTTGGCAATAATGTTTTATTTGCGTTTATCTCATCGATTGTTTTTAATGCAATTTCGGTCCGCTGGATACCATAATGTTCACGTATCTGAAATTGAATAATTAAATAAGAATAATTAGACCGACAATATTTATACAATAAATTGTGTTTATTTAAAATAATTAAAATTAAAATTTAATTGATATAATTATTTATTAGCTATAGTTAATTAATTTTTGTATCATTTTGCCTAAATAACTTTATGATTATGTTTTAATCCAATTCAATCGCATTATGTACCGGATTCGTGCGAAAATCTTTGTATATGACTGCCATAATATAATAGATTTTTCATCTAAACTACATTTTAGTTTTATGCATACAACAAAAAAAAAACGAAAATATTTTGTAGAGAAAAAATCTAGGTAGCACCACCTTAAAATGATACTGCGGTCCTGTTTTGACCTGTTATCTATTGGTTTTCATGACAATACAAAACTTTTTTTCAAAATTTAGTTGCTACTATAAAATTTTTATTAATAAATATATTTGTAAAACTAATAAAATTATTCTATTTTATATATATGTAATAATATAGTTTTTTGAATAGAATATTAGTTTTTTATTCAAAAAGCTTTAAAATTATTGATTAAAAAGTTTTCAACTCGTTTAACGAGTTTTGGTTAGTTTTGTGTAAAAAGTTTTTTTTATAGCACATATTTTATAGTACCTGTGTAAAAATGCTTTTGGTGAAAATTTTCATATAGACATAAATATGTTTTACATATATCTTACTCGAAGTGAATATTTGTTAAAGTTTGTTTTTGCAGAGGCTAGTTAACCTTTGTAACGAAAGTGGAATAATAATAATAATAATAAACTGCTTTTACAGGCCATTGCTGGTCCGTGCTTGCTTTTCATATTGTTTAAGTAAACCAAAATAAGTCAGGTCGTTCGTTACCCCGAGAATCCGCGTCTGATCAATATTTTGTAAAACTTCAGTTTGCACTTCTGAAAGCACTTCAGAAAATCATTTTCACTTGAGTGAAAAAATGGTTTGCTCAGTTTCTCAATGCCATTCACGCCGATAATTGATCTTTTCGATATTTTTGAGCAATTTTAATTGCATTTAAAATAATTCTTAATTTGTCAGCACTCAACTCTGTGCAAAACAACTTATGAAGTGGTGATGATAAAAATATTTCAAAAAACAGCAGCCATAATCTCTGGTCATCAATATTGGAACCAATACCGAAATTAGCAACACGCCACCAACGGAACACAAATTAAAACTAGCAGAAGCAAAATAAAAATTAAGCTGCTGGAACAAACAACGTAATCGAATTGTCACTGAACAATCTAATGAATCTGTCTTTTTATATATTCCCCATTTTTACCTGCTTTTTTGTTGTTTTTAAACGAGCATTTGAAATAATAAATAGAAGTACTTTGTGAACTTGACAGACACTTTGTTAAATACGGATATTCTCAAGAAATTGCTTGAATTCATACAAGAAATGAATCGAGATGTTGGGAACCAAATTCAATACAAAGCCAAACAAGATAAAACATTCTGCAACACTTGAAGAATAAGACAAAGATGCATACGAGAGCTGTTGAAAAACTAAATATAACATTTTCCAATGGCATTTAAAGGGAATGAATATTTAAATTAGATTTAAATTCAATAACGTATTTTGTCAGTTCAAAGGTTGTTCCATTTGATTTTGGTGTTGGATAGTTTTTTTTAAATCTGTAATTTGTTTTAACCATTTTGGAATTGTGAGTTTTAGAATTTAGAAAAAAGGTGAACTCGGTTAAATTTAAATGTTTAATTGCATTTAATAAAATCGTATTTGTAATAATTTTTTGTGATTTGTGTCGAGTAATGTGAATATAAATACGGTTTTCATGTGAATATTTGATGTATTTGGCAAAAAACGGTGAATATATTTTTTATATTTTTTTTATAATTGTATTATTTTATTATTATTTAAAATTTTGTTTAGCTACAATGGGACTAATTAAAAAAATTGTATTTTCAGGCGAAAACTAATCCAATTTATTACAACCTATGGCTTGAAGGAATTATATTATTGTATAATTATGTTATTATATTAGTATATTATGAATTAATTAATTTATAATTACAAATGAAAAATTAATTGAAAATAAATCAAGTAAATAAAATTGATTAAATTTATTACAGCCTACGGCTAAAAACAATAAGTTTATTAATAGATTTTGTTTTCAGGGAACCTTTGCAGATTACAGTTGAAGCACACTTGAGTTGCTGATAAGAAAGCAGAGATGACAGAAAGCAGAGCAGCTGATTATAATCTTAATCGTCATGTGCTAAAAAAGGATTGAGTATTGGCTACCTAGAAACCGGATCGATTCTGTCATTACTGACCAATCTTTCCTTTCTTTCGCCCACAAAAGTTTTTGTCATCATAAAAAAAAGCATCGTAAAGTTGGTAGCAACCGACCAGCAGAAATCAAGCTTCAAGAAATACTAATACCTCTTATTTGGTAGAGCGCACTTTTAGGAGGAAATGAATGACATTTCACGACGTTTTCCAACAATTAGTGCACAACAATAAAGCACTGAACAACATGCACAAGATCGAATAATTGAAAACCCACATTTGAGAAGAAGCCCCTAAAGTTATAAGTCACCTAAAATCCGTAAGAATAAACTACAAATTCGCATGGAACATAAACAAAGGACGGTATAATAATCGTAGGGTGACACTACTAGAGGGTTTATCTGCGCAAGAGAATCAACTTTAATTCATGGTTTATCAAATAGTTATCTATGTTCTGAGCTCTGGTTAAAAAACTGGATCACGACTCTCTACGGGCATATGAAATGCTATTAGAAAATTCAAGCGAAATTCCATCACCTTGAAGCATTATGAAGTTTCTTGAATTAAGCTTTGCGGAGTTAGAAATAGTCTATAGAGAAAAAACTATGAGTTTTCGAAAACCATGATGTATTGAAACTATAAAAAAAACTGTACGAAATTCAAACTTAATAAAGGAAGCTGAGAAGACCACCATAAAACACACAACGCAGTTGTTTCAAAATCGAAATAACTCAGATAAAGAAAATAATGCTGATAGAAAAAGCAAGCTATTAGCATTGAATTCATTTCTAGATCCAGAAGGAATACTACGAGTAGGAGGCAGACTGCAATATTCATTCTTAAGCTATGAAGAGGAACATCCAGCTAAACTTCTTGCGAGTCATCAATTGAGCAGAACCTTAATTAGATGTGCACATTTGAAAATGATGCATTGAGGAATCGAAGTTTCTCTTCCATTCGTAAGGAAAAATTATTGGATTATACCAAAAACCAAATAATATAAAGAGACGTCGCAACCCATATATAAAAAAATATCCAAAATTGACGGGTTACAATCGTCATTGCGGGTGCTAATCTAAAATAAATAAAATACAATGATACATATACATACTTACATTTCAGTATTCATTTATTTTTACACTTACATTCATTTATTTTATTCTTTTTCATATAATGCATACTACCAAAACCGTCTACACTCTTCTATAGCAATAAAACAACAACACAAACATAAATTTTATTTATATTTGGTCGAGTTTTTTGTCTTTCTATTTTCGGGTTTGATGATCAAGTATAAATTTAACAACGTTTTCTATATTTTTTATTTTTTATTATTGTAAGTACATAGCTAAATAAGTAATTTTATCTGGTTTTGTGAATGGTTCAAAGTTTTGTTGCGTGCTTTAATGTTAATCACAACCTTCGATTTCATCACAATAATTACTTTAAAAAGTTGTAATTTTGTAAATATTTGCGTACTGAAAATGTTTTAACAGTGAAATGTGAATAATGCGTACTGTAAAATCGTGTACAACATCGCAACGGCGAAATCTCAAAACACCATTTTGAAGTTAGGGTAGATAAATTAATTTTACAAAGCTTCATCATAATTAAACATTTGAAAGTTTGTAAAAACCGTATTGGTGTACTCTAAGCTCAATTGAAAAACGTAAGCTTTTAAATAAATTAAATCACGAATATTTTAAGTTGACCCTGATGAAAAGCATCACGAGATTTCCCAAAGTTATTATAATATTAATAAGTAGTAAAATATTAATATTAATTAATAATTGGTCCCTGTGGTTCGTTGGCACTTCCATACCCGTAAAATCTTCTAAACGAGCATATTGCCCTTACAACTCCATTAAGACATCCTGGACTTGTCGTGAGATGGCACGCAGCTGAGGGTTAGTACGTAAAATGTGGAGTCGCACGTTCAACAGGGATTGGTGACTTTAATGCTAGAGCTGGCCAAAATCAGACTGACTTATGTGAAAGCATAGGTCCGTTCCCTTGACATGATCTAACGACCGATAGTAGGGAAAAAATGATGTAATTTGCGAACGCGCACGATCTTATTGTGGATAGCACATTATCTCGTCATTCAAATATCCAATTGGAAACATGGACACACCCTCGTAAGACATCCAGAAGTCAAATTGACTGATCTGATCCAGATCAGGTCATGTACCAAGAAACGACACAAAACAACATACTAGATCTAAAACACATTTTTGATCCTAAACTAAAGTGGTTCAATTTGAATATTGGCTTACTGTGTAATTCGTGATCTGATTTGGATCACATTTCGTCCAGAAATACAGCTAATGTGTGCTATAAAATTATACACAGCATCATAACGACGATACCCCATAAGTATTTTTTTATTTGATTTTCGTTTGTCAAAAAACATTTTATTAGAAGCTTTGATAGCTTCAATATAACCAAAAACATAAAAGTTTGGGAAAAATGTTGGGGTCTAAGCTCAATTGAAGAACATAATAAGCTATTAAATAAATCCATTCCCAAAAAATTGTTAAACGACCCTTATAATTTAGGAAAAATGGTTTCGACTTCAGTGGGCGTAAGGCATACCGCGCACGTTGCTAACACTGCTAAAATCAATTGCGTCTTGGTTTCTTAAACCTATAATCATACATTTTGTTTCAGTCTCATTAACTTTGACAACGGAAGCTAGGAGTAGTCCAAGTGCAAACAGTAGCTTTTTTACACTGTTGTCATTAAATATTATTACACAGATATCATCTACTTATGCCAAAACTTGGTTGGACTGACGGTATAAGAAGTTTTCTTGAGGTGTTTAACTTTATTGTTATTAAAAGGTATCGGGACTAAAAAAGCATCGGGATTAAAAAGTATTCGCTCTGCCATACTAATCGGATAAAGTCGAAAAAATAGTTCCACAAAGTATATCTTCCGAATATGAAGAGCTCAGATTTAATGCAGTCAACTTTAATGTTGTTTTATGGATAAGGATAGTCAGCCCTGTGATCCAAACTTCGTTTAGTCTCCTCATACGACAAGTATGTTATGCCCAAAATTAACTGAATTTCCCCAAACACGTTTGAAAAAATGCGTGTCAAATTAACTACGCAGGTTTTTAGCAGGTCAGTAGTAGTTGCTATCAAAACAATGGTTGACTTTGGCAAATATTCTGCAAATGTAAAACAGTTTGCTCTTTTAACAGGTAGTTTCTTTGAGAAAATATGCAGGCTTTTTGACAATTTAAATAGCAGAGTACTTCATGATAAAAATCCTCACAAAAGTGTCTTGACACTTCCTGGTATTATACATTCCAATTTAACATCCATGGAAGAGTATATAGATCAGATAAAACTATATCATCCGAAAAATCTAGTCCATTGGCGATTATTAGCCTACTTTGAAACTGCTAAAAAAATTTTGTAATATTGTACCAACAAGTGTTACAAGTGATGCTGCTAAACAATTAGAAAAATCAAGGCCATATCCAAATACAAATGTAAAATTGTATTATTGTACTTTGTACAGTTGTACCACTTAACCAGATTTTTGTGTCTATAAAGGCTGCATCCAGATTACAGTGAATATAACATAATGCTGTGGTATATCGGTTTGACCGAAAACCAAGAAATAATTATGTAAAAAACGAAGCCACTTTAAGGTTACGTCAGCCCTTTCATCAAATTCCAAAGTAAATTTGTATTCGTCTTCTTCAACGAATAAGCCAAAATTGTTTAAAAAACTATCAAATATTTGAAGCTGGAACAAAATTTGCATTACGCAATTACAATATTGTGGTATTGCCTCAAATCATTCTTCATTCTTAGGTCTGATTTGAACAGTATGAACTTGACAATTATATAATCTCAGGTTTTGCAATTCATAAGTGTAACGATATATCATGGTAGTGTATAATGTATAAGTGTATCATGGTTTGATGTTACTATATAATGCTGATATTGTGTAGGTTAATTTGACATGATATAGGCTCAGTTTGAAAAAAAATTTCAAGTTGTCCGGAACTGATTGGAGTTTTTAAACGTTTTTTGGCCACATCAAAAATCTCTCATCAGTGGACCGAATTCCGAAAAACATTTAGATCTTTAATATTTTTTCTTTTATATATTAAAAAATGTTTCTTTTTTCTCTAATGTCACTCAACTCAATCAGTCCGGGGGTTGTGATAAGAGAAAATCAGTCAAAATTACAACTTTTTGAAGTAATTATTGTGATGAAATCGAAGGTTGTGATTAACATTAAAGCACGCAACAAAACTTTGAACCATTCCCGAAACCAGATAAAATTCCTTATTTAGCTATGTACTTACAATAATAAAAAATAAAAAATATAGAAAACGTTGTTAAATTTATACTTGATCATCAAACCCGAAAATAGAAAGACAAAGGCCGTGTTTTTTTTGATATCGGAGAAATCGGAGAGATCAGAGAGATTATTTATCGGATATATCTGATAATTTTTTTCTCCGATTTTCATCTATCAGATCGAAAAAAATATTTTTTGTGTTATTTTTTAGTACCAAAAATAATAAATTATTTTATGAATTTCAGCATTAAACTCCCTAAATTAAAGTTTTATTTGTCACCTGATAGCTCAACATTAATCGGAGTTGCCATTTTAGAATTTACTAAAAAATATAAAATAATCTGTACATTTTTTCAGAGTAAAAAGATCGTATCCGATAATTATCGGAGCGAAAAAAAAAACGACACAGAGAGATAATTTTTTTCTCGGATATTAAAATAAAACGCATATCTGAAAATTTGACAGTAAATTTATCTCTCCGATTTCTCCGATATCAAAAAAAACAAACCCAAAAACTTGACCAAATATAAATAAAATTTATGTTTGTGTTGTTGTTTTATTGCTATAGAAGAGTGTAGACGGTTTTGGTAGTATGCATTATATGAAAAAGAATAAAATATGTGTAAAAATAAATGAATACTGAAATGTAAGTATGTATATGTATCATTGTATTTTATTTATTTTAGATTAGCACCCGCAACGACGATTGTAACCCGTCAATTTTAGATATTTTTTTATATATGGGTTGCGACGTCTCTTTATATTATTTGGTTTCTGATTATATTCTTATAATTACAACTAAAGAGGCATAATTACAACTAAATTTCTGATGACAAAATTCATTACATGTCACAGGTTCAAAATCAATCCAGGGAATCATTTACTTAAATCAAGAATTTGTTTGACCTACCAACCAAAGTAATATACGTAGAAGTAGTGACAGACCTCAATGCTGAATCATTTATTGCGGCCCTTAAAAAGTTCATATCTATAGATGTGGATTATGCACTGACATATATAGTGATAATGGCACGAATTTTGTTGGAGTCAATAATCAGTTGAAAAGTTTACAAAAATTTCAAACTGCCAATTTCAATAATATTGCAGCCCCACAGTCTACAGAGGAAATAACCTGGTATTTCCAACAGGCGGTTCCATTTTGGTAGGTTATGAGAAGCTGGTGTAAAATCAGTAAAACCCACCTAAAACAGATCGTAAGAAATGCAACACTTACCTTCCAGGATTTAACAACACTGCTAAATTAAATAGAGGCCATTTTAAATTTAAAACCATTTTGTCCAATTTCCAATGACGTAGAGGTTCATAACTAACTGCAATGTCTGAAAAAAATCTAACACATTTAAACATGAATGGCTTGTCAAGATGGCAAATGCTACAAAAATGCAACAAGACTTTTAGAATAAATGGAGTAATGAGTATCTGAAAAGATTACAAAACGACCAAAGTGGCTACAATCAAAGACACAACTTGAAATCGGAAGTCTTGTACTTTTAATTGTAGATAATCTGCGTCTCCTACAAAATGAGTAAGAAACAATTCCAAAATATCCGTTTTACCAGTAGACGAGCCGCAAAGGTCTGATCAGCTTGATATGGTCTCAGACGATTCTAATCAGAAGAAAATGCATCAGCGTATACAGAAACCAGTAATCGCAGTGAAAACTAAATCAAAACCTTCTGCTTGAAAAAAGCAAAATGATATAAGCGAAAATACTACATGTAATAACATAATAAGTTTACATGTATATACACACAATTCATTGTAGGTTAATTTCATCCCAAATGAAGAATCTATACAACAACATAAAAGAGCAAGATAACACATTGAACACTTTAGAAAAAAATGGTAAATCCCTCCTTAAACGGTCATCTTTTGACTTCGTTGAAACAATAGCCAATAAAATGTTTGGCGTACTTGATCAACGTGCTGGAAACTTTTAGAAGGAGAGCAAATCTTAATCTGAACTAACAACATGACCAAAAGGTTTTGGAGCAACAAATCATAATTTTAAACATCCAACAAACTATTGAGCGATCCCACCTTTCATGAGTAATCCACTGATACTCCTTTTAGATAATGTTGGATATGATGAAAAACAGCACATTCCAATCGACTGTAATCGATACTGTGACATGACAGAAGTATCAATACCAGGAATAAACCAGACAAATAATCGAAAATCTCAAGCTGAGTCAAGATATGCTGTATTGCTAAAGATATAGCTGCTATATCTGAAATATATTCACACAACTTCATCAGAAGGACGCATATATTCAGCCATTCTCAAGTAGCCCGATGGTGACAAGCCAACAAGATAAATACGTGCAACATGCAACTCACTGCTAATGAACTCAAAGTGCATATTTAAACAAAGAATACCTCAGCAACATACGGCAGAGACTATTTGGTTTCCTCTAATCAGAGACAACGCATATCTATACTACTTCGTAGTAAGCTCAAAGATATAACTTGCAACGTGATTTGCGATAATGAATCTATAACACATTTGAAACAATAAGAATATCCTTTTATAGCGAGGAAGTCCTGGAGCTGCATCCAAACTGCATTATAAAAATAGATGCATTTACAGAATCGGAGTACAAATCATTCAGCAGCGATTTTAAACAATCTTTTTTGCCAGAGTTCAACTTGAGTCAATATATAAGTTCTACCGATATCTTTGACCTATAATTAACATCGAAATTCCTTAAAATCGAGGAAGTTGAGGAGTCATCAGTAACCAAATTCAACGCACATGACTACCATCACTATTTCAGTGGGTCTGATCACGATCACTTGGTACATATATATTCAAAAGACTGAACTTGCTATCGTATGTCTTCCACCATACTCGACGTTCAAATGCATTGCACGCTGTAAATAATTTTAACAACAATAATTGCTAATTTGAAATTACCTTTCCATAATATTACATACGTTGATAATAAAAATTGTTTTCAGCATGCAAACATTCCAGAAAATAAAAAAAAATTCAATGTTTCCTTCCACGGGAAATTTAAGAAACGAAACGAAAATTATAAAATAAAAAAGTCGACAACAACAACAACCATAAAAATGAAATAGTATTCAACAGTTATATTATGTAGCTAAGTTACTTTCGTTTTAAACAAATTGGATTTTAAAATAGCGTAAAAGCTAAAGGCACATTTAATAAATGTAAAAATAATTTACTTCCGTGGTTTTCTTAACAGCAAAAAAAAAATCGTTTTGCTTAACACGTTTTTGTCTTTATGTTTCTAGATAAATCGTTGTTGGTGTTTTGTTTTTGTATTTTCGATTCGATCGGAAATCGCTAAATACGTGTTGATCCGCTTTGAAATTAGTCTACATTGTGTGAACGAGACACATAATATACATAGTTTTATTATTACACTTATAGGTTTTAGTTTTTTGGAGTTGTTGTAAACAACTAAAACAAATTTTAAACTTATCAAACTTAACGCAACAAACTTTTTCATTGAAATTTTATTATGTTACAACACAACAGAGTGTACAGTGTTTTTCTTCTATGCAACAACTTTATATTTCCAATTCACGTAAGAAAACATAAAAAAACATAATAAAAACGATAATCGATAAAAAGAAATTTTTGTTTTTCTTATTTCTTATATAAGTAAAACTTTTTATTTTATTTTTATTTTATACTTCTTTAATGTGCTTTCCGCTTCGGAATTCGTACTTTTACAGTTTCTTTGAAAATATTCTTGGTGTTTCTTTAAAAACAAAAAAAAACTTGTACATAAATAAAATAATAGCATTGAATGATTACATATTTGATCGAACTTGGCATAAAGGTTAACCTACAAATATGTACTGGAATGGCACCTATATTGAGTTTACATTTTAATCTTTAAATTGTTTTGTTAGTATCTCAAAGATCACAAAACATAAAAGATGAAGATGGTTAACGAATGGTTTACTGCGTCCATGTAATGATTTGATTTTCACATATGCGGTAAAGAAAACTTAAAATATGTTACTTTAATATTGCAAAACGGATTGATCGTAGTAACCATGTAGTTTTACCATCATATAAAAACAATCAATAAAATATTTACTTCGTGCATTAACGAAATTTGTTGTACTAAATAGGTTAAAAAATAAAAGATGACTGATTGTTCCAGTGAGTGTATGGCAACTCTCATATCCCTGCTGGCATATCATAGGTTATGATGAGCTTCATATATATATATATATATACGTATATATATATATATATATATATATATATATATATATATATATATATATATATATATATATATATATATATATATATATATATATATATATATATATATATATATATATATATATATATATATATATATATATATATATATATATATATATATATATAAATATATATATATATATATATATATATATATATATATATATATATATATATATATATATATATAAATATATATATATATATATATATATATATATATATATATATATATATATATATATAGATATATATATAGATATATATATATATATATATATATATATATATATATATATATATATATATATATATATATATATATATATATATATATATATATATATATATATATATATATATAGGATTTTCTTAATTTCGCGATTTATAAATTTCCTGTTCTCGAAATTAATTTGTATGTTTATTCTTTAATAATCCTTCGCCTTTACTAAATTCACTTTACTTATATTACAACTTGGCTATGTCTGGATAAATACTCGACACTGTTTGAACTTTTAAACACGCGTTTTGAAAATGTCGGTAATTTAGTATTTCCTTAGTATTGAACACCACAATATCAAATTTATTCTTTTAAAACCTAACACCAATAATTCTTCTATGCCAATAATTTTTCTATGTAACTTTGGAACTTGCTGTTATAATGACCATCAGTATTTTTTTGTACCGTATTCCGCTTTAAAGGTTTTCTCCACTTTCCAAATGAAATATTTCGATTAGACTTGGACGATGGTACCGTTACAACTGTTGTATTAACCACGTGATCCACGTTTTATTATATTCTGACACCAAACAAAAACGATGGAACCAAAAGGCTTTGCGTTGATTATATAAAACTTAAAGATTGTGAAAGATAGTTATCCATTACCTTTAATTCAAGAGCAAGTTGATAGATTAAAAGCCGCACGAATTTTTACAACTCTAGATCTTTGTAATGGATTTTTCCACGTTCCTGTGTCAAATAATTCGATTAAATCCACTTCGTTTATAGTACCATTTGGACAGTTTGAATTCCTTCGCGTACCATTTGAACTGTGTAATTCACCAGCTACATTTTAGAGATACATACATTAACCTAATCTTTCAGGAGCTTTATCGTGCAAAAGTAGGGTGTGTCTATATGGATGATATAGTAATACCAGCTGCCAATGAAGAAGAGGCACTGATTAGACTTCAGAAGGTGATAGGTGTAGCCGCAAGTTATGGATTGGAGTTTAAATGGAGCAAGTGGTAATTTTTGCAGTCTAAAATCGACTATTTGGGTTATGAAATTGAGGCTGGTACTATAAAACCTTCATCACAAAAGAAAATGGCGATTGAAAAATTTAGCGAACCAAAAAATGTAAAGGATCTTCAACGGTTTCTTGGACTAACGAGTTGCTTCCGTAAGTTCACATTATATTATAGCAAGGCCATTATCCAACATTCTTCGAAAAGATATAAAATCTTTTATGGGAGAGAAGTCCGCATTTTTGAATCTCAAAGAAGTTCTTATCAAAGAGCCTGTACTTAAGATATATTCCTTAAGTGCTGAAACTGAGCTCCATACCAATGCAAGCAAATATGGAGTAGGTGCCATACTCATGCAAAAATGTTTAGACGACTCAAAATTTGATCCGGTTTACTACTACAAAAAAAAAACTTCATCAGCAGAAGAAAAATATTGCAGTAATGAGCTAGAGGTTCTGGCAATAGTTGCATCACTAAATAAGTTTCTGGTGTACCTCCATTAAGTCGACTTCCTGTTTTGATGATCATTGAAAATGATACTGTTACCAGATTAAAAGCCGCCCAGAGAGATGATCAATTAATTCAAGCAATCATGAATCTTTTAGAAAAGGGTACGTTTAATAATTACCATTCTAATGACGGTCTTTTGTTTAAAGTAATAGATGGTGATTCAAAAGTGGTTGTTTCTGATGCTATGCAAATTGAAATAGTTCGTAATGTGCACGAGCAAAGACACTTTGCGGAACGTAAGATGAAAGAATTGATCCAGTGCGAATTTTATATTCCAAAGTTAAGTGAAAAAATTACCAGCTGCTTAAAAAACTGTATTTCGTGTATATTTGCGGAGCGTAATTTGGGAAAACGCAATGGTCTGCTGAACGTCATTCCAAAAGGTGATATTCCCTTGGATACTTACCATTTGGATAATTTGGGACATTTAGTCGCAACGAAAAAAAGCTATCGTTATATTTTATGTGTTATTGACAGTTTTTCGAAATTCGTGTGGCTCTATCCCACTCGAAGCACTGGTTTCGCAGAGGTTCTACAAAAGTTGCAACAACAGAAGGCAGTTTTTGGTAATCCCAGACGCATAAATAGTCTTCGTTTAACGAAGAACGTACTAATCTTAGAGATGCAGCCAAATTACAAATTAGTAAAGTACAACAAGAAAATCGACAAACATTCAACAAAAAACGAAAAAAGGCGCGGACCTATCGACTTGGTGACATTGTAGCTATTAAGCGTACTCAGTTTACTTCTGGTGGAAAGTTACAGTCAAGATTTTTGGGACCCAACGAAATTGTCGAAATTAAAAATCACGACAGATATGACGTGCGAAAGATTGGACAGACAGAAGGACCACTATTAACTTCTTCTTCGGCAGAACATTTAAAAATATACTACGATGGTATATCAAGCGATGAGAGTAATGATGAAACATATATAGAGGTTTGATCATCTGGGACAGGTGATTTGCAGGATGGCCGCGTGGGATCACTCTGTGAAAAATATCGGAATATGTTTTTAATTTATAAAGTCTATTGTAGAAAAGAACTATTTTTTGTATTTGTATTGATAAAAAATCATAAATTACTGTTACCTCTTATAATGTTACAACTGGTTGCAGATTAATATTGTTTGATAAAAATAAAAGACCAGTGTTGTTAAATATTTCGTATCATCAAGTACTAAAGAAAATTAAATATATTGATAAATTAAATTAATAAAATTATTTGTGGTGAGTTATTAATTATTTAATAGCTAATTAACTAAGTTGTGAAATTAAAAAAATCCTACATAT
Source organism: Tipula confusa (assembly GCA_963556175.1). Lineage (NCBI taxonomy): Eukaryota > Metazoa > Arthropoda > Insecta > Diptera > Tipulidae > Tipula > Tipula confusa. The sequence goes on along the minus strand of OY744475.1, from coordinate 153,589,110 downwards.
ATATATATATATATATATATATATATATATATATATATATAAATATATATATATAAATTTATATATATATATATATATATATATATATATATATATATATATATATATATATATATATATATAGATGTCGCTACTGGTATCATTTTAAAATAATCAAAATATCTATATATGTATAATCGCCTAAATGTCATATATTTATTCTAAATTTTGACGATATTCTATCGACCCGACATCTAGAACATCAATGGGTTAACTGTTTTTTTCTTATTATGATAGTACTATATGTATTTATATTATGCTATAGGTCACCGTTGAACTTCCAAATTTCGGGTAATTTATCAGGAATATTTTGTTCAGTTTTTACGCCTCTTACATTTAACCTTTAAATCGAAACTAATTTTTACTTAATATAGGCAAAGACGATGGAATAAACCGTCTTGGAGCTCTTGTTAAACTCAAAGACGACAACAACAAGCATAAAATACATTGTAAAATGTCAGTTAACTAGTTTAGCGAATTTTGTTAATTTTAAAGGTACAAAATTGCAATTTGGAAGAATTGAATTCTCGGTTAATAAAAGTCAATGAATTATAGAATCAGTTTGTTACGACTGAAGATATATTATTTTTTAATTAGATTCGATCTCCGATTTCGAAATCAATGATTTTGACGATCAGTATTTTTCACTGGTAACGCAAAAATTATCAATTAGACAAATTAAGCTTTAAACCAGCATTAAAAACCAGAAGATCAGCTCGATCAATCCATGTTCTCAAATAATTTTAAATCCGATTTTAAACTATACCACGGTTAACATTGCCTACTTTCGACGGCTACCGTTTTCCTTTCAACCGTCCATAAAAACACTTTATTGTCGGCCACTTAGAAATTTAAGTATCTCGTAAGACAACTGCGAGGCCCGGCTAACTTTTCCTTATGTTTCGTGTTGACTATGCAAATTATGTTGAAGCTTTAAAACGTCTCGTCAAAAAGTATGATAAGAAAAAAGTGATAGTTGAAGCTTATATAAGAGATTTTCTAACCCATTCTAAAATAAATGCAAAAACTTCTACGATTCCAACATAATGAAAATGTGACTGTCCGAGGCGAATCTTCACCACTTTAGAGGTATGATGAAACTTCCGAAACCGACTATCTTTCCGTTGATGATTTTTTGGTATTTCTAACTAAGCGAATCGATGTCCTTTATGCTCAAATGAAACTCACAGCTATATGTAACCAAGCCGGTTAAATGATGTTGAAGCTTGACGAGGTTAAATAAAAAATTTAAATCGTTGATAAAATTGTTTCTTCGATGATATTTTATAACCTGTTGTAAAAATACCAAGACTGGCCTAAAAAGCAATAAAACGCATAATACATATATTGTTGCATCTTTCACACAGCTTTAAGTTTTACATTCTAGCTAAAGGCAATGCCATATCATTCCAACATTCCTCATTACCGATCCAACAATCGCAAACACTTATTTAATCTCTGATCACACTAAGGAGCCAGTGAAATCCTTACCTTTATGATTGTTAATCGTTTTTTTTTTCAAAAACGACATTCTAGATACCTTTTTCCAATTGCCTTAATAGAAATTGAAGATAACTTTGGAAAATGGACAACATTTCGAGCGCTTCTCGACTTTGATTCAACTCATTCGTTTTTAACATTACCTAGGAATTGCTAGAACAAAGTCATATTGATCTCTTAATTGGATGTGAACATCTATTCCATGCGCAAACAGATGGAACAACTGCCTAAATTAATAGAACTTCAGTACCACGCCACACCAAATTTGGATGGTTTATATTAGAGAAACCTTTAAATTAGACGATCCGAATACAACTATTGTTAGTTCATCGAAGTCAATACTTCCCCAAGTAACCAAAGAATTGCGATGACGAAACTAAAAGTCTTGATTTTTCCATGAAAACATCACATATGACGTGTATGCATCCTATTACATTACCATGAAAGCTTCTCACATGCATTTATACGTAGACTAATTTCACTCGAGGATAGATTAAGCGTTGACAGTTTACGTAAAGGAGCGGATATTCAAATTGCTTACATAAATATTTAACGCTAGGCCTTAAGCAATCTGTCCACGAACAAGAAATTAGCAAATCAACAACCCGCATTAATTACATGCCCCACCATCCGATTTTTAAAATTGCTAGTACTACGCAAAGGTCCGGGTAGTTTTCGACACCTCTTCAAAAACTGATATCGAAAAGATGTTCAGACAAACTGTTAATATTCTAAATGATAGAGACTATTAAAGGATTCTTTCACGTAAAAGTCCCCAGTCAAGAGTTACACATTTTCGTTTATGTATACTATACCGTATGGTACAGCTCTCACTTCCTATTTAGCTACGCAAACTCTTCATTTCCTTGCTGATAAGTTTGTTACCAAATTTTCAGCTGGATCCAGTATTTTGAAACGCGATTTCTATATGGACGACCTGATGTCTGGTGGAGATACGCTAGAAGCAACCATGAAGCTACAGGATGAAATAGTTTCCTTGTTTTTAGATGGTATGAACATAAGAAAATAGTCGTCGGACTATCTTGCATTATTAGCAATCATTCCACCAGAAAATAGAGATTTTCGTCTTGGAAAATAACAGACGAATCCGATTTCATGTCTGTGCTCGGTACAAAGTACGATCTTGTGCAAGACGAGATTTTTCCTGCTTATCATTATCCGAGTTTTTTCGTCTTTCTACCACCTCTGTTTTAAGTTCGATTTTGATCATTGCGGCTTTGTATATATATAGGAGGCTTTGGATTATAGCTCAAAAAGTACTCTAGTACTATTTTTTGATCATATTCTTCGTGTAGTTCTCATTTTTTGTTTTATTTTCAGTTTGCGTTTATAACGCTTTAGCGTTATAATTGAAGGTTGCGCTGTTTTGTGTGTGGCTTTTGTTTTCAAATTAAATTCAAAATTCATGAAAAGCTTAATTATCTGTCGTATAATTTTTCGTCTTATTGAGAACCGTGCACTTACGACAAAACATATAGAGTTACTTTAATTAGTGGAGTTACAATAAAATTATTATCAATTTAAGGAGATGGGTGGCAATAAAGTGAAAAAATCACCTCTCACATTTATTTAAACCTATGTTTAATGGTTTTATCTATACTAATGAAAATTTTAAATATTGAAATACATAGAATTTTTCTTTAAGTTCACGCAAAAATTATAATTTAAAAGTATAACAACATAATTGTTACATTTTTCAAAATTATGTCTTTATGCTATGTTTTATATTAAATACTATAGCTAGCTATAGCTAGTTAAACTCGCCTTAGAATAAACTATAAAGCTCGATGATTTGTGCAGTAGTAATATAGAAACCAGACTGTAAATGTTAATATGCTTCAATGAAAGCATCTACTTCTTGAATATTTGAATGACTTCGCTCTGAAAATGTTTTTTTTGATAAATTAGGATGTGTGTTTAAGAAACTTACAAGTACCATTGAGGTTTAGCCATTGCTGTTTTGTGGTATGTAATAATAACTCCACATTATAATTTCGATTCCATCTGAGTAACCTCTTACTAACCGCTCTTATGCTATAAACAGAACCAGAGCAACAACGACGAGCGTCGACGAATAAATATAAATTTCGCCAGCGATATCGCTGTAGTAAGCATAACAAACAAAAGCGTCAGCGTATCGCGATATAAAAATAACAATAAAAAATTTTAAAACATGGCTGCTTAGTAACCACTTTATTAAAAAGGCAACTTAAAAAAATTAAAAACAGTTGGCAACATTGTTTCGCCGGCGATAAAATTAGAAATAGACTCTAAATTTATTTCAACGAAAAAATCGTCGTCGCTACCGTCAATGTTTCTGTTAGCATACTATGCTTTTAGTGTATTTTAATTTGACAGGCGTCGAGTGTAGAACAGGCTCGTCGTTGTCGCTCTGGTTCTGTTTATACCTTAATATGCTGATTAGGAATAAATTAATATAATTCTTTGCTCGTCCTTTTAATGCGGACAGCTCATGCTATGTTCCAGAAGCCATCTTTTATTTAGATTACAGAAGCCGGCCAAGTTGTAAACGAGTATTTTCGAAGCACTAAGCAAAAGCTAATTATCCTTTATATATGTTTGGATCACGTGATAAAATACGGAGATGTGATTGGTTAGTTATGTGATACGATAAAAAATGATTGAAATTAAAAATTGCGGTTTACGACAAAAAATTGATCAAATTGGATTTACAACATTCTATAATATATTTTAGTTGTATGGTATCACCAAAAAAGGACATACGATAAAATAATTATTAATGTTTGAAGTGCCATGGGCTTGCAACAAATTAAAATTATGTAACCCCAAAACTATTCTACTTACAACAAAACGGATTAAAGCGTTGTAAAGAGCGGAAAAAATTATGTTGATCCAATGGAAAAACTGAAAATCATATTTTTGGTGGTTACGATAGTATAATACTACGGCGACGAAGAGTATTCAAACATTTCACATATCATCCTTGCTTTGATGAATCAATTATTAATGATCTATATTCAAGGCTAGTGTAACCTTTCTAAAACGTAATATTACAGCATCATCAACGTACATTAGATTCGCTACAAGCTAATGAAATACTTTAAGCCGAAACCTTTATTTTCCGAAAAATACAAAAATTATTTACGCAAATGAAATTAAATATCACTAATTAAATCATCACCGTTAACGACAGAAGCTAATTTACATTCGTTTTTCCATTTTCGGAACAGCCTTGGATTGTTACGAGTTGGAGGAAGGCTGGAATTTGCAGTAGTACCTTATGATATGAAACGCCGCGATTCAGAAGCAGTTAATATGCCAGTTACCATCCCGAATAAATCCTCCAGCACGAGCAGTTATACAGACCGGTTTTGATTTGGCTGGTACATACTCGGGGAAGGGTTGCAAAAGGGATTTCTCATCACCTGATTACGATCGGTGATGACGATGAACACAACTATGACCCCCTGTTGGAGTGCAGAATCCACGGGCCAAACCATCGTCCATGTCAGTATACAGGCTGACTGGAGCAATGCAATATGCATATGGATTTAAAATCGAACCTGTATTCGTGCGTCCTTGATTTGGCTGGTGACGGCGTAAGGCAGGACGTTATAAAAATTAACCGCGAAAGAATTGGGAGAGCTTGCTTCGGCCCCAGAAAAGATTGCAGGGTTCCTAAAAAAAACCGATATGAGTACTAACACATTTTTTAGCCATACTCAAGAGATTTTGCGCAGTTCGCGTAGTACCTTCGAATATCTAGATATCTAGGAATTTAACTCTCAATATTTGACTCAGGCAACTCGAGCTTCATCTACAATATTAAACTGTTGCCCCAGGTAACACAAACCATTGGCACTTCATTCCTTCTGCGGCATCTACATTCGGCGGCTTATGAGATGCATCCATAAAGTCTACTAGATAACACCTTTGTCGCGAGATTGGAGAATCAATTCTTAGCTACGAGAAATTCTTTACCATGATTAAAAAAATCGAGGTGCTACTCAATTCCCGGTCTATGGGAGTTCTCCATTTGATGTTGATTATAATCCCATTACATACCTCTATCGGATTTCATAAAATTTTCGTTTTAAACGTTTGACTTCCTGGAACAATCTATATAGCAAAGTAAGTTCTGTTTATAGGTAAGAGCAGTTTTCTTTATCTTTCATCCTTTTCTTTTTAATTAGAAACCTACTAATATTCTTCTTGCTGAAATGCCTACTATATGAATAAAATACTTGACATTTCCTAGCCTCGTTTCGACATACCCTCATTTATTATTTCACCAAAATCAATTCTATATTCCTTATGATGACGGATTATAAAACAAATATTTTTTAGTTCCATTTGTTGTTTCGTTATAGTTTTTCACTGTCAAATCATGGTTTGGGAAATTATAATAGAATTTTATGGAAATAAAATCAAGTGAATATTAAAATTTTTAATTTAATTTTTTATACTCTATATGTCAAAAAAAGAGTGATCAAATCGTACATTAAATCCACAGTACTTCCAAAGTTTATCGTTTTGTTTTCCTTTGCAAACATCACATTTATCCGTCATACTTAATGTCCTTTATTCATTGTATTTTTATTAAGTGTTTTAGCAATTTTGCTTGTTGTGGAATTTAATCAAATATTTTCTATTTTATATATGCATATATATGTATATAGTAAAAAATTTAATCTAAGCAAAGAAAATATAAAATAAAAACGATAACAATGCGATAGGGCATTTTCATGGCAACACATATGATGTGGCATTCCACATGTGAAAATTTTCGCAACAAAATCAACGTTTGTGTTTTAGCGGCGGACAATAATAACAATATAAAATCAAATTTATAGGTCAACCACAATGATGGTCAAAAAACAATTTGAAATATAATTTTTTGTTGTTGGTTTTTATGTTTTACCAGAATGTATACTCATACTAAGGTAATGGAGTTCAAAATTTTACAAAATAAACGAATAACAAAAACTTGAAATTTCGTTTTATAGGCTGATTTAAGAGCTTATTGATTAAGAGGTATAAATCTTCCAAATCGAAACACAATTCAATTGCTGATTTTCGAGTCAAACGAGTAGCTTGATATTGAAATTTAATTTAACCAATATCTAGTTTAGTTCATGCCCTCAAAGTTGACGGCACGCACATGGCTGACAAATGACGTAGGAGTCGAATAAACAAAGGTTGATTAGCTGGGCAATATCATCGCAAATGGATACCACAACAAAATGTAATCTAAATATGATAATTTAAATCTGCTCACGAATATCATTCTGATATACCTGTTATAGATTTGACCACGTAGTATCGTTGCGCTGATAAACTTATTGAGAAATTCACTGAACTGGAACTCAGTCTATTTACTATTACGAGAATGGGAATTTTCTTCGATTTTGTTAGATTGAAAAACTTTGATCAAGGTATGATTAATCCGAAAAACTTCCATAAATGAATAACCTGCGTTTTTTTGGAGATTACAGAAATGTCAATACTTAAAGAGACTTCTTAGAGGAGAAGCTGCAGTACTTTTACGACATGTATCTGTAACTGAGGGAAACTGCTGCGCTTAGCTCAAGTCTATACGCAAAGTTTGTTGCTTTATCGGTGCTACTCTTCTTTTTGCAGAAATTTTTAAAATATACTACCGCGTCATATGCGGATTGACTCTCATCGCAAAATTCATGCGTTTTAACCTTAGAGCTGCTAGCGGTAGTCAGAAATCTAGGTATACAAATTATGTTAATTGGGTTTAGGTTTTGCATTATCCTCCCCTACACTAGATTTTTGTTTCATAGAAGCAGTTAAAGCGGTTACTCAGATTTTCTCTCCAAAGCAGTTGTAGGAATATTTTAAAGATGGTAATCATTTGAGTGATCCAATCACGCGGATCATAAAGACTATAAATGCTTTTGATAGAACAGTTCGTTTTATGTAAATCAACCCATTTCGGACCTACGAAGTGAATGTAAACGAATTAATTCGAGGATTCCAATTCACTCTTAACATCTTGATGGTTGTTGGCTTGATGGTTATTAGACTGTTCAATCTGTTTCCTGGTGTGCTTCTGAAATATTCTGTAGTATGTTTTTGTTATTAGATTTTCAACACATCAATAATATTTTCTTTGATATGGGATGCATGGTCTTCCTCACCAGCTTCTGTCATTAAGTCATCTACTTAAATATCCGTAGATATGATTAAGGCAACATGTGGAACAGATTCTCGGATTTTCTTAGCCAAAATGATGAATGGGTTTAGAAAAATCTGATCTCCAAACTATTTTACGGTATTTACATACTTTTCATATCAGCATAAAAGGCATTTGTGCTGAATTGGCATTGTGTTTTCGAAATCGCAAGATGCTAGCGGAACTAGATTGAACTAGATTGAAAAGTGAGTCCCACTGCTTAACATTTATTTAGCAAGAGCCCAGTACTGGACTTGGCAGATCGTCGAGTACTCCTCTTTTATTACTCGATGTTTTGCTCGAATTCTTTAGGACTTCATGACGTGGTAAGTAAAACTCGTTCACGAACATCTTTGGGAGAAGAAACTCAACCATGTTGTTTAAACTCATCTTATTCATTCATGAATTCGTTTTACTATTGTGAAAACCTTAGAGTCAGCCAAGTGGTTGCCCTAAGGCAAGTTGAGAGGTTTTAAATAGCAGTTCCACTATGAATCACTCTTCAGGATCCTTCTTCAGTTTTAGAAGTTTGAAGTGATTCTCACAAAAGGTTTCTTCTTCCGTAAGCAAAAGTTCCTGATCATTGATTGGCTCTAATTCCCAAAATCTGCGTAAACTTGAGTCAATGTCAAAAATTTGGTCTTAGTTGGTGACAAACAAGGTATTTTGTACAATCGGCTGGTTTGGCATTCTTGCATGACATTGAAAAAGTAATCCACTCCAATAAGGATATTTATGGTGCCCTTGATATTGAATAGCGGATCAGCTAGTTTAATTCCAGACCACGAATTGAAATTGATTTGTTTATTTTTGACGGTAGTTGGCTTGTAATTTTTTCCATTGCAGGCGCTTCAATAGAGAATTCGGGTTGTAGTCCTGGTTTGATATGAATTGACACCAAAACGTTCCCCAGTCCTATTATATCCAAGAAGTGAAACACGTTGCATTGATATATTTTATGATTGCACATTGGAACTTAGATTTTTTTTTTATGCAGTGAAGCTTACTAGTTTGTCCAAGGATCACTTCTTCTGGTGTGTTCATTAGTCACATATAGTTTACTTCTGTTGAGTTTTGAACAGCTGCCTGTTCCATAAACGTTCTGATGAAAGTTTTTATAATGAATTTTTGCGATCGTAGCGTTCTCTTAACTTATTGAAAGCGCTTATATTATTGACGCAATTGATGAAAGTGTTCAAGAGCAAAACAACTACAACCATACGAAAACATACAGATGACCAGACTACTAAAATTTGTTGAACTGGCTGGTTAGTACTCCTAGACGTTGGAGTACTACCGTCGGAAACCGCACGGCAGACATCCTATCCAATTTGGCACGGGAAACTAGAGAGACGTTGCATCTGTGGAAAAAACAACAGATTATCACCAAATGACCTAAAGTTGCACACGATGTGGTATGGGATGGACCGACTTGGTTATATTTTACATCTGAGTCTTGGCCATCATGGACACAACGATGAAAAAAATCAGTCAAACCTATCATTGCTCTTACAAGCATCACGACGAACAAAAGATACGATGAAATCATAAACAAATTTTCCTCGTTTGTCAAAATTCAAAAACTCATAACATATATACATCCTGAAAATGGAAATAACATTGGCATTCCAAAGAATTGTAGTTCCGACTCTATTTACTTATTTACTTGAGACTGGTGCAAATTCTGTGTGGATTCGCACAAGGTCAATTTTAAAAAGACGACATACGAGCATTCAAGCATTATGCCAAAAAGGTGAAGTTATAGCACGACCAGCAGCTCAAATCATTAAACCTGTCTACGCGTTGGAATGAGACTGCAGCACAATTTAGCATCATATTCAACAAAACACACGATTATTATTCGCCTTAAATCCAGAATCACTTTACTAATCCTCCATGACATACATCTTAACAACAAACATGCTGAATCATCTCTACTACTGGCTCTCACACAGCAAGAGTATTGGATTTCAAATGACAAATACAAGGCCAAAGAAACCATTTGAAAATGCATCATCTACACCAAATTTAAGGCGCAATGCCAACAACAGTAACTAAGGGGCAGCTTACTAAATTCACGAGTAGAACTAATGCACACTTTTTTAAAGACCGGCGTGGATTACGCTGACACTATTTTAATTCATTTTACAAATGAAAGAGGCCAAAAATCATCTAAGGCATATTATATATGCTTAACCATATGTTTGAACATGATAGCTATCCACTTGGAGTCGGTCGACGTGGCATTTGCACTGACCTACAAATAGTATGACAATCAAATCTACAAAGTTCCATTTTAAAGGTTTTGATAGGCAACGATATATTAACCCTTGAAATAAATACTTTATTGGTCGAGATAGAAGAATTTCGAACTATTGTGCGCTATATAAATGAGACCGAAGTCAATCCAATCACTTCGTTACAACTAAGATCGCTGAGGCACACTTAACTCATTCCAAGGTGTCACACCTTAACCGTTGGCAAATGGTATAGTAAATCAGTCAACAGTTTTGGAAGACTTGCTACATAGAGTACTTCACCTCTTTTCAGCCGCTGTCGAAATGGAGAACCAAAACTTCGTCTACACAAGTCAATGACATAGTTGATCAAAGACAACAATTCACCAGTCAATCAGTGGCTGCTTGGTAGAGTCACCAAAACCCACCCGGGTTCAGATTGTCAGGTCAGAGAAGTTACCTCAACACTGAAACCCTCCTGAGCTAGATCTTAGGAACTAATGGGTGTGGAGATTGTACTTGAACAAGTCTCGGCACGCAACTGGACTCGCAACCACCACATCACGAAAAAGAATCACATAAATATTTAAATTTATCACAGTTATTTTAATTAATATAAATAAATAAACAAAAGAGAGAAAAATCACAAATTTAAAATTATTAATAAATAATAATAAATTACTTAACTAAATTTTGGTTTATATATAACGGCAACATCACATGTTGAACTTCTTGATGATTTGGTATGATTCACAGACAAAGTCGTCTTGACTTTCTTTTAAGAAGCCTGTATGTTCCCGCCGTACGCAGATACCATTCTATAAATATAACCTATTGACTTTATTAGTGCGGCAAAAATCCATATGTAAATCAAAAAATTTTGTAAAATAAATCAAAAAATTTTGTTTTGCTCACTACTACCAAAACCAACACAAATGTATATACAAGCCATGAAGTTGCGATACTTATGCCAAAAAGTGACTACTATACATAAGTATTAGTGTTGTGACGTAGTATAATTTGTATATACTTTTATTATATGCTTTGATGTAAATAAAAAATGAATACGAATGATGGAACAACAGTATGTTGTGCTCTTTATGACAAAGCAAAAAACAAATTTATTATTTAACGAGAGAGAGAAGGATTGTTATTATTATATACTTCATTATATACTATACTATATACTATGAATTTAGAGCAGAATGGACAGTGCAAAATATAATTTTTATTTTGTTTTTTTTTTTGTAGAAATGTTATATACTTTGAATTTCAAGGAGTATGGACAGTGCGAAATTTAATTTTTTGTTTCGATTTTTACTGTAGTCAAATTCACTAATACATAGCCAATTAGTAGTCATAATATGTTTTATTTAGTCAAGCTTTATGGCTTGTATAATTATACAATAGTGTTGGTTTTGGTTTCTACGGTACTTTTTATTTCTTATGACACTAATACACCTACTCCTAGTGTACTATTTGTATATCATGTGTGTTGGTACAGCACGGCTTGTATAAAACATTTGTGTTGGTTTTCCTACAAGCCGTATTCATTTCAACTAATGCTATATAATCATATACACATGAGAATGTATTGGAACTAAAAAACGTGTCAATATATGATTTACTACAAGCCGTATTATTTGCATACTCATGCTATACAAAAATATATACTTTGATTTTATTGTAAGTAAAAATCGTGTTGGGATATGTTCGCGATTATAGTATAGAAAAAAGAAACATTCACATACCAATACAAAAGAGATGAAGAAAAGAGAGTAAAAATTATCAAAAAACAAAAACAAATTACTTAACCACGATAGATTTTAATAGAAACAAATAATTACAATATATATTAATAAATTACAATATATATTAATAAAAATTAATATATTATATATTTTATAAAAATAATTAATAAATTTAACTTGAAAATTTCACAATTCACATCATTCACTAAACAAATAAAATAAAATTTGACGTTTAATACCACAAGTAGAGAGAAAAATTCTCAATGCATGGTGTGCGTGAAAAATAATCAATTATGGTAATGGTGTGCGTTATTTAAAGAGAAAATTAAATTTTTTTATATATGGATTTTGAAAGTTACTAACACATCTATAGTATATATTTCCACTAATACATTTTAAAAATATATGAGAATATGTGTCAACGAAAGTTACAAGACGGCTTGTAACTTATAATAGAGGAGGGTTTTGAAATTTGAGCATATTATAACACACACTTCAATGACCGTATTATTTTATATACTCTATTTTCCAAATATAAAAACAAACAGTTGAAAACAACAAAAAAAAAATTGCAAGTTCGCTAATTTTTTTTAATTCCCTCTTTTGTTTGTTGTTTTCTTATTTTTTCTACACTGCAATCATAATCGTAAATAAACGACGACAAAATCTCATAAATACATTCAACATGTTAAATTTTTCTAATTTTTTTACAGCTTATGTATGAGTACATTCGGGATTCCTATAAGGGATTCAAGACGGCTTTGTTCACCGATGGCAATACGAATTTAGTTTTGATTAAATTGGTTTATTGATTACCATGCTCGTTTCTGTTTTTTGCAGACTATGTCCGATTATAAATACGAGGCCATATATTTGAATTTCTTATACAGATTTGTAGCCATTAAACATTTTAAAATTTGGAAAACAGATCCCATTTGACTTACCCTTTATCCTTAATTCATAAAACAAACTATGTAACTTTGATGCCATGGAACGTCCACCACAAAAATCAGTTGTATGGTCGCTACAACTGATTTTTGTGGTGGACGTTCCATGGCATCAAAGCTTTAGACACATTGTGCTACAGACACAATTAAATTATTTAGATATTTCGTGCAAATTCATGCAACATGTACACTTTACATAAACATATACTGAGCGTAAAGTAGCAATCGTACATAATTTACATAACGAGCCACAACATTCGCCGTCGTTATATATAGTCTTTTGAGAATTTGTACTTTTAGACTTATGTGTTCACAGGTTTGATTAAATAATTACATTTACGACCATCTACCATTTCAACAAATTGTGTACCTGACTAGGTCAAATATCAAATAATGACAAAACATTTTCATATTAGCTGAATGGCAAGGTAATTATTATGTTTGTCCGATATATGGCAATTTTTTTTTACTTTTTTGTGAAAATACCAAAATAATTGGATATATGAACTTGATGACTTTTCATTATTTGAACATCGTTACAAATCAAGAAAAGTGTTTTCTTAGACAGTATAATCGACAGTAAGGATGAGTACTCATTATAATATATTTTTAATATGTGATTTGGTTTATTTAAAATAAAGCAAAACATTATATAAACGGTCATAAGTTTCATTGGCATGTTTATAAAGGAACCGATGAAATCAGCGCGGCCACCTTCCATTCATCGGGCATAACTTCGCTTTGCCATACTAATCTAATAAGTTCGAAAAGATATAGTTACATAAAGTATCCCGTCCGAATATTAAGAGCTGGGAATTAATACAATCAACTCCAGTGGAATTTCATTTTAGTCTCTGCATGGCCAGTGTGATTTCCTTGTAAGATGAGTCCTCTATGCACATCTCTACAATCTGTATTTGACAACTTTAAAATACAGCATTTAAAACTTGTTGAATATTGAGTAAATTCAGAGAAATGCTCCTTCCAAGTGTCGAGCACTGCATCGATATTAACACCGAGGTTTCCATCCTGGTCCCGAATGACGAAAGACCTAGGTCTAAAGGTATGGTGCAATTCGGTAACTCCTTTAAAGAAGCTACGAGAACTGCGATCATTGCTGAGTTGTTGTACTCAGTCTTCCACCATTTACACTTTTCCCGTCTACAAATTCGCTTGGCGATTCTCCTAGCAAGGACCGCCTTGTTCTTTTGTGCGATTGTAAAACGTATTCGGACTTTTTTATAGGCTACGTTTCGGTATTCAATAGCAAGGCGACACTCAAACCAATCATTTTGGCTTCAATTTTTACCATACCTAGAGTCATCTGGGCCGCACCGACAACTAAAGTTTTTAATACGTCCCATAGAGCATTCACTTTATCAGAACGGCGTATGGTTTCCATAATGCTACTGCTAACAAGATTTTGATATCGTGATTTCTTATCTTCGTTTATCAAACCGTCGCATTTGATGCACAAATTACGTTTTCGTGCGACACCTGACTTACGAAAACTGCCATTTTTCATCTTGCCATCGGTTTTCAAGTGTATCATTTTATGAGTAAATAATATGCTAGCCACAATGAAGTCAAGCGCGACCGCAAAGTACATCATTTTTTCCCTATTATTGGTCGCTAGATCGTGTCGGAAGAACGCACCTAACTTTTCACATAAGCCAATCTGATTTTTCCAGATACCGATACTTCCTTTTGATGATATTTTTAATAGTGAGGATTATTATTCAGCGATCCAACCTTTGTTTAGTCACCTCTTACGACAAGCAAAGGATGCTTTGGTGGAATTTGAAGGTTAGCATGCTGTTTACAAGTATTTTACGGGGCATGGGAGTGTTCCCAACCATAGGGAACAAAAAGAAAATTAAACGATTGCTTAAAATTAGAACATTTTCTAGAACTCGGCTGCAACTGCTTGTAGAAGGGTTAAAATAAATATAAATTTGAACTACATTTTGTAGTACTAAAAAATTTAATTTTAAATTTGAGGGCAGTAAGAAAATTGATGTCAAATTTAAAAACAAAACGTCAACCACTCAAGAGTTAAATACTTAAATTTTATAAATTAATTAGTAAACTTATTAAACGATCTCTTAACCAGCGACTCCGGAGACTTTACATTAATATTTGAAAAATAATTGTGTATACATTTGAAGCTAGTTTGAATGCTTATCATAATCAATTTTATTAGTTAAAGTTACTTAATTTATGTGCTTTTTATATAGTTTAGGAAAACCATGTAATCTGAATGCTTCAACGTAAAGTCAAATACTTTTCAAATAAAATTTGAAGCTAGTTTGAACACTTTTTTAAATAATTTACGTAATTAAAGTATTGAATAAAAATTAAAGGTGGTGTTGTAGTTCAAGTTTTTATTTTAATATTAACAAAAGATTCAAGTCAAATTGAAATTTGAAAGCAATTTTAAAAACACTTTGGTGGGTTATTTATTTTGGAAACTTAAATTATGATCTTCGGTTAGTTTTCACCAGACCACTTTTCATCAACATTTACTGTAAGTTCAATACTTTGCTTTACTAATTTACAAAATATGATTTTGCTCTCCTGCGTAAAAGCATAAACATTTAAATTCTGAAAGGTCAGCTAAAAATGGAACTCTTCTGCAAAAGCTTTAGTTTCCAAACTTTTAAAACTATTGTTTCGTCAATGTTGTATAAGTTTTATAAAACAATCCTATTAATTTTTAATTTTCAAAACCTAAACCGAAATCTCTTCCGAAATAAATCGCACCAAAAGTTAGTTTGAAATGCAAGGAAGGTGGTTTGACTACTGATATATTTTATTTTGTAGATGAAACCTCTATGAAAACGTCAAGTCGTATTTAATTATAGCTGTAATATTTATTTAAACTTGTAGTGTGAAAGAATTCAAACTTACATTACTGAAACGTATATAATATAAACTTGAATGTAATTTGAATAATAAAGATATTAGTACCATAATTTTAAGTAAATGGTGATGAAAAAAAGATTACTTATTAAAATTTTGATTAAATTTCGTTACCTGGAAGCTAAAATATAAAAATCGAAAATGTGCTTGTTGCTAATTTCAATAAAGTTAATTTTATATCGCAAACATAACCTGGAAATATTTCAAATTATATGAAAAACAAATTTTTAGTACTCATGTTGTAATATTTTAGTACAATCTTTTTCGCAGTAAAATTATTAAGTATATAAACAACAGCTAAATATTTAAACAGACAGTCTATAACATATACATAAATTTGTTTAGCTGTCATCCTATAAAATAGAAAACAGCATTCCTTGCACCACACTACATAGAATTAATTTTTTTTTCAACTGTCATAAAAATGTTTATGCAAATATTGTAATATTTTTATAGTTTATTATTATTATTTTTTGTTTGGTTTGGTTTTGTTATTAATCCAACAAAATTGAATAACAAACATTTCTAGATCGTACTAGAGGTATCAGAATGATATATAAAAATAAAAAAATGAATTCATAAATAAATAAAAATATAATTTTCCGTTGGAAAACACTCATGAAATATTCATCAACGGAACCTTAATACTCGTAATATAGTACAAAACATAATATATTATAACATACCTCTCCACATTTTAAAAAATCTCTCGGATCTGCCTGCTTTGATTTGGGTTGATGATGCACCGACACAAACAGACCAATCATAAAATCGCCCGGAATTATGGCAACGCTACGTTCACTTGAATTGCGGCCAGTTATTTTAATCGATTGCAATAAAAATATCAGCACTATCAAGCAAATATTTATAATTCCACTGTGCATTGCTATTGGATTTGGTAACGATTTTTCGGTTTTTTTTTAATGAGCTTACTGTAAAGTGTTTATGTTATGTTTTATTGTTGTTATCAATTTATGTTATCCACTTTAGTTTCAATAAATTCTATTTTATATTGTGTTACACGATGTGTTTCTGAAATTAAATAAAAAATAAAAAATTGTTAGTATTAATTTAGTTGATAAGTAATTTGGGAGGACGAATTAGTTTTTTTCGTCGTTTTTTTGCAAACCATAAAATTTATTTAAATTTGTGTAGGTACACGCAATGTTTTCATTTAGCTAGCTTTAAGGTGTGCTAAATTTTTTTTTGACTACTGTAATGATTTTTACCGTTATGTTATAGGTTGCATGTTGGCTGATATAAATAGTAATTAGTTGTAAAGGCTGACCCAATCTCGTTCCAACTCATTGTATTTTAGTGTATAGATATGATTAGATATTGGAAGCCGGCCACATTTTCAGATAGAAGGTCGTCATCAATCGATAAACCATCATGAACATCGGTATACGTTGATCGTAGAGCCGTTAATACTTTCCATTAACCTTTGCCAGATACTTCCCATTGAACCTTTCAAACATTCCATCTGACTGGAGATGCAAAGGTGCCTGCGTACTCTAATTTTTTGATTTGGAATTGGAAACGACTACTGGCAGATATTAACTGCAACTCTTATTAGTTGAAAATGACCCTTCCCCCCGACATTTTTATTCAGGTCCTTTTACTGCCACATTAGTTACACTTTTGACATTACTTCGTCATCGACTATCTACTCTTGACCAGTAGAACAGTGGTTGTAGTTTTTCTAGTATCTGGATGATTCACAGATGACCTCCAGCTATTCCTCCATGTTACTCTTTTAGAATCTCAGTAATCCATTTCTTTGGTACCATTACCAACATTTGATTAGATTTTTCGATCGCATCTTACCAAACCCGTTTTAAACACCCGTTCTTCATTTCCCGTTTTCCCAAAAATGACACCGAAAAAACGATATATTGGACAACTGACGAAGCAAAACTTTTTCTTTAAGGGCAGTTGAAACATTTGAACAACATGACACACGACTTCTATTCTATTGTATAAGATACATTAAAGCTAAATCAATTGCTGATGATAGCTGATGTAATTAACAACCAGTGGATGGTTAAACCAATTCCAATAATTCATGGAGTGGAAAAACTAGCACAGTAGAATGAACCAAGCTGGAGTTAGCTTTTTGAATTTGTTGAATTAAAGTGGGTAGAATTGATGAGAGACAACAATGGATTTTAGAAGAGTAACTCTAACATTTTTTGGTACTTCAAGCTGGATCTACCGTTTAAAATACAATCAATCAATTAATTTTAAATATCCAGCGCAAATATAAGCATACAACGGTGAGAATTAGCAGCGTAGCATTCATATGATATTTGGATCACATCAAACTCAGATAAGTTCCATCACAATTTACTACTGTGTGCATATTTCAACTTTAAATTCGAGTGAATTAATTATTAAGTGATTGGTAAATTGGAAACCCTTATCGAAATAAAAGCATGAAGTTTATCATGACAATGGTGCCAATAAACGACAAGCGTGAGAGAAAATTAGCTGGCCAAAAAAGAGGCGTGTCACTTTACAAAAGCAAACGGCAAAAATGAAAACTTTCGTAAAAAATATTAAAACGGAATTAGAGCTTGACGAAATGATAGTACGACAAAACTAGGTTAATGAGCTGTTGAAAAGCTTTTGTGATATTGAACGAGATATATTCTTAATAAATGCCGAAGAATTATCAGAAATTCTACTGTCCGAAGATAGTTACTACGAAGTCATCACAACATTAACAAAATGGAGTATTAATTAAGCATAGAAAAACCTAACCAATAAATGGTGACGGACGTGCCTAAATAAAGCTGCCAAAGATCAATATTGTTCCATTTGGTGGTGAATATATGGAGTGGCAATCATTTCGTGATTTATATACATCTATCGGATCAAATGTCGCGAGTAATATTAGTAACTATTAAACCAATCGAATGCTTTGGAGCCAATGAGGTCAACATGCAAATAAGCTACTACACATATCTGATTTAAAAACGTCGAACTTGCAAGGGCATACGCGCTTAACAATGTAAATCTCAACAAACGTGCCACACATGGCGTAAAAGGCATCGTACGTCACTTCACATACATCCAGAGACACAACAACAGGATAATACCGACAGTTCCAGCGTAACGGAAGAAAGTAATGTAGTTGAAGATATTTCCTTATACAAACATCAAGCGTTCTAACTCAGTTAGAATACTATTTACCGCTTTAAAACTATTTACCGCTTTAATAAAGGTTCAGGATATTTATGAGAATAAAATTGTATGCAAAGTTTTATTAGATTCAGGGTCAAAATTATTATTATCAATATCGAAGGCATGCGTGCAACGTCTCCACCTACCAAGACGCCATGGCAAAATCTCTGTATCCTTTATTGGTCAATGCAAGATAGAAGCGACCAGAGGTCGCTCTACTATATTGTACTATCACAATATAGTAGAGTTGATGAAAGCACTAAATTAGAGGTAGACGCATTTATCGATAATGCTATTTATCCTTTCAAAGATTACGCCACAAATTCCACCATAAAGCATGCGACTAAATTATTTAAGGTTGCAAGCAAACCTATACAGTTGGCAGATCCATGCAAAATCAAAATATGAAAGTCCACGTTATTGCCCAGAAAACGTCATTAGGCTGAATTGCAATAGGAAGACAACATAAGATCGAAGAAGGTGCATCTTCACCAATGTTAGCCTTGTATATACACGAACAAGAAAGCATTATCGATAAATGTCTAAGAGCGTTCTGAGAGATCGAGAAAGTTTATTAAAGACCATTGAACTTAACAGCAGAAGAGAAAATATGCGAATAACATTTCACGATTGCCTTTTAAAGATGCCAATCTGTGCTTTGGATATTATCTGCAGATGGCAATTAAAAGACTAGCAAGTTAAGAAAGAAGCTTCAAACATGTTGATTCTTTTTCATAATTGTATAGTCAATTCATAAATGAGGAGGCCACTCTTGGACACATGAAAAAAATCAGGAGAGAAGAAGCATATCAAAATGATTGTTTATTCTTACCACATCATGACGTTTTGAAAACGGAAAATATACCATAAAGTTACGCGTAGTTTTGTAGATCTAAATATACAATCCAGCATTTTTGACATTCTGTTGAGTTTCCGGGAACATGGATTTGTAATAAGTGCGGATATCGAAACGATATACCGCCAGATCTTAGTCGACGAAAAAGATCAAACAAAGCAGTGCGTTATATGGCGAGTTGATCCTAATAAACCCATTAGCTATTTTCAGTTGTGAACCGTTACCTATATGGGAGCGCAACAGTACTATTTTTGGCCACCAGGGTAATAAACGAGCTCGCATGTATGTCGATGACCTTATGATTGGTACGGCAAACTTGGAGAATGCAATAAAATTTAAGGATAATCTCATAACAATGTAGGATGAAGCTGAAATGAAATCGAAAATTGAGCTCGAACTTATTGGAATTAATCGATACAATTGCTTCAGAGCTAAGCTATCAAAGGAGATCAAAATCATCAAAGCGAATTGTGTCCGAAGGTACTGGAAATCATTTGGAAACCGCATAATGATAACTTTCATTGATCACAAAATGGACCATTTAAGCCGCGAGTAGCAATAACTTTGATTCATTGGGGTGGTTATCTCCTAGTACAATAAGATTTAAAATTGTGTTACAGTCGTTGTGGCTGTCTAAGACTGCTACAACGACTGTAACAAGTAGATAGATTGGATGATAATTTACCAGCCTTCTAACGCGAGAAGAACTACATTCTAGCGAAAACACATGAATCAAGCATATTTGATGGGATTACATCAATATCACAGAGTCAACTGTTGAGAAAAACTACTTACCTTAAGCCCAGTTTTTGATGGTAAGAGTATATTGCGAGTCAGAGGTAGGATTAATAATTTTGCAGCGTCAGAATGCTTCGAGAAGCTTACATTCATCATAATATAAATACACATAGTACTACCGTGGAATGTTAGCCCATTGACGTGCTAGATGTCGCTACTGGTATCGTTTTAAAATAATCAAAATATTTGTAAATGTATAAAAGGTTGCATAACTGTTAAATTTTGTTAAACTGAAATTACGGCTGACCTTAAATTCTGACCTCAAACCAGATCTAAATGGATAACATCAAATAGTGATATCAAGATCAATGATATAGTGTTGCTTCGAGATGAACGGGCTCCACCGACCAAGTGGCGGCTCGGAAGAGTACAAAAACTGTTTCCTGGTACAGACGGAAAAGTACAGTTCGTTGAATTATACACAACAAGCGGTTAATTCAAGCGACCCAACACCAAATTAGTGAAATTACCAACTGATGGCAGGCAGAATTTAATGACAGAGATGACATCTATTATTGCATGGTTAAAGTAATAATAAAGTATAAATATACCATAGTAAATAAATAAATACACATAGTACTAGCATCATAAGAAGAAAACAGTTTACCCTTTGATTTTCCAGATGTCGGGTCAATAGAATATCGTTAACATTTATAATAAATATATGACATTTAGGCGATTATACATATAAAAATATTTTGATTATTTTAAAACGATACCAGTAGCGACAATGGGCTAACATATCATCGTATTTTTAAAGTATAGCTCAATTTGAGTAATCGAAGTTTACCGCAAATGGCAGTAATAAAAAATAATTAATTTTTATTTTCAGAGTCAAACCCGTAATATTTTCGAACTTACACAAGGCAGAGTTTGGAAGTGGTTGATGGTCGGACGTAAATGAAAAAATATATATATTTTTTTTTGTGAGATGTTAAGAAATTTGGTTTAAGTTTTGTTGGTAATAATAGAATAAAGACAAAAATTATATAAAAAAGGGGTGTTGGAGCGGATCATCTGTTGAGGGTAAGTGAATTTTACCTGGTGTGTATTAATAGAAGTTGTATCTTTATAAAATGAAAACATAATGATACACTAGTTTAGTTAATCTCCCCTCAAGTTGTACCATCTGTTGGCATATGTAAGTAAATTTTTTTTTGTTTTTGTTCTTTTCTGGTTGCGGTTCGCTCAATCTTAACAGTCCATAAATTTTTGATCCCTTTTAAAAGGAAATCAACCAACCCCTTTCCATAAGAGCGATAACCTTATGCAGCTAATCTAGGTCCGGATTCAGGCCTATAAAACCACACGACCATATCCTCGCCCTGAGCTAGCGCGATATAAAGCTGCAGTGGTGATCTGACTGGACAATTTCTCGTTGCGTTAGGGATGTCATGGTGATACCGAATCACTACAGAGGCCTAAACGTAACAGTACAGATCTAGTTGCTTTAACATCCATGTATGTATCTTGTAAACCGTAAGCTGGTTTTATTCTATCGATCTTTCGATAGTTTGTTGTTTGTTTTTTTTTAGTATGACAAACGATTTTCGAAGACGGCGTACAATTTTGTATGGGCCTTCGTATGGAGGTGAAAATCCAGTGCGTACCTTATCATCGCGTACGAAAACGTACTCACACGTATCCAATAGTTTTGGGAATGAAAATTTCAGTTTGATTTGATTTAGGTGTCGATGAAGGTGTAAGATTTTGCATAGTATTGCGTAATTGGTGACTACTGTAACTACTGTGTTATGACAGGAGAAGTGGGATTTTCAATGAAAAATTCCTGGGTAACTTAATTGTTTACCCGTAAAATATTTCAGCTTGTGAACATTTCAAAACCTCTTTAACGGTGGCTCGAATCCCTAGTTAACTTATTGGAATCTCAGAGCTCTAATGTATAGTATTGTCTCTGCGGCCATAAGTGCAGCTTTAAGCTGTCTATGAAATCTTTCAACCATGCCATTTGCTTTAGGATTGTAAGCAGTGGTTCATATCCGGTGGGATCCAAGGAGATTTGTTAATTCCGTAAATAATTTGGGTTGAAATTGTGACCCCTGATCAGTTGTAATCTGAAGAGGTACACCAAACCGAGATATATAATTGTTTACGAACGTGGTCGCAATGGTTGCTGCTGACATATTGGTCATGCAGTATGCTTCTGGCCACCGTATAAAACGATCAACACAAGTTAATAAATATGTATATCCATTTGATGGTGGTAGTGGTCCTACTAACTCAATATGGATATGCTCGAAACACAAGGATGTGATAAATGGATGTTCTACTATATATGGGCGATTAATGCCGAGTGATGTTTCACACACCACCGCAAGCCCAGGCAGCTTCAAAAATTCCAGTATCATAATGGACTGATGACGTCTACAGAACCAAATAATAAAAACTGTAGTTCACTGTCTTTCTTTTGCTCTTCGATTATCGTATTGTAATCAAGAAGAATAATCTCGAATTGTTCCGGATTAGTTGCGCGAGATAAAGTATCAAGTAGCTACGACATTATCCTGGCCGTGAATATGTTGAATATCGGTCGTAAATTGACTAATATAATCCAAATGACGAGATTGCTTTGAATTACGTTCAGCTTTAGAATGGATAGCTCTCGTCAGAGGTTTATGATCGGTGGATAGTGTAAATTCTCGACCCTCGATAAAATATCGGAAATGCTTAATGGCTTGGTATATTGCCAACATTTCCCTTTCGATTGCAGAATATTTAATCTCTGCATCGGTTAGCTTCTTTGAATAGAAACCTAATGGCTCCCATTGACTATTACGTGCTTGTTGTAAAACCGTCCCTACTGCTATGTTAGATGCATCCGTCGTAAAGGATAGTTGCGCATCATTCAGTGGGTGGCATAATAATGTTAATCTCGCTAATTCCACCTTTAATGACAAAAATGCTGTATTGCATTCATCACTCCAAGAGAAATTCTTGAGAGTTTTGGGCTTTTGCAATAAAACTGCCAAATGACCATGTATAGGTGCGAGTAAACGTGCGATCTTCGGTATAAATCTATGGTAGTAATTCACCATGCCCAGAAAATGCTGAATAGCTTTAATATTATTTGGAGCTGGGCAATTTACGATGGCACTGATTCGTTCTTGTGAGGGCAGTATTCCATCGGGTGTAATTTTATGACTGAGGAAATCAGTAGAATCGACTCCAAATATACATTTGGAAATTTTAATATGAACATCAAACTGAACTAACCGTTGAAATAATTGTTCTAGGTGTAATTTGTTTTCATCCTCAGTTCTTAGAAGCAACAAGTGTCGTCGATATAGACGAAAATAAATCGCTGGAAGGTTTGAGCAGCATTACGAAGTCCGAATGGCATTCAGGTAAATTTGAATAGACCAATGTTGAAATTATGAATGTGAGTATCGGATAACGGTCCGAAATCGTAATGGCGTTAAACCTACGATAATTTCTACACGGTCTCCAATCATTATCTTTTTTCTTCACTAAGTGAAGAGGATTAGTGACGGGTGATGCCGAAGGTCGACAAATTCATAATTCTACCATATATTGGATCCAATCGACGTAGTCTTGCTACTGATAAATGTCCCTCAGTAACAATATGATGAACCACGTTATGTTTAATGGGTAAGTCATAATTTGGCTTAGAAGTAAGTGAAGGAAACTTCTTCAGTAATTGGCCATAGCCATTGTCGATTACAAAATGTAAGGGAAGTGGTGTATTAACCGAAATGGTAGTGGCGTTGACTGACAGTGTCGTAACTGAGTCAACTAACCGGCTTTGCTTTAGATCGACTAAAAGGCTAAATTTGCTAAAAAAAATCGGCACCGATAATTGAACGGTTCATCGCAGCTAATATAAACGCATGCGTAAATGAACGTTTGAGTCCAATATCGAGTTTGAGCAACTTTGTGCCATACGTGCGACTGGTAGTTCCATTTCCTGCCGATAATACTAGATCATACGTTACCCGCGTAATATCTAGTGATATACGTTTATATTGCATAAACGGGATGACTGATAAGTCAGCGCCCGTGTCAATTAAAACCATACGCCATATTGGTCGCAGTTTCCACCTGTAGCGTAATAGGGTAATTTCGATATATAGGTAAAATTGTTGACTGATAGGGTATATAATTATGATGATACATCGGGTTTTTTTGTGGGTGTTCAGGTGATTATAGTCAACTATAATCGAGACTAACACGACTTATTGTAACGAGACTAACACGACTTATTGGCGGTCGCCGAATACACCTGTGATTTTACAAATTTTTTAAGATCTCAGAATCCGTACTCGTGTTGCGTGTCGATTTCGACTTAACCCAATTGCACGGTGCAACACATTTTGTTGCGCGGGTGCCATATGTATCATAATAATAACATAGGCCAATGTTAGTTTTATTGTTGTAGTTATTATTACTACCTCGCGTTCTTGAATTTCTACGGTCCTATTTTGGCAGTTCCTCGAGCTTAAGCGTCTACGCTGGTTAAGTTGGTTTAGAATCGAGGGCATTGCCGATTCTAAATTTCTAATTCGGTCCTCAATCGATTTTGATTGGTTACTTGATTGTTTGTTCAGACCAAGATGTTTGAAAACCAGGGACGACTTAGGAGTGGTGTCACGTGACTGTGAAAAAGCTGACAACTGCCCTGATGGTCTAATTGCATCATGCAATTTATCGGCTAATTTTGCCATCAATTCTAACACAGCATCATCGGACGGAGTCTATCTATCAATTCCTTTTTAATGAACTGGTATCGATTCTCTCGTGGCGGATTTTGTAAAATGTCACTTATTTGTGACATTTCTGCTGCTGGGACCGAATTTAATTTTATCTGACTTGATTGTTTTTATGTTGAACACAATCTCGGCGGCATTGAACCAGTCCCTCGCATTCTGTGGCTAAAATGGCTGCAAATTAATCCCAATAGATTCCTGGTTCACCTTATTTTGCTTGCTGGTTTCCATCTTAATGTCGTCGTCTGACATGGTAACGTGGTATTGTTACGTGAAATTTTATTTATCGGGTAGCGAGAAAAAATCTATCGTCCGTATATTGTGGTAACAAAAAAATATATGACTACACTGTGACGAAATCCGAGCAAAATAATGCGCACGGTGGTGAAATAATTTACAAAATTCATTACCGTAACTCTACTACCTGAATAAGCAACGTACAAAATTACAAAAGTTGTGTTTTTAGAAAGAAAGCAGCAAAAAATAAAGCAAAATATAAAAATATATAAATAACTAATTAATGTTTTTTATCTGTTACTGATGGTGTCCCTTTTTTGGTTCTCATGCGGTTCTCGCAATGCTAACATTTTCAACAGACCTTCCAAAATTTGAATTTTTACTGATTGACTTATAACTCCTTCAACGTAGGAGATAAAAATCACATTTTTTAAATTAATTAAGCTTAGTATTCAAATTACTGTCAACTAAACTTAGTTTTCAATATCCTTTCAAATTTCAAGTTGCAATTTTATGTTGCAGTTTTCATTTTACAAAATTTTAATAAGCTATAAATAGCTCGTAAATCAAATAACTGTAACTTTTAAAATTAAACATGAATAGCATTCAAACTACCGTACAGTCATTTGAATGTCTCCAACTACATAAAACATTATCCTAATTTAGGGATGCATAATAATATGTGTAGTTTTATGACCTGTAATACTCGAACTCTAGCAGGTTATGTACCTAAATAATGTACCGAGACATAAATAAAATGTATTCGAGAACAATGTATCCATTATTCATCTCGTTTTAGTACGATTTCAATATAATCAAGCATTTTACAACGCCGAAATATAATAGAAAAATATAGTAGAGCGATAGTATAGCAAAAGCAGCCACATAAAAAGGCAAAGATATTGTAACATTTCATTTTTTTTATGTTACTGTGACATCCCGCATACAACAATATAACACAAGGGAATTTTAAACTAGATCCAAACATGAACAATAGAAGTTTTGTTAGAAATCTACCCTATACAGATTAATGCACATAATATATACATAACTATGTATAAAAAAAATTCCAGGGAGAAGGATCATCCAACTATAAAGCAAGTATGTATAGCAAAGAAAAACACGAAGATACAAAAACCGACAATTTAATTTCTTTTTATACAGCTTTGGTTTTATTTATGTCGTCTGTCTGACTGATCCGGATATCCAAGTTTATTTTAATACACGATAAACTAGTGCTAGATACGGCTATACAATAACATATACAACGCATAACCATAAAATTTATAAAAAATGAAACCTAATTTTCCTCGAAATTTTATAACCGAAAATGTAATTAAAGTTTGTTGCAAAGTAAAAAACAGAACAAGATAAGTCTTTTTAAATAGAACCATAAAATATTGTGCCTGATATTTTTTTTTGTGTCGTTTGAGTAGTTGAACACATTCAAATTAGTGATGTGACGGAGATTTAAATAATTTGACTTAATTCAAATTAAAAACAAATAATTTAAAACATGGATTTATGTTTGTTACAATATTATGACTATTAACGTGACATAACGCATAATATAAATACACCATCATAAGAAAAAAACAGTTTACCCATTGATGTTCCAGATGTCGGGTCGATAGAATATCGGCAACATTTAGAATAAATATATGACATTTAGGCGTTTATAAATATCAAAATATTTTGATTATTTTAAAACGATACCAGTAGCGACATCAAGCACGTCAATCGGCTAACATACCATGGTTGTACTAAGTGTATTCATATTATGCATAACGTGACGTGTTTTTTAAGTGAAGATAACAAATATCTGGATAAAAAAATCTTATTCTCTTATTGTCAAATGTGGTATAATGTATATCATTTCCTAATAAGATCAGTTTACGATCTCTTTGTTTAGTCTGTCAATTGTTTTAGCGATTAATCAAGGTTAAAAAATTTCCGTGTTTATTTAACTTGCGCCTTCATTCTTTCGGAAGATATTTTTTATTTAGCCCATTAAAATTATTAAACTTGGGCTATAAATAGAAATTTTCCAAATACCAGAAAAATCATAATAGTAAACCCATTAAAATCGCAATTTTCCTAAAAATCATGGTAGTTGTTAGTCCATTAAAATCGTAAAATTTAGGTCACAAAACGGAATTTTTCGAATTTTGTTTTGCTCTAATTTGAGCTCTGATATTAATTCTGTAGCTTTGCTTTTTGATGCAACCTTAGATACATTTTCATTTATAAATTCCTCTCTCGATGATTTACATGCTGTCAAATGGCAATGATAAATCGGAATCCTTTGATTTGGATTATGTGAATTATTCCTCGCACAAAATGATGATACAATAACTTGATGTTGATGTTCTTTAAAATAAGAGATTTTCTTTTTGGTTCGATTACAAAAAATGGTCTTTATTTTTTTTTATTCCTAGGCTACACTTTGATGGTTGGTAAATAAGAGAATTTATTTCATTTTTTACAAAGAAAATTTGACAAAATAATTTTGTTTATGTTTGGCCAAGCCATCTATATTAAATGCACTCGACAATTGAGCCATTGATCAATTTACAAATTCTTATAACTTATTTCTGCTAGTTTACTATAGATGTCAGTTTATAACACAACCTTCATGTAATTGTGTGTGGCTTGAATTACCGATCGCCGTGAAACGGTTGTTTCAATTGACTGGCAGGCGGCAGCAAACATAATTTATGCATGGGACTTTTCATATGTTTCGCTGATCTCTTAACAGTGACAACTCTGATGTGATTATCTGGCCCTCCACCCTTATTCTGTAAAAAAAAGATTAGGTGTAAACGTTAAAAGTACAGTAGAACTAGTGACCTTTGATAGTATACACAAATTGTAAATTATTTTGTTTTATCAAAGCTTACTAGTTCTACTGTACTTTTAACGTTTCCACATTATCTTATTTTTTAGAGAATCAGCACCCTGAATGTAATTAATCTATTTTCACCAATAACCACTTTGATGAGAGTACGTTATTGTCTTCTATGATCACAATGTCACCAATTTTCACATCTAGTTGTGTTTTATGTCATTTGGTTCTAATCATATTTTTCAGCATTTGCCATCTGGAAAGTCACCTTGAAAGCATTTGCCATCTTGAGATCTTCGTGATCTTTTTTTGGTTGATAATACGCTTAGTGACCT
Organism: Tipula confusa; assembly: GCA_963556175.1. Taxonomy (NCBI): domain Eukaryota; kingdom Metazoa; phylum Arthropoda; class Insecta; order Diptera; family Tipulidae; genus Tipula; species Tipula confusa. The sequence continues at coordinate 153,560,507 of OY744475.1, read as the reverse complement.
TGAATTTAACAACGATTCTAGCTCAACTATAGCAGAGTTGTCATTTCGTCAATGGTGAATATATGTCAGTTTGTTACTCGTCGCAGGTGATATTTTGCAATAAATTTCAATGTAATTTCATCTATCAATAAATAATTAATAAATAATAAGTCGCAAAAGTTTAAGTGATTGCGAGCTCCAATAAAATTTGTCCCATTATCACTGAGAATTTCTTTTGGAATTCCTCTGTTGGCAATAAATCTTCTAAATGCCGTAATGTATGCATTAGTGATCAGGTCGGAGACAAGTTTAATATGTACAGCTTGAGTATAGCCAAACAGACGAAAATGCAGATATAGCTTTTGTACGTTTTTGCCCTCTTCCCTTGATCAAATGGATTACAAATGAACCTGCGTAGTCTACTCCCACTTTGTAAAATAGCCGGACAAGCTCTACTCTATTATTAGAAAGATCGCTCATTACGATCCAATATCAGATCCAATATCTGCTGCATATAGAGTTGCTATCATAAGGTATTTAGACTAACATGTAGGTACCGTAAACGATGTTCTCAGACTATATTTGCGCGGCTAACGTATTATTGGCTTTTAAAATCACAGGGTGTTTAATATTGTATCTAATGAATGTATTTGACGCATTCAACAATGTTTTAGTTAAAACTCGGTTAATTTTATTAAAATTTGAATATTTATTGATTAATTCAATTATCAGATTTGGTTGAATAATATGTGTGGAAATTGTGTTAATGCGAATTTCTTCATTGATACATGCCTGAACTGTGATATTCTTTGGCCAATTTTTAGAATTTAGTAACCATTTCAGACCGATCCACTATAAAGTATTTTAATTTGTCTGGATCAAGCCCTCTAGAAGCACAGTCAGCAAAGGCCGCATTAAGACATTTTTGACCCTAGGCACACATCAATTTCAACTATATAACAACTATTATTTTTGAAAATCTATTATAGATTCATATGTTGACATAGGGTTGTTCAATTAAGACGCAAGAAAAAAAAGGCACTCTAAAATTTCAATTTTTGTTTCTAAATCAAGTTGGGTAATTTATTTTGAAGGTTTAGCAATGCCATTTATGCATGAAAAATGATATCACTCAAGTGTTAACCACGGATGGATTTACAGACGTCGATCCGATGGTTTTACATTTGTAATGACATTTTCATAATAGGGACATTTCAGTGGCATTTATCTCGTCAATGATGTTGATTTTTAGGTCTTGGATGATGGTTGGAATATCAACGTATACTTTGATTTAAAAAAATCCTCATACAAAGTAATCTAATGGCGTTAAATCGTATGATGTTGCAGGCAATCTGTTCTGGGGCCGAAGCTCTCTCAAATCTTTCGCAGTTAATTTTTAACGTCCTACTCTACGCCGTCATCAGCCAAATTGAGGACGCACGAATACAGGTTCGAATTTAAATCCATCTGCACATTGCATTGCTCCAGCCAGCCTGCACTGATATGGACGATGGTTCGGCCCATGGATTCTGCACTCCAACAGGGGGTCATAGTTGTGTTCATCGTCATCACCGATCGAAATCAAGTGATGAAAAATCCCTTTTGCAACCCTCCCCCGTTGGGATTCAAACCCAGTACCTCCCGTCTCAAACACCGCAGGTTTAACCACTGCGCCAATTACTCGGTAATTCGTCGATATTATGACGCGTATTATGGTATAAGTGGCACGATCTGGTTGAAAATAAATATCACCCAAGTCGATTCCATTAAGCTACGGCAGAAAATAGTCTTAATACTTTGACTCTCAATTTGGCTGACCACAGAGATATTATCTGGTGTGCGAACCGGTTTTGGCCCGTCAAGCTTTGGTGCATTCATACCACAGAAAACGTGAAATATTCACTAATTGCTCAAAACGTGTTTTTGTAAGTTTGGTTTGATTGACAAATATTTGTTTTAAAATAAGTTTTCTCACAAGTTGCATCAGTTAGCAGACGCCGAAAAAAAAACTTATAATTGTTGAATTAAGCAACACCGATTAAATTTAATGAAAGGCTGGAAAAAGGAATAAATTCGTCGGAAAGACTATGTTGCTTAGTAAGTTTTGAAGACCATTATATCGACCTAACATATTAGAAAAAGCATTATCATAACCTTGTCTGTGGCAGTTCTTAATAGCTATATACGAAGCCTTTCTAAATTCTTTAATATCATTCACAAAGTTTTTTCTAATAGGTGAATTAATAGGAATAAATAATGGAAAACGCTTATAGACTACGCTTTTAAAGACATATCGGATAACTAAATCGATGATTAGAGAAAATAATTTTGATTAATTTTTTCTTAAACTATGTCACATCTGACTTTATCACGCATCAACTTAAAAATGTCATCATAAATAGTCGAAGATAAATAATTAGTGTTACCTTTAACTAGGTTGGCATAATGACTTACTTATATCAAGTTCTCTAAGAACTGGATTAAATTCCGATAAAAAGTTTAAGCCCCCAATGTAGCTTCTACTTTCCTCTTTATTACATTTTTAATTTTTGCCGAAAGTTAAAGCCAGAAATTAAATAATTGCTATATGATCTTTTTTATGACTATCCTCCAGATCTGTTGCTCACTGTCAAAACTTCTAATTAGAGTTAAATCGATGTGACCCACTTGTTTCGACCTGGAAATTAAAGACACGAATAGATGACATATATGATCCGATGAGTTCTTTTGTTTCGATAGTTTCTGCATACTATTTAATGCAACTTTTAATCCTAGAGAAAAGTTTGCTTACATAGCAGTATGCCTTTTGATTTGTTTCACCGTTCTCGTTTGTGCAGGTAAATTACCTTTTATTTAAACTCTAATTTATTTGTCTTGTTGGTCCTTCGATTCGGGATTGCCGAAGTTATAGTTGCTGACTATCGAGCGATATCGTTTGAAATCTCGCACAACAAATTTCCACGAAATGGTTGTTAGATTGTGTTTCAGATACTATTTCAGTTTCAAGCAGGAAACCATAATTCACGTCGGTTGGTTACATTTTCATTTAAACAAACTTGATTTTTGGCTAATATTTGTAATGAGGTAACACCCACTTCTTTTGTTTTAGTGACATACGCCGATGACGAATTTTTCATTTTTTCTCCAGTCGGTCGCGGTCTTTATTTTTCCTTGGAGTACTAGATTTTATTTTTTATTTTACTTGGGACAATCAAAAATTATAACAAGAAAACATTTTAGTTTTACTTAATACCCCAACTAACCAAAAACTGTGATATCAAAATTTATTATCACTTTGTCGATATGAAATGTGGAAAAATGCAAATTATTAGTATGGAAATAATATAATAATTCAAATTTGAAATTGAAGAGCACTAAATATTAAAATTAGAATGACATTCGTGCCCCTTAAATGTACGGCCCTAGACACGTGTCTAGTGTGCCTTTCTGTAAACGTGGCCCTGCAGTCAGCTGGATTGTCTCGAGTATAGACATGTCTCCATTGTGCTCTATTCATATGTGAAAGTATTTCTCCAGTTCTGTTGCCAACGAATGTGTTCCATTTAACTAGATGACAACCAACCTAAAACGATAGTGGCTTCTGTGTAAGATACTTCTTCAGTGATTTGTGTCTTCAATGATTTTTTGCTGCAGATAAAAGTCGGGATAATTAATTGGCATTGAAATCTGCGCTTATTAGGTGCCACCTTAGTTTTGCAGATAATAGTTGTATAGCTGATTTTCCATTAGATTTGAACACTTGTTCATACACGATGGCTGAATATGCATATTTTGATGCATCGGAGAATCGTTGTAACATTATCTTGCTGGTTTCGTTTGTGTCCAAATGTATTCCCAACTTGTTATAGTCAAGTTTTGGTAACTTGTGTCGTATTTGTATTCATCTATCCACTAAATTGCGAAGTGACTTTATCTCAATCGAGAGTTTCAGTCCATAACGCTTGAAACAATATTTTTATTATGACGGTCGCTGATGAGATTCCCCTTTTAGTTAACGTTCATTGCTCACTTAGATCTACTGTGAATTGAAAACAGTCAATTTGTGAAATTTCAATGTACCGAGCAATTGGCGCAGTGGTTAAAGCTGCGGTGTTTGGGACGGGAGGTACCGGGTTCGAATCCCAACGGGAGAGGGTTGCAAAAGGGATTTTTCATCACCTGATTACGATCGGTGATGACGATGAGTACAACTATGACCCCCTTTTAAAATTAACTGCGAAAGAGTTGGAAGAGCTTCGCCCCAGAAAATATTGCGGGGTTCAGGCACAAACAAACAAATCTTATTCAGTCCCCTATTGTATCTTAATGTTACGAGATTCCTCTATTTCTAAACAATTTGGTTCGTTCGTGTTTGTATCAACATTTTCCATCATGGATATACTGTTAGACAACCATTTCCTTATAGATGAAATAATTCGCTTGATAATATTGGATTAATCTTATCCTTCAATTTGATTGCCTCTTCAATGGTATAAGCACCTGTCATCAGATCATTTACATACATTTTCGTTTTAATGTGGTCCACTACGTCTGAAAACTATTGATAATATTTATTTGCTGCTTCAGTAAAAGCTCGAATGGCAAAATAAGGAACACTAGCTGTGCCATAGGTGACAGTTCGTTAGTGGCAAAAGAATTGTGTGGTGAATCTCGCCATACTTGTTGGTACATCTTTACAACATATGCCATTATTGCAATTCTGTATTTTCTAAGGCAACATAAGATTTGTTACAGCCAATTTAGTTGATTGAATGGTTGGTCCAACTGCGAGATAGTCATTTAGAGATGTTCCACTACTAGTTCTAAAGGAACCATCGAACACTCTTCTCAGTTTAGTTGTTTCACTTTTGAGCTTCAAAACACCATTATGTGGAAGATAATGGCCATTGGATCTAGCTTGATCGTCAGAAACTACTTTCATGTAACCTAGTAGTATAGTTGGCCATGAACTCCTTGAACATCAAAGCACTTTTTTGGTATCGTTGGAAACGATCTGATCGAAAAGAACTCCCTAATGAACAGTTGAACGATTTTAATCGCATTACAAATGGACCGTTTTTATTGATAATGCTGGTGCTAAGGTGCTGATGGTAAATGGTTATATATATATCTGCGATTCATTCAATTATCCACAACTTGCGTAATGAACTGACAATATTTTCTTCTGGAATGCTTAGGTTTATGATAAAAGATTGTATCGATTATGTAATTTTATGAACGTAAAAAATATTTGACGGAGGCATGTTAAAAACAATGCCACTTTTAACAACGCAGCTGAAGATGGCGATGTATAGCACAATTAGTAACAATTGTAAACGAATTGGTTCAGTGAATAGCCGACAAATAAATACAAACATAAATTGCTTAAACCAGGAACTTGGTAGATGAGAGTGGTTTTATTGTTAACTCTATTTCAACGGAATTAATAATTTAACATGCTTTAAATTCAATTCTTAATACGAACTTAAATGGTTTCTGTAATGACAACGCTGATGAGACACCTTTAGTCAATTAAGATGAGAATCTATTATATAAATATGGAAACCGATGCAATATCACTTCATCGTAAAACATCTGGCATTGCAGATTTTGGTAAATACAGTGGTAATCTAAAACCACCTAAAAAATCGGTTAGAAATCCTGTTTATCAAAAATGTCAATTTACTTTATTGATATTAACGATAATGTTTGTCAAAACATATTTTTATTAGACAAAAGAGAGCTTGAATCAAATTTATATAGATCTGTGATTCCACAAACTGGATGTTTTTCTGGATGTTGAAATGCATGTTTTAAAAAATATATATAAATTTAGTTATACATCACGGCCTAACCGAGATTTTTTCAGAAGTATATTACTTGAGAAATCAGTTAAAAACTTATTGAAAATTTCATTATATAAGAGGAACAGATTTCAGGAGGTATAGCAAGCATAATTAATGAGCAAGTGTATATAAATGATACACGACAATGCCAATCAGTGTCGAGACGCTAAAATAAAGAATGGACAACTCCCAAAAGCAATTCATCATACTTCAAAATAAGAGAAATAAAAACACAATCACCGTCCAAATGCGCAATCAATATGTTGAAATTTTTAAGCCAAAACTCGAAGTAGAATAAAATAGTTTGCCAACAAGTTTTCTTAAACTGTACTAACTTTTAGATCAAATGATGCCAAACAACGATATGTAAATAAGTTTTAAGCGGCCAAGTCTTAAACACCATCACCAACTTTTTATTAAACCATACAATTTAATCGACCTTATTTTAACCAGATTATCACTAATTAGTTTATAAAATTAATTTCAAATACAACTCTATGTTTGTCCAATATTTACACCGACCTTTCTCGTAATCGCAATAACAACAACCACAAAAAAATTACACCAAAAACATATCAATTTTCCGTTCATTGGATAATGTTATAAAAAAACACACACACACACACATATATATATATATATATATATATATATATATATATATATATATATATATATATATATATATATATACAAAACGGTTCCGAATAAAATAGCCAGAACCATTAGCAAGGATAATGCTGCAACAACAAAATATGTCATTTTGTTTTAATAATTGAATTCTAAAAATAATGAAACAATTTTCCCGTGAAATATAATATTCTCGTCCTCCGTTCTCCGTCCTTTATTCTTTTTTTTTTGTTTTTGTTTTGTTGGCCGTTTTTATCAACGACAACCGAAATGTTTCCAATTTTATTTATCTTTCAATTATCGTTCCTTTTATGTTATTTAAAAAGGAAGCTCTATAAGAACAGAGAAATCGTTTATATTTTGTTTTTGTCCAAATTGTGTTATATCCTTTTTTTTCTTGGGTATTTAATCATTTATTATATTGGAAATGAGATCTGATATACTAAAAGATGGATTATGTGAGTACGTAAATGCGTGTATACAAATCGACTGCAGGTTTAATGTTTAAATAGGTCCTCGTGTGGCATGGACAAGCAAACAATTAGCAGGTTTATAAATAATGATGCCATCTGAGACATAATTAAACATTGTTACCTTTTTACGTCGCGAATTCATGCTATACATTTTTAATAATTTTTTGTCACGACCACCAAAAGGTAACGCAACCAATAGGTAAACAAACAATTTTCCCATGAAAAATTAAGGATATATTTTTTTTAAGGATTGTTGTTATTATTAGTATTATTTATGGTATTATTTTTGGTTTGTTAACGTTGGATTTTCTTTTATGGCAAAAAGCTGTGAGCATAAGAGTTTATGTGTAATAATAATGATTGGATTTTATAGGCGATTGGCGGTCCGGACGGTATTAACAATTTGGCTGATTTATGTTCGAAATTGTGTCTTCGAAAAACTATCAAGGGTTTTTATTAATATATGGTGGGATATTCGACCAGAAAGAACTTAGTAAATTAAGTTCTTATCACTGATACAGTTCACTGACATCATAATATAAATACACATAGTACTACCATCATAAGAAAAAATTAGTTTACCCATTGATATTCCAGATGTCGGGGCGATAAAATACCGTCAACATTTAGTATACATATATGACATTTAGGCGATTATACATATAAAAATATATTTTGACTATTTTAAAACGATACCAGTAGCGACATCTAGCATGTCAATGGGCTAACATACCATGGCATTACTATATGTATTTATATTATGCTAACATATACAAAGGATTCTGGGGTGGATCAACTATTCCTTGATGGACATTTTTAAGACACCAAATTCTTCAAATTGAAATAATTTTTCGTTAAACATTAGCGAAATTGCGAAGTTCAGCTAAGCAACCAAATTATACTGCTGAAAAAGAATACGAAAATTTAAAAAAAGCTTTCCGAAAAGCTTAGAAGATACCTTCTCAGGAAAAAAGAAAAACCAGTAAAAATGAGCTGAGTTATCATCAGAAAGTGTTAAGACACCTCAAAACTGCCACCTAAACATGAATACATTTCAGGAAGACAGCTTTAAACACTTGAAGACGCGAAATAATTAGTTAAACCTTAAAAGTAGACACTGCCACCAATTCCTATTGTTGGCTTATCCATAAAAGTCTGAAGTAAATGCGCAATTTTTCTGACACTATGCGGTAGAGGTACTGTGAGCTATTGGAATACTAAATAGCTCCAAGCAAGCTAAGTAATCTAGCATTCCAAGAGATATTTACCAAACTAACCGATCACTTTTCTCCACGCACGTCGAAAATCACGGCTTCTTTTAATTTTTTTAAACGTGACCAAATGCGTGAGTATAAAACTAGCCAATTTTATTGCCGAACTACACTCTTTAGCAAAAGATTGCAATTTCCCGACTGGAAGTTTAGACCGCATGGAGAAACGGCAAGGAAAGACCACAAATCTATAGCCGATGCACAATTGTAAGTATAATTCATTACACAGCCACCTGTACGTAAACAGCCACCGAAAATCAAAACACGACCAGGTACGTTCATTTATTGCGAAAGTTGCGGAGAAAATCATCCGAGATGCATACAAATTTGAAGTCGATTCGGGCCATTAATATACCATTTAATAGGAGATTTAATGGTATATCGGAATATACCATTAAATCTAAGCAGACTTTCAAGACTTTTTGCTGAACTGTTTTGAACCGATTTCCAACAAAACTCGATTCAAATTCTGGGATGGATAGATGTCGATATTGTCAATAATGACAATCATATCGATCGACTTCCATTATACGTTACGACAGGAAATGGGACCAGTATATTCGGACGTAATTGGTTTGTACCTCTGGCATATTATTGTAAGGAGTACATATTATTATTATTAAAGTGCGCAGACGTAATGGAAAAGTTTCAGCATCTTTTTGTATCAGAGCTTGTGAGTTCCGTGGACCACCGGTGTCATTGACATTAAATCCAGAAGTCGTACCTATTCATTTACCAACCCGCCGCATTCCAATCGCTCTTCGAGTACCCGCCGAAGAAGAGTTCGATAAGTTGATGTTGCAGGGAATAATAGAGAGTGTAGATTACAGCGAATGGTATACAGCAATTGTGCCTGTTCTAAAATTTGATGGATCTGTCCGGTTTTGCGGTGACACTTTTCCAATACCGTCAGCCACCCATTTACTGTCCACGAAGCCAAGGGGTAAAATCTTCGCTAAGCTTGACCTGGCTCAAGCCTATCAGCAGCTTACGGTTGACGAGAAGATGGCAATGATACAAACAATCGCGACTAACAAAGGAGCATACAAAGTAAAGCGTCTACAATTTGGGAATTCCACAGCGACCGGAATTTTTCAAAATTTCATTGAAAAATTATTCTGTGGAATTGAAGGCATCATGCCATCATTCTATATTTCGATGACGTCATAATTATTGCATCTGCCGAAGATGACCTACGTAAGAAATTATCGAAGACAAATGTAAAATCTAATGCTTTATTGGGCGCGAAGCAGTCGTTTTTTTTGGGTTATTGCATTGACGGAAGTGGTCTTCGACCCACTGAAGACAAGATGGAAGCAATCCGCAAAACATCACCACCGAAAGGCAAGGTGCAGGCAACTTCAAGGGTTTTTGGGCCTCATAATTTTTTTTCATACTTTTATTTAGGGTAAATCAACCATCGCTGGGCCCTTCCATCAGCTGTTTCATGAAAATATGAAATGGAAATGGGGACAAGTCCAACAGCAGAGTTTCAACCAGTTAAAATCTATACTATCGACTGATCAGGAGCTTATTCCCTATGATGAACATGTTCCACTGTGGCGGGTGTGTGATGCCTCTCCTTTTGGAATTAGAATTGTATTGTTACACAGCGTAAATAACACTATTAAGTCCGAATAGCCTATTGCTTTCTATTCCAGAACGCTAAGTCCAACGGAATGCCGATATGCCCAGATCGATAAGGAATGATAGTTACAGATCATAAGCCACTTTTAGGATTGTTTAATCCCGAGATCAGAAAAGTTTTTTTTCAAAATAACTTCAGGGACCTTCAGTGAATGACCCGAGGAGGTCAACGAACAATTTAAATTATTCTGGATGCGCCGAACTGAGCTAAACTGTATTAGGGACTGCATATTGTGGGAATATCGGACAATAATACCATCAAACTACCGCCAATCATATCGGTTGCATTGCATACCGCACACCCAGGAATTGTGCGAATGAAGAGTATGGCAAAAAGTTATGTTTGGTGGCCTATAATTGACAATGACATCGAAAAGCTTGTTCGATCATGCAGACCGACGTGTCAGGAGAATTATCCTGAAAATCCCCAAGCTACCATTCAATTTTGAGAACAGGCAAAAAGACCTTATGTTAGAATCCATATAGATTTTGCAGGACCATTTCAAATTAGAATATATTTTATTCTGGTTGATTCCTACTGCAAATGGTTGGAGGTGCGCATCGTTTCAACTACATCAACAAATTGTGCCTTTAAATTGCTTCGATCTATTTTCGCTACTCACGACATTCCAGAGATGATTGTTGGTGATAATGGTACAGCATTTTCCTCGGTAGACTTCAAAGTATTTTGCGAGAGTAACGGAATTCAACATACTCTAGTAGCTCCGGTTCCCCATCATGCAAAGGACAAGCAGAGCGAATGATACGCGAGACTAAGGACTATTTGAAGAAAGAGGCAACAGGCGATACTCATAAACGTTTGTTAATATTTCTATTCCACCATTATGGGACGCCATGCACGATTGCTAGAACGAGTCCAGCTGAACTTTTGTTCAACCGTCGGATTGGAACATATTTTGACAGAATTCATCCAGATTCAATACCACTGAAAAAAGAATCCACTAATGTGCGCCCTCGTGAATTAACCAACAATTCAAGAGATAGTGATAGTAACCGAAACCACTGGATCTGTGTCTTACCGGGTTGAAACAGAAAAGAGTATCATAATGCGCGGACATATCGATCAATTGCGATGTCGTGAAGATGATTTCTTAACCACCAAGAACTGTTCAACTTATATTGAGGGTTCAACATTACCGACTTTAATTTCAATTGACTCAGACGTTTCCATCAGCCCAATTCCGGATGTTATGGTAACATCAACTCAAAAATCGACTACACTAAATCAAGATCTCATCAGCTCAGAAGACGTCAATCGATCAACGAGAATGAAATCACAAGCAACCGGAGTCCCATCGTTGGGTGGAGAAATGTAATGTACTATGCCTGTGGTATTAATTTTCCAGACTGAGTTTTACAAAAATAATCATAAAAAACTCCAACCACAGGGGCTGAGAAAAGGACTAGGTTACTAATTAAATGGATAAAGAGATTAATCCAGCTAAATGAAACGAAATTAAAATTAATCCATTTAACTTCACCGCAACAAAAAAGTTTAAATAGATACCAGTGACAAACAAAATTGTAACAGCTCTGGAACATTGCTACAAAACATTAATTCGGAAATGTTATACAACTTGAAATTATTTCAGCGGCCTTTTTAACCCCATTAATGGAAATAACGTTTGAGCGTTACATGGTTCATCTTAACGTCACATCTTATATATTCAATATAATTTTCTTATACAGAATTTCTTTGTAAAAAGAATACTTCCAAGTGACCTTGAAATTACCCTGAGAATATGCAGACAAAATCAATAATAAATAAAACCATGTTAACTCCCTAATGAAATTAATCAAAACTTTTAGGGAATTTTCTACAAAGTAGATTTTTTTTTAATTTTGCTTGTATCAATATAAATCCCTCACCCTGTATATAGAAACATATTATATGTCTACACATTTTAATACATATGATTGAGAAGTGTTTATTGAATTTTCTCAGAAATGGGATATGGTTTTTGGGATGCCTATATTGACTTACATATGTATAAGAAAAGTTAATTTCTGAGCAACTTTTTTGTTATACCCAACTAATTCGAAATCGATAAATTATATGTATACTTGTGTATGCGGTTAGCATAATTTATGTTAGGCGACCAGATAAATTATGTAATGTGTCGAACAAATGAAACCAAATTTGTTTCCACGGAAAATTTAAAATAAAAGCCTGATACCAGTGTCACAGAGCGTACACACCTCAGTGACATAAAAGTTTAACTATAAAACAACTTTGTTGGACCATTATGCATGTTGAAATTTGATGATGATGTCACTAAAATTATGGAAGGTTATCTGCTTCATTAACAAGAATTATATTTAGAAGAAGCAAAGCAAAGCGTGATGATGAAATTCGTCTACCTCATTTTCCGGAATTTATTCAGAGTTTTCTTCTTTTAGAGACTTGTTCCAAGCGTCAGTTAGCAGAAAATCTAATGTAAGTGGAGCTCACTATTTAAAGGGATTGTTGGTAGGTGATGCAGCTGATTTGATTAGACTTATTGAGATAACAGACGCCAACTACAAAGAAGCTTGGACTATAATAAAGGAGCGATTCGACAATTAGCGTTATCTTGTTGCAATTTATTAAAACGATTTACAGATCAGCCCACAATTTTACAACGATCAGCAAAATCTTTATACCACATGTCGGACCTAATGAACGAAGTATTAAGAGGTCTAAAAGTTGTTGGACCACAGGCTGAAACTAGGGACCCATGGTGAAGTTTCCTTATTAGTGAAGAAATTAGATGCGGCATCCAAACACGCACGGACACATGTGAAGAAGACAGCACTCGCACAATTCAAAAGATTCCTCAACAAACGTGGAAACGCACTGTGAAGTCAAGCGGCCTAATCAAACAAGTAACAAGTAAACATCAGAATCACCAAGGCGTGGTAAATGTAATGGTGAACATAATTTGTATACGTGTGATACATTTTTGGAATTGGATGTATCTGATAGAAAAGAATTCGTTGCGGAGCAAAAGATGTAGCAGAAATTACTGAAACACAAAATTACCAAATGAACGCGATCAGTAATGAATTGAAATTCAATAAGAAACAGTAGTTTCCATGCGCTACTTCCCACACCGATAGTAAAACTAAGGGACTGTTTCGGAAGATACCAAAAATGTAGATTACTCTTGGATTCGGGCGCACAGGCATCGTTTATATCAGAAAGTTGTATGCAGCGATCACAAATTTCAAGGCCAAATGCTAATTTTTTAATAAAGGGGCGGGCTCCTAATTCAATACAACAGAAAAAAGGCCTGGAAATGAATGTGTTAATATTAAATAAGCTACCAACCAAATATCCTAGCCAATACATCAATTTAAGTAACTTTAACGAAATAAAACATTTACAACTTGCAGATCTCAGCTATAACTTGGTTTATTATAGCTGAGATCTGCAAGTTATTGACATAATGATTGGTGCCGATAAACTCTTTAGTATATTACGAACAAGTCGTATTGAAACTCATAATAAATTGCCAACAGTACAAAATACGATGTTTGGATTGGTGATAGCCGCAGAATGGAAATGTTATGATAAGAAAGATGAACAGACCAATATCTCGAGTAACAACTGTCACGTAAACGTAGACAATGATGAAGTTTTGTGAAAGTTTTGGGAGTTGGAAGAAATCCAAACTTTTTACCCATTCACGAGCGACTAGAGAAAATGCGAAACACACTTCAAGGCACATTACATGCGAAATGCAGAGGGTAGATACATAGTGAAAATTCTGTTTAAAAATCAATTCCCAAAATTAGGAAACTCCATCTATATTGCAACCAAACATTTTCATAACTTGGAGCGAAAATTTAAGTAATGAGTTATCGATAAACGATAATATGCTTATTGGGCCTACAATACAACCATCACTTTGGGAAACATTAGCAAGATTTTGATACCACAAAATTGCTTTAGCAATAGACATCAATAAGATGTACCGGTAGGTGTTTGATTTTGATCAAAGAATCTTATCCCGCCATAAGATTCTTTGATCAAAATTATCAAAGAATCTTATGGCGGGAGTCTGATTACGAATCTTTAAAGCACTACATGCTAACCACAGTAACCATTGGATTAGCGAGTTCAGCCTTTCTAGCTATACCCAGATGAGACACGGGCAACAAGAAACAATTTTTATGTGGATGACCGACATACTAACAGATGCAGAATCTTTGGAAAGGGCTATGAATTTAAAAAAAAACATACAAAAAATCATTGGTAAATCCAAGTTTATCTTAAGAAAATGGATGTCAAATGCTAAGGAATTAACAGAGACATCAGACGAAAGTGAAACGGATAAAAGTTTTCGGGAGATAGATGGAGCTGAAATACACACAAACGTTCTTGGCTTATAATGGAGTTCCGCAATGGACACGTTCTCCTTTTCAGTGAAAATACTCAAAAACCAAATATTGTTCGTTTAGACATCAATCTCTGACACGTCAAGAATATTTGACCCAATGAGTTGGATTTTACCTTCAACCATAATAATCGCAAAAATGTTATTTCAAACGCTATGAGTACGAAAGCTAGGATGGAATGATGAATTACTAGTCGACACCGCGAAAACATGGAACCATCTAAAGGAATAATTCAAGGAATTAACAAAACGTAGAATCAAGAGGTATGTACCCCGAGGAGAAGCAGAATTACATGAATTTTCTGACGCTAGTGAACGAGCCTATTCTGCAGTGGTGTACTGTCAATTTACAGATGATAACGGAGTAACTTATGTAACATTGATGGCATCCAAAACTTAAGTTGCTCCAATAAAACAAGTTAGCCTTCCAAGATTGGAGTTATGCGGAGTTCATCATTGGAACCATTTCAAGTCAGAACAAAATCCAGCGGCTTATGCATCAAGAGAAACGTTCTCATCGAAGCTATTAAACTTGCAACAATGGTGGCAAGGCCCTGCTTGGTTGGAGTTAAATAGTGAGTTCTGGCCCAATTATGAAGAAAAATTTGGCAAATGTAATGTCAATTTGGAAAGGCGAAATAAAAGGCCATCCGCTATGTTTGTACTTCATTGCGAAAATACAAGCCACATAATTGAAGAACTAATATCAAGAACATTTTCAATCAGTAAGTTAATAAGAATTTTAAGTTTCATCAACAGATTCGTAGCTAAAGTGAGAGACAATTTAAACAATCGTAAAGTTATTCCACTTATGGTAGAAGAATTAGAAAATGCAGCCAAACAGGTAATTGAATACGTACAGAGCATAAAATTTCATGAAGAATTAAAACAACTCAAAACAAAGAAAGAAGTAAAAACAACAAGTAACCTACTACCACTCACACCATTTGTCGATGATGATGATATACTTAGAGTTGGTGGAAGATTGAATAACTCATCGAGCTAATATGACTCGAAATACCCGATCATTCTACCCAAATCCCATGTCCTGAGTCGAATGAGAATTTCCTATGTCCATAACAAATATTTGCATCCCGGCCCTTCCTTAACATTCCATCTTATCCGCCAAAAATATTGAATAGTCCGAGGCAGAGGGCTTGTTAGAGCGGAAGTGAAAAAATGCGTAAGATGTTTTCGGCACAGGGCGATGGCGACTAAACAACTGATGGGTAACTTACCAGCTGTTAGAACCACATCAGCACGGCCCTTTAGTAAATGTGGAGTGGATTATGCTAGGCCGATTTCACTTAGAGGCCGTTATTCACTTAGAGGCCGTTACAGATCTTACCAGTGATCACAATTCAATGGCATTCAATTCCACCAGCTGCTCCTCATTTTGGTGACCTCTGGGAGGCAGTTGTGAAGTCTGTAAAAGCCCACTTAAATAAGGCGACTCAAAATTGTATAATTTACATTCGAAGAAATGTCCACATTATTGTCTCAAATAGAAGCCATTCTCAATTCGAGACCACATTGTTGAATATTTGAAGACGATACCACAATCGAGGCTCTGACGCCTGCACATTTCTTAATAGGGTCTACGTTATCAGCTATACCAGAAGTTGACTTTGAAAATATACCATTATCCCAATGGCAGTACATCCAGCAACGAGTGAAGGGATTCTGGAATCGTTTCAGCAAAGAATATCTGAACACACTTCAACAGCGACAGAAATGGCCTAAAATAATGGACAATATAAAAATCAACGATTTAGTATTAATCAAAGAGGATAATTTGCTGACTTGTAAATGGGTGTTAGGGAGAATTGTAGATGTACACCCAGATGATTATGGATTGGTTCAAGTTGAATCAATAAAAACTCAATATACAGTAATAAAGCGATCAATCAATAAAGTTTGCAAATTAGGGAAAATAATTTCCCTTTTAGGGAAATTATGACATTTATGAAAGCTTGAAAAATATAAGCGCTCTCTTATCTTGTGAACATCAAAGCGACAATATATGAGACCAAGCGATTAATAATTTAAAAAAAGGCGAATTAAAGGCGATTAAAGGTGATTCAACATAATATTTATGTTATTTATCAATAAAAAAAATTTAAAAAATATAAAAGATAATTTTGTTAGAAATTATATATTTTTAACATAAACCTAAAATTTGTTTAGTGCGATTTAAAATAATAATTTACAAATATTTGTGAAATATCACAAAATTATACAATCCACATTAGGCTTTTCTTAAATAACTAAAAAAAATCAGGTGACAACGTCAAAAGCTATTTTCTCACCCATTTCAGTACCACAGTGTCTATGCCTGTATGTTGCGCTGGTATCAATAAATCCAATTGGACTACTAATGATAAATCTATGAGGTTTACGAATCCGTTATTTTTATTTATTTTTTTTTTATTGGTGCTAATGGCTTTATTCTTGAATCTTCTTTATCTTATACGATTTGAATCATTCAAATCTTATAAGCTAAAACTATTACAACTTTTTAAGTCTTATCCACTGTTAATAATTAATATTAGAGGTCACAATTTCTTTACTTGCATTAACCTTGCATTTTTAAATTAGTAAGTGGATCTACACTTTTAAGTCGTCGGTATCTTGGTTGTTTTAGTATCCCTCTGGCCAATTCGTTGGGATGCACTTGTAGTATTAAGTAATATTTCGTACTGAACTCTCTGATAGTTTCTTTACTGGTTTTAATACCTAGGTCATCGTGTATGTTGCTGTTTCGAAAATACCAAAGGGAATTTGTAATAATTCGAAATATTTTTACTTGTCTTCGGTGAGTTCTCTATTTGATGCGCTGGTAGTACATTTTCAAAAAAGTTATTTTTATGTGCTTGCGCTTCACTTCGAAGAGATTTTTCCAGGTTTGCCTTCGGTCTAGGTGTAAACCTAAGTATTTAACCTTTGTTTTTTAAGGGATATTTACACCTTTTAATTTTACTGGTGGGCAAGTGCATTTGTTCAGAGTGAACGTGATGTGAGTCGGTATATTTTCGATCACTTTTATTCGCCAGTTTTTTAACCATTGCTGGCACTGATGATTATGAAATTCTCGTGAGCCATTATGCAAGTTTTGTGTGACATCAAGATGACCGTATCATCAGCAAATGTTGATATTATCACCTTTTTAGTAATAGGTAGATCGGCTGTGTTTATAAGTACAACCTGACGCTCTTCCAACACTGGTTTAAGCTTACTTAGTATCATTTTTTCAAAAAGCTTCGATATTGTTGGAAGCAATCTTATTGGTCGAAATGACGATATTTGTGCTTTATTTTCCCCGGGCTTTTGAATCATTGTGATAAGGGAAATTTTCCATTTCTGCGGTATATAACCAGTTCGCATAATTGCGTTGAAGAAGATTGTTATTAATTTTAAACATTTATCAGGTAATTCTCTTATCATTCTTCCCGTAATAAGATCATATCTCGGTACCTTTTTCGAGCCTATATGATCTTTGATTGTATTATTTACACTTTTCCACTTAAACTTAATCGGCTTGATGGACGAATCATTATCCGTTTGCTCAGGTAAAACAAATGTATTAGCATCTTGATGAGGTGTAAACACTTCCTTTAGATGAGCAGCGAAAGCTAATGAGTTTTCTTCATCGCTTCTTGCCCAATTTCCACTTGTCAGTCTAATCGGTGAGTTAGAATTAACTGGCCTTTTCAAATTTTCCGTTGCCTTCCACAAAGAGTAATCTGTTCTTTCGATAGCCGAGAATTCACTTAAATAATTCTGTAAAGTTTGATTTTATTCTTCTTTCAGTGCAATTCTTAGAGTTTTAATAGCGCGCTTAATCACTTTAATAAAGGAGATTTTAATTGTTGCCGTTGCCTAAATATTCTTCGTTTTTCTTGAACAAGGTTCTGAATGTCTCGGGCAGTTTATTAACTTTATCTGTTATATTGATGGCGGGAGTAGCATTTTTTCATGGCCTCTCTAAAACTTCGTTTAGCATTTCTGCAGCCTCATCAATATCGGTTGGTGTTGTAAGTGGTATATCTACAGAAGTACTTTGCTCGACTAGCCTTCTATATTGGTCTAATTTAGTTCGCTTGTTTTATTGCGGTCGCTTGAGAAGGAGTAGCAGGAATCGGTTTTCACAAAAACCAATTTACTGTTTGGTACCGACCAGTCCAAATCATATTCCAAGAAATAACCAAACTCATACAGTCCCGTTCATTTACTCACCACCGCTGTTCGAATTTTGAAAATGATTAAGGTACAAATAATCGTGGGTTAATAAAAAAAAAACTAAGAAGGCAGTTCAAAAACAGAATTAACCAAAATGTTTTGTTTCCAATGTAACAAACCGAAAGATGAATTGGTGTGTATACAATTATTCTCAATGGATGGCAGGTGAATCGTAGAAGAGACAATAATAAATGGCAAACAAACTCATCGCATATATTATGTTGCATATAAGAGTTTATATGCGTATTCTATATAAGTTTAAGACTACAATGTCACATGTGGTGACAAAAACGGCGCCGAAACAAATCGGGACACGATAAAAAGTAAATTAAAGTGATTAGTGCTAAAACTAAAAATTGTTATACCCAGTAGATCATAAAACCTTTGTGTTAAGTTAAAAAACTGGAAAATCCAATAAACCCAATGGCGGAAACAGCGGGAAACTTAGTAACACCTAAAATCGCAGAGGATTTAAAAGAAATCAGTAAGTTGCCAGACTGTGTGAAGGAATTACACCCATTTGACGGCAACCCCACCCAATACATATCCCGGATCCACAGCGTCGAAAACATACTGAAAGATTATAACATCATGTGTGATAGGCCCATCTATCGGGAAATTCTACAGAGTATCAGAGAGAATATTAAAGGAAACGCCGATTCTGCTCTAATTTCGTACAATATATTCGACGATGAATGGACGGCAGTAAAAAAATGTCTCTCCCTCCATTATGCGGACAAGATGGACCTGAGGACGCTGAAACATCAACTCAGTAATCTATCTCAAAGGTATATGGCATTAGACGAGTTCTACGCGAACGTCAACCATCAATTATCTTTAATTGTCAACAAAACTAAAACGGAGAAATACTCAATCGCCACAATCAACGTTCTCATCGAAACATATCGGAACCCTTGACGTTTTTATCAGGGGAATAAATGGAGATTTAACGAGAATGCTGATCCTCCAGAAACCACAAACATTACCAGATGATTATGCATCGTGTTTCGAGATCCAAAATTTAGACTTTCACAATTTTACAGTACATCAAAAAAAAGTTTATCAATTCGGTAACTGCTCCAATAAATCAAATTTTTTCACGACCAAACATAAATCCGTCGAATTTTTGGAGGATCATAACACAATGACTTTACTAAAAAGGAACATATGGCATATAACATTCAACACCAAAACCAACTCTCCTTCCAGGAATCTTTCAGCATCCGCTAGTAAGTCTAATTGCGACTTCATTCTATATCTCTGCTGTTTATGCTGTTAAAAGTGGCATGGATATTATACATCCTTCGCTTGGATCGGCTACGTAGTCTTGTTTTGCGGTGGGTTCAATATCATAGATCGCGTGTTCCCTGTGGTACCGTGTACTGTACTACAATATCCCATCGTACACAGTGTTATGCAACGGTCCCAGTTATCCTGGTTTGCATTAACTTCTATACGCAGATTTTTGCCCAGTGTTCGATTAAATCGTTCTACCATTCCATCTGATTGACCGAGTATTTTCTCGTTTTCTTGATTGTTAGGAATACGGAAGACTCGAAGTTTCATCCTTAGTCGAAATGTAGTTTTAGCACTACTCCAAATCGGTCCATCAAGATTCTTTCCCAGCTCATTTCTGTCGTGAATGTAGTTTGCAAAGCATCCGCTTTTTTCCTTGTAGTGCCAAGATAAGAGCATCAAGTTGTTCAGCAGCAGCTCACCCATTATGATTGCACCTTGAAATTCTCAAACGGCGTCTTGTCATCAAATGAAAGGGTTTTTGAATTTCTTTCTTGCCTGCGGCTGGTGCCGCTTTTAACACGGTTTTAATAATAATGTTCGACTAGACTATAGTATTCGAGGAACGCTTCTCCTGTCGGTCTTCGATCGCTTTAAACCCGCTCTCCAATGCTTGCATCTTTCCGTCTACATCAGCCGTGATTGTTGGAATTTATATTAAAATTAGTGGCTGACTTATTATAAATTCTCTTCAGTCTAAGGCTGATAGTTCAGTTCCTCTGCATCTGTGATAACCGGAAATTTCATTATTACCAGTATTGAAACTAATTAAGATTTCCAGACTTAGTGATTTTCTGTTTAATGCATCTAACGGATAATCATAATTGTATCATCTTCGTAATGTATTTCTAAAAGTTTTTAGTAGGAGAATAAAACCGGAAAAAGGATGTTCCTATATAGGCCTTTATATTTGTTCTCGTCGGGTGCGAGAATGTTGATGCATTGGGATTAAAGCAAGGTCTGATGAATAGAATGCTATTCAAGGTCGTTTTAATTGACAAGAAACTTTGGTTTTGAGTTTGGCATATTCGAATCTGACACCAAAATCTGATTTATGTTAAAAAATGTCTACAGAAGAATAACATCGATTTTATATATATGAAAGCGAAACAGGAATGACGATGAAGTTTAGTTGTCAAATCCAGTGATTAAAAGGTACAATCTCTCGGTGTTTAAAATTAAACACAAATAGTAGCAAGTGGCCATAAAATAAAAGTGGTCATCATTTATGCTGTGTAGCAACATTGATTTTGTGACTATGTAATCAACTTATATTGGCATGTATATAACATTATGTAGCTTTGAAAAACTTATGCAAACGATGCTACAACATTAGAAATAGATCGTTTCGTTCACCTCACCAATTTTTTGGCAATAAAAAAGTCATAAATGTATCGTGCTCTCACCACCATTAACTATTTTTTACATCATTTCAAAATAACAACAACAATTACAATGAAAAATAACCTCATCAACACCAAGTCAAATGGTTAATTTGTGAAAATTTTTTTTTATCATTTCCAATTTATAATTTCGCCAACGACCATCATTTTTCTATTTAAACCAATTACGTATATATGATAAACATTTCACCGTGTTGATATAAATACAAGAATATGAATTCAACAACATTTAGAACAAAACATTATGGCCATCCTAATCTAGGTTAATTTGTGCCCTTTCAATTTATGTATTCATGTTGGTTTGTTGTGTTGCATACTATATGTTATCTTTGCAGGGCAACAAGTATATTTACTCTTCAACAATTTGATGTTACCAAAAATGTGTAATGTTATAAAATTAAATAAAAAAAAAAATTGTTAGCAACATAAAAACATCAACAACAACAATAACAAGTTATAATGTACGTTGAAATATTTTCACGTATTTTACCAATGTAAATTTTCTACGAAATGAAAAACGAGCCTAGCCCCTAAATAAATAAACGTTATAAGCACCAAAAGCATTTTACTTCATATATTTTAGGTCAATTCCTAAACATACAGTCGCTGCTTGTCCGTACAGAGTAAAAATAAAAACTACCGAGTCTCGTTAAAAGTTAAATAAAAATAATTCAAACGTTTTTTTCGATCTAATAGAGTTTTAACTTTTTTATGGGTTTTTCTTTAACTCTTTAAAATTTGGTGATGGTGGATTTTCAAAGAATTTAAAGTTTTATGTTATATACAGTATATGTTTCGCAGAACACTCAAAACATCGTAATGACGTAAACGCCCTTAAATGGTAATCGAGCTTAACGAATTACACAACAAACCACGAATTTTAAAAAAGGTGAAAGGTCAAAAAACTAATTCTTGGATAGATCATCTTGTTGACGACGGACAAGTTATACATGTGCGGAAAGCTATATCGGCTAAAGAAAATAGATAGTAGATTGTAAGATAATATAGTTTAAAGGTTTTCACAAATATATACGGAACCGGGTACACTCAATCAAGTTTTTGCTCCGGTCGTCAGGCAAGCAACCAAAATTCAAGGTAAAAGCATCAGAACACCTGATTTGTAAGTCGAAGAAAAGTCTGTATGACAATAGATAAAATTATGCATGAGGTATTTATTTTGAAGGGAAAATTTAACCAGGATCGAATAGATCCAATTTTTTTGTAACAATTCCCATGTCATTTTATGCTTTGTTCTTGTCTAAGTAATTTCAAACGTTGATGATTACCTCATAGAGTAAACTGAGAATTTAATAGAATAAAATTATAAAATGATTAATTTTTGAGCAATTCCGGTTCGATGATAATGATAAATAATAAACATATCATCGATAAAACATAAACCTCGATTCTCTTTTTGTGATAAATGATAAACTTGCGCAAATTTGGTGAAAAACTATATATTTTATCATTTCGATTTTGTTTCGGAAAAGATTTTATCACCAATGGTAAAACTACTATCTTTGCGCCTAAATTTATGTGTTTTGTGTATTATATAATATATTGCTTAGTATAATATCATAACATGTCAAATTTTAAAAGTCAATCATATAGTTTCAATTTTACCAAATAATGTGAAGTAATATTCAACTATACCATAATAATAATAATAATAATATATTTTATTTAAATATATAACACTGACCAATTTTCAGTTGTCAGTTTTCACTGACATCATGCGTAAATACTCAGAACTAATGTATTTTTTCTATTTAATATATCGGAATCACGTTTTGGATGTTGATGATAAAATAAAATGAAAAAAGCAAATATGTATAATCTTACTGACGATACACGTCCGAACATATCTGCCAGTATTTCTATTGTAGCCAAAAATGTCAACCAGCCGTGTTGGAATATTGTACTAAATTGAAAGAGTTATTAATTATTTAAGAGGGACCATAGGTTTTAAATTAATTCTAAGCAGAAAAGTCCCGGTCTAAATCCAAACTGAAATTTGGGTATTAGTGGTGATTCCTCTTCTGGATATACTAAATTCCTTCGAGATCTCCAAATGATTTTTTCAAAAAGTTTACCTTGATTTGAAATTAAACAAATAACTCTACTGTCTTCTACTTTTTTGAGGTTTTTGACTTTTGGTAACGGAAGTATCTGGGCTCTTTGCCATACTGTTGGGAAGTATGATAAGTTAAAGCAGTTATTTATTAGAATTGAAAGGTTATTAAAATAGGCCAGTGGGAGTTTCTTAATAATAAAATTTGAAATCTTATCTGGTCCTGATGATTTCTTTGTGTTATTTACTAAGGATTTAAGTTCGTATAGATTTGTAACCTGTTCTTCTTGTAGTTCTAGAGCGATGTTATTCGTTGAAAATGTAGTTAATGGTTCTAGTGTAAGTTTAGTGTGATTATTGACTTCTTGATATACTGTTTTTGGTTCGGACTGAATTTCGATAAGGAACTTTCTCAGCGTATAGTGAATTGAAATGTTTGGCAAACTGTTCTGTTATTTCTTTTGTGTTGTGTGTAATTTTACCCTGTATTTCACTTTTGTCGATAGTCTGAAATTTTTTCCTACCTGTTAATCTATTAATTTCTGGGAATATAGTGTTTCCAGGTTTGATTTTGAATATTTTGTCTGTAAACTTGTCGTTTAGGTGTTTTTGTATATTGGGTTGAATAATACATGTTAGACAGTTGATTTGGGATTTTATTGATAAGTAACTTGGATTTTGGATATCGAGTGTTCTGTTATATATTCTATTTAGTATTTTTTTAAGTTTTCTACGTTGATAAAATAATTTTTGGAGTTGTGGTGGTAGATTATTATACGCATAGTGCTTTGGAGATACTTTAGGGATTAGTGTATTTATTGAATTTTGTTCAATTTCTGTTAGATTTGTTATATTCCTGTCGATTTCTATTTTGGTTAGGTTCCTATTATTTGGTATTTTATTGTTATCTAAGTCAAATTCTATTTTTGATCTAAAAAGTGTCCAGTCTGTGACTTTATAGTTTAGATAATTTGAAGGATTTATTCTTAAGAAGTCTGAAATTGCAACAAGGTTTATTGTTAGATTCACCATACAGTATTCTGAGAATGAGTATGATGATTTCATACTCATAGTTAGTTTTCCCCGCGTAATTCGTTACCATATTGTTCGAAATTAGAAAAAGTCTATAACAGATACTGATCTGGGAAAAATAGATGTTTTTGGTGTGATTTGAATAAAATTATGTGTTGATAAAGTAAGTCACGATTGTAGTGCATTCCCTGTTATATTATCTTTATCTACTCTATCCCAGGCTGTATTGCGAGCATTAAAGTCCCCTCCTATTATTGTCATTCTGTAGTCATCGCTGTAATAATGTCGAAATCATGGTTTAGTTGCGTAAAGTTAGTACCGTTTGGGATATAAATAGATATTACAAGTACTTTGTCTGAGTTTGTTTTTAGGATTTCTATTGCAGTGTAGTTTGTGTATGTTATTTTCGATATGTGTAACTGTTCTGTTTTTAATGTATCCCTTACTATGATTGCGGTACCTCTGTTTGTTTCCGTTTTATTAGTTCTTATTATCCTATAGTTGTCTATAAAAAGTTTATGCCTATCTTGTAGTCTTTTTTCTTGAAGTAGTAAGATGTCAGGGTGGTTTAGTTTCGTTAGTTCAAATAGTTGGGCTATATTGGTGTAGCTTGCAATAGAACAGCAGTATAGCGTGCAGATTTTAAGCTTATTTAGCCGTGGCATAAAGTAAAAACAAAGAATATGTAAGCCGCCTGTTTGTCCCTTCAAACTCTCTCATTTTGGAGGTTTGTATAATGTGGAAGAAAATTGTTTACTTGTTTAATTAATGTCTCGAGATCGCACCCAAGGCGCTCGTGACTTTCCGTATTCACAAATTTTAGAATTTACCGTATCTGCTGGCCTGTTGTTGCTGGTTTTACTTGAGTTATTTTTGAATAAGTCTGCTAATTTTTCGTTTGGGTTTATTCCCTGCCGAACTGATTTTTCTCCAAATATTCTTTGCGTGTGTCTTTTTGCGCGTTCTTCATCTTTTTGATTTCTGATTTCTGTCAATTTATTTTTTATTTTAATAAGCTCTTCGCATCCTCTGTAATTTGCCGGATGTCCAGCTTCCTTGCAATTTACGCAGTAAGGTATAGTTTCACGGTCTGATTTTGATAATGTTCCTGAATCGTGGTTTTGGTCGCATTTGACACATCTATGTGGTATGCACATCTGGTATGCACAGTTTCTGGTTACGTGTCCAATTCTCTGACATCTTTTACATTGAACCACAGAAGTTTTCCTTAATGGTTCCCATGATATTTTTTGATGGAACACATATTTTAAATTTTTGAGCTTTTTCAGTTCTTCCTTGTTCTCAACCGTAACGATATGGCATTTCCATTTTTAGTCCTTCTCTATTTATCATATTTTTGACATTTACTTTGACATTATGAATTTATTGATTTCTTCCGCTATTTCTTGTACTTTGAATGTGTGTTGCACACCTTTCATAACTAATCTTGCTGTTTTATCTTCATCACGTGTGTATGTATGTCCTTCTACTTTATTGGTTTTCAGTATGTTGAATATGTTTTCATGACTCAATGTTATCACATGAAACAATTTTATTGTTGTTTTTTGTTATTTTTATTGAGCCAAGTTTTTTAGTGTTGACATTAGCTACGATTATAGGTGGTACTCTCGACAGTTTTTGTTTTTGGATTAGCATGTTCTTCCGAACTTCCTGTGTTTCGAGTTGTTTTTGGCTATCTTCTGTTAGAATTGGGAACCGATTTTTTAGGGGTATTTGAACATCTTGATTTGGTTTGAATTTGTTTGGTGTAACTTCATTAGTTGAAGTTTTTATAGATCTGTTGTATTTCGGGAGCGTATAGTAATTTCCAGAGTAACAACCAGAATGAAACCAATTTTTACTAAATAAAATCTAAAACATTTTAATGTTTTAGATTTTATTTAGTAAAAAGTAAAATAGTTAATTTTAACCTTATTCAAGATTTATTATTTTATATTTATCTAATATTATTAACAATTATCATGTTTTTAGTATTTAAATTTATGTATATATATTGCTCAAGCACGATCGCTTGAGATCAACTCTTCAACTGATTAACTAAACTCAAAAATACTAAAAATAAATGAAATCTGGTACATAAACAATTTGTATACAAGTATTGTTAATTATTAATTACAGTGAAGCAGGAAAGTATTCATAACAAATCTTTTTGTCGATGTTGACGCCATTGATGCGTTATCATCACCAGAAACTTCATCCTGGTATTTCATTCGTAATTTTGCTTGCTTGAAATCATCCAGCCTTCTCACTCCATTTTTTTCGTTTTTATTTATTCTTTTTTTGATTTCTAATATTTGCTTAATCACCTTCTTTTTTCGGTTTTTAATAATCTTTCAATTTATAATGTTTATTAACAATTCAATTTTAGTTCAAATTGAATTAAATTAATTGATTAAATCAATTGTCAATTCAATTTTTTCTTTCGAGAAACAAATTTTTTCAAAAAACTACTTTGACTGTTTTTAATTTTCTACTCTGATCGATAGTCATTCGATAACTAGGCACAGTTAATTTAAGTATAAAAATAATGCAAAATCATAATGACCTAGTCAATTATATAATTTTTGTAATATTTCGTGACATTATCGCTTAGTATTTTGATCATAAATGATTAGCATTAACATTTGTTTCGGGATTCAGCTACGTATGTGAAGTTAGCCCGAAATCATTCCCGAAAAAATGTTGCGCAACTAAAATAGATATGTGTCTTGACTAAATAAGAAAAAAATATACTCAGCCCGAAAAATAATATAACATAAAAGCTTTTCTATTAAATCAGTCCGAAATTTTTTTATATTATAAAAATTGAATTTATAAATTCATATAATATTATTAGTTACGAGTATTTATACGATTACGTACTTTTCACAGAGATTGGTAGTTATATCGGAATATGCCATTTGCATGATAAGACTATCCCTAATCTATAGCCATTACCATATAACCGTACGATGGGTATTACCCAGATGATGTTAATGCACATTACGTCAAACATCCAGAAACTTCAAAAATAATTAAAGAAATACTGGCATCGATATTCATGACATCAAATTATGAAACCATCAAAGATATTTGGAAAAATCCCGTTTTTATATATTAAAATCTAAATTTATTCATAATACTGTACACCAAGCATTAGGTTCCTTATTTGAATTAATTATTGAAAACGACATGAGCTTTGAAGGAAATAAAGTAATGAGTACCAGAAAAATCAAGAAATAACACAAGACCTATATATATCCAGAGTCCATATTTCCAAGACATGAAAATGATTCTGGATTAGGTTTATTCAAATGCACTTACTGAAGAATGTCGCATAGGATGGCCGGTGGTATAAACAGTTTCCCGATTTTTTAAATTAAATTTTAAAAAAGTACAAGACTTATTTAACTTTATAAGGTGGTATTTTGAATGGTGGGGCTAGGCAAAGCAATAGTAATGTTAAAAACTATTTTGCTACAATTAAACGTAGGCTTAAGACTTCCAATAGTATCGCTAAGCTACCAACAAAAAATGGACGTTTTATTCGAGATATACATGACCCAAATTTGGCAGTTCACACACAAATAGCTACAGGTTTTTCAAAAAGATAAGTTGAAGATAATATAACCAAAACACCAAAAATATATACCCAAATTGACAAAAACGAAGCATCTATTAATGATACGCAACTATATTAATCCGTGTGGAAGCGCAAAAATAAAGAATGCATAACTCCAAAAAGCAAATGAACTTCCTTCAATTTGAATAAAATGAGGAAAATCAAAACACAATCACAGAATTCGATACTCTTAAATTGTTAAATCAAAATTCAAAGTCAAAAATCGATAATAACTACATTACACCGAAACGGACGAGTAAAATTTAAAAAAAAAAGAATATTGCCTTCGATAATTACTAAATTACCTGGGAAAACAATACCAATTTTACAAAATGGTACAGTATCTTGTGATTATTTTACAAACACTTGTGCATTTGATGCCTTAATTCAAACCTTGGCAGCCGCAGTAAATGATTTGGGCATAAGTAACTGTAACCAAAACAAATTTATTTGTAAATTTAAATGAATGCTCAAATTCAGACGGTAGTACGGTACCCAACAACTTTTATAACATTTTGATATTCGTAATCACCTATCGGATTTTTAAATAGTTTAAGCTTGATCCAAAATCGTTCTGAGTAAACTGAAAAAAGGAGTAGATTGAAGTAAGTACGTAGTCGTACTACGTACTGAAAATTTATTAAGACGAAAAAGTAGTAGATCTCATCTTCTATGATCCGAGTAAAGTGGCAGCCTTGTTCATCACTACGACAAGAGTGAGTAACGAAATTATGAGTAGAGACACAAATTTACTCAATTCATGTTTAAAAGCATATTTAAAGTATTTATCCCTACAGTTAAGGTCATTTTCCTATATTCAAAAACCCTTGCTATTTATTTTATCCAACTTAAATAATTTACTGGGCCAGTAATGACTAATCTAATAGTCATACCAACCCGTGACAGATATGGAACAAGCTCCAACACTCCCGTCTACCAAAAAATTTAATTCCACATTACGAATCAGCAAATACAGGTTCGTTTTAAATATCCATTTGCACATTTATGTGTTGCTCTGGCCAGTCTGTACTAACATGGCGGATGGTTTGGCTTATGGCTTCTGCACTCCAACAGGAGATCAGCATTTATAAAAAAAATACAATAAAACAAAATACAGAAACTACTAACAGCAGCAATAAAAATAATCGGAAGGGTGGTTGACTATGGACTACGACTTGAGTGCGAAATTAGAAAGAGACACAAATTTACTCATGTCAATTTTCATTGGATTTTGTAAAAAAAATCTGAGTTTTGTCTCCAATGAATTTGAAAAGATTTGATCTTGTTTTGTCATTGTAGTGGTGATTTGAATTTTTCTTGTTGTGTTGATGTGTATTAAAATTAAAATGACATTTTTTATAGTAGATGCCGTGCCGTTTGTATTATTAAAGTTTTATTCTTAACGTATGTATTCTTAAAGTTTTGTTTTGTTAGAATATAGTAACTATATAAACTATATTGTAAAAGTAAAACTAAAAACTATATTGTAACACAACCAAACTTTAAGAATACATACGTTAAGAATAAAACTTTAAAAATACAAACGGCACGGCATCTACTATAAAAAATGTCAACTTAATTTTAATACACAACAAAAAAAACATTAGAAATGGCTCGGCGTCTATTATAAAAATCGTCATTTTAATTTTAATACAGATCTAAACACGAATAGCACGAATTTTTATTATTTTTATTGCTTACATTTATTTTTTTGTTGGTGTTGAAAAAATCTTGCTACAAATCCGGATTTCATAAAATTGATTGAGATAAAAAAATTTTTTATCTCAATCAATTTTATGAAATCAATTTTTTAAAAATTGATAAAATCAATTTTTTTACCCAATTAAAAAACTGCGTCTGCACATCTGTCAAATATCAAACCTAGATGTGTCAAATATCAGATTCAGAGTAGTTTTTTCCGCCACTCCGCCAGTGAAAATCGAGATCAGTATTCACTGTCCACCGTCCCATGTTTCAAAAACTTATTTATTGTGTTTATTCTTCTTAACTAAAACGTATTTATTCTACTGGTCTAAAGCATTAACCAGCCAGTCTGTAAGAAATTTCCGTAAGAATGCGACAATAGGAAAATTTATGTTAATGACCAGCGGCTCTTTAAGAAAGTTTCGTTCAGTTTCGTTAAATTTGAACTGTCACGTAACAATTCTGTAACGAGCGAAAATTACCGCACAAACTGAAAGAAATGTCAAACAGTTTCGTGTAGTTAATAGTTTTAGAATGGTTATTGATATGTAAATATTTAATTATTTAAATTTTAATATTGTATCTATTATTATATTTACTTTTTAAATACATAATATAATATATTATTATTAGTGTAATGTGAAAAAATATTTATATTATATTTTATATTTATATAAAATATTTATATTATAAGCCGTAATCATTTTTTAGTACCAACCAAAAAACACGAAATTAAAATCGCATGTGTTTTCGCGCTTCTGTTTTAATTGCGTTTCCGCCTGCGTAATTCCGCACATCTGTTTTCAGCAAAACTTTCAGAATCAAAGTCATGTTATATCACTTAATTACCTATATTCAGTAGCCCCTACCAATTTATCTAATCACCGTTAATTAATTTGCTGGGCCAGTATTGACTAATCTAATAGTAATACCAACCCGTGACAGATGTGGAACAAGCTCCAGCACTCCGTCTAAAAATTTAACTCGACATTACTTAATAGTAAAGTCTTAAATTTTATTTATCCA
This sequence comes from Tipula confusa, assembly GCA_963556175.1. Taxonomy (NCBI): domain Eukaryota; kingdom Metazoa; phylum Arthropoda; class Insecta; order Diptera; family Tipulidae; genus Tipula; species Tipula confusa. The sequence goes on along the minus strand of OY744475.1, from coordinate 153,529,868 downwards.
GTAACACTGAATATCAGCAAACCTTCGTGAATAATTTAAGTTTAAAAGCAATGCAAAATCATAATGACCTAGTGAATTATATAGTTTCTGTAATATTTCATTACCACGAAATGACGTCATCGCATTTCCATCCAAGACACATGCTTGTATTTAATTATTTAATAACAGATGGAGCTGTAATTTAGTAAACTTAATTATTGATAAATTTTTTTTATTTATTATTATTACAACTGACTTATTATATAAGTCATCTAGCAAATTTTCTATCTTAATTTAATTCACATTTGTTGGGCTCAAAGATACATATAATTATTTATTTAAATAAATATTTGCTACAATATAGTATGATTTTAGTTTGCAATCACTAGATCTATTGGTTTGGTTCTTTGTAGGCGTCGTATTGCTATCGGACAGTCCCGCATACGACGTATTTCGATATTCTCATGTTGTTGAATGCGTGGATCATGTTTAGCAGCATAAACTGCAATTACTTCATTGATGTCTTCCATCTTTAAGTCACGGTGCAGGTCTTCATTACGAATGTAACGTTCGTTTTCTTAGTACAGCCCCAAAGCTGTACTCCGTAAGTCCACACAAGTTTCAGATATAAGAGCAATTTATTAAGTATAGATAGTTCAGAGTCTCTATACCTATGAGCCAATATATGTTGCTATATTTGTAATTCGTTCTTTTTCTTGTTGACATTTTCTTTCCACTGAAGTTTGGCATCTAGCATCATCCCTAGATATTTTGCTGTATAGCCGATTTACATTCAACAAATTTTGAAGAAGAAGTTGATTTTGAAATCAATTTTGTAAAATTGAAATATAAACAAAAATTGCAATAAAATTTTGTTTTTATTTGTGTGAGTAACCAAAACAAAGTATATTAAACTAATTTTATACGTGTATTGTCATCTTTTTATATGTTTTACTACAAAAAGATAAAACTTTTCATCTTGTAAAATACAAGATTATCTTTTTTATAACAGTTTTTGGGTTTGGATCTCGGGTTTCAACTTTTTATTTTTACAAGAAGAAATTTTTTCTCGGTTTGGCTTGCATAATTTTTCAATCTAGTGTCTCGGTTTTTTTTCAAGATGATAAATTTTTTGAATGTAAATCGGCTATTAATCGATGTTTGTTTTTGTAGCTTGCGTTACATTACTCCCAACTGGCAAAATTGCTGCTTGTCGTCCGCAAATGTAGCTATGGTTGTTTCTTTCATTAGTGGTATGTCTCGTGTGTACAGGAGGTATAAGATGGGCGGCCCAAAACGGTTCCTTGCGGCACTCCTGCTGAAATTTTTTTTAGATCCGAATATTCATCTCAAATTTTACACGGAAATGCCTGTCGTAAGATTTTAGAATTTCATAATGCTGTTTAGGAAGATCTCGATGTATTTTGTACTCTAATCCTTTGTGCCATACACGATCAAATGCTTGCGCTACATCCAAGAAGAGGTTTGAACGTATCTTTTCGTCTCTAGAGTACGTTCTATAATATCTGTGATTCTGTGTACTTGCTCTAGGGTCGAATGTTTTTCTCTGAATCCAAACTGATAAGCAGGTATAAGATCATTATCCTTTATTATAGGATTTAGTCTCTTCAGAAGTAGTTTTTCAAATATCTTCGATATAGCAGGAAGTACAGGTATTGGTCTAAATGACTTTTAGTTCTTTTATAATTTGCCCAATTATTAAATCATATCCAGGAGCTTTTTTCGGATTAAAATTTTTTATTTGTTCTTTTAACTCACGGAGAGTTACAGTTTGTATTCCAAGCTCATTTGATCTGTGTACAAAATTAACATTTTCATTCGCAGATTGTCTGGGTAGTGGTTAAAAAGTTTCTTCGAGGTGTCTCGCAAACAGATCCGCTTTTTGCTTACTACTACGAGCCCACGTACCTTTATCATTTCTAATAGGTGCTGTTGAATTTTTTGGTCTCTTGATCGATTTTATTGCTTTCCATAGGAAGTATTCGGTGTCTTTTTTGACCAGTAAGAGAAGATAAATATGATTCTATTGTTTCATTTTTTACTTTCCTGATAATAGATTTCAGTTTTTTACATAAGTTATTAAGCTCGGTTTTATTAGCTGCAGTTCAATTTATTTGCCAGAACTTACCTGCTTTACGTTTTTTAGGCACTTGCATTTTGATATTTTCATTTAACAATTCACGAAAAAGGTTCCAATTGGTATTTCTGTTGTAAAATCTTGGTGATATTTCTTTTTGAATCATAGTTTCGTTGAATGTCATGATAAAAGGAGAATGATCTGATGTTATTCTTGGCTCTTCATTATTTTCCTTTCGTATGTAGTTGTCAGATATTCTTTTTGTTACATAGAAATCTATAAGATCAGGAGTTTTGGTTAGATCTGTTGGCCAGTAAGTAGGTGCGCCACCAGATTGAAAATCGAATTTTTTGCTGCTTTAAACAGTTCTCATCCTTTTGGTATTGTAGTTCTGGAGCCCCAAAAAGTGTTTTTTGCGTTGAAGTCACCGTCAATAATGAATCATCTTCCCAAAGTGTGAAAAAGTTCTTCGTATTCTTCTTTTTTTAAGTTATAGGGTGGTGGACAGTATATGAGATACTTGGATTTTTGTTCTTAGTTTGAATTGTGATTGTTGTCACTTGCATGGACTCAGTTTTAACCTTAATTTCTTCATGGTGTTTTATATTTTCTTCAATGAAGAAGGAATATGATGGATTATAGCCCATTTGCATTCCATATTACTATTCTCAGCGTTTGTAAATTAATTTTAATTTTTATTCAAGTTGGAAGCGATGATAGAGTTTTCAATTGGTTAAATATAAGTTTATTTATTTCAGCTTGCTCGTCAAGTTTTTTTATTTAAAGCTTCTACGGTTTTGATGCAATCTATTTGAACTTGGCCTGAATTATTTACTTTTGTGGTTCATCGTGATTTTTAGCAACTTCAGCATATATAATGCGTTATCTCGTAGATTGTATAGTCCCTTATTATTCGGTTGGTTTGTTGTACCAGGGTTTCTTTGATTTTGCTCAGAATTTCTTGCACGGTTTCTAATTTTTTGCAATTTTTTCGCTACTTCACAACCACGATGATTTGCGGGGTGTTGTCCTATACAATTTATGCATGTTGCTGTAGTGTTTCTGTCTAATGTACACATGCTCGTAAGATGCTTACCAGCACATTTGACACATTTTACGTCACGCCCGCAATAATTCTGGGTATGATTGTAACTTTGACACTTTCTGCATTGGTCTATTATTGAAGTAGTCTTCCTCATTGGTTCTATTCTAACTATTATGTCATTGCTTTTATAGGTATGGCGTAGCCCTCTAGCCATAACCTTAATTGGTCTAGCTTCGTTATCTTCATAAGTATACCATTGAAACTTGTCAGCGTTAAGCTTCATTGTAAGTGTACGGTATGTTTCTGAGTCTGGTACATTTACCTTCCAGACATCGTTGTTTAATGCAAGCTACCTTGTAATCTTTATCCGTGATATTTATCATCAAGGCATTGATAGTAAGCTAGTCTTTGACACCAACTATATTAATAGGTGGTGGCTAAATTATTTTCTCTAGATTAGGATCTTTATTGCTCTGAGTAGCTGCATTACTCGATACAGATGTCCGGGTTACTTGCTCAATATTTTCTGGTTGCTTTTGGTTTTCGTGTTGGGTGCTGCTTGTCCAATATATTTTGGCGATGATTCTGCTTTTCTTTTCTTTGTGGGCTTGCTTTTTTTGCAATGCCCCAGCAGTATCTCTTGGTGGTTCGTCTTCGTCAGTAACTTCCATATTTATTGTTACTCTTTTTTAGGTTTTTTTGTCACGAGTGTCCACTGAGAATCACTTTCAGATTTCTTATTCGGATGAATTTCTCGCTCGAGTTCTTCTTCATCTGTGTGGTATTCGATGATATCCTTATTGTTTGCATGTCGACCCGCTTGAATGATGCGTTTTAGATCTTCATTTTTTTTCTTTAGTAAAATAACTTCGTTATTCAACTTTGACACCATTTCTTCTAGAGTCTCCAGATTTGCATAGAGATTCCGGTTTTCACTCTCTATGCTTGAGGTAGTTTTATCTTCACTATCTTTTCTTGATGTATATGGATTATTCTTTCTAAAATCTCCTATTGAATTGGCTGCTTCAATTGTGGGAGATCTCAAAATTTTGTCTCAAAATCCTCAGAAATTGGTTTTCGTTTTCCCTTGTAAAATTTACTGTTACTGCAGCCAAGTTTTCCACAGCAGTAGCAGTGCTTGTTGTATTATCAATTTCAGCTGGCAAGTGCACCACTGCTGAAATTTTGCGGTCATTGGATAACGACGATTTAGATCCCGCTTGCACAATCTCTCCAGTCGCCGGCATTGGGTCTCCGTTCCCTGCACCGTATGTTTCCTCCTTACTTGTTTTCTCCATGATGAATTATTTTGTTCTGGGTTTCCCACCCATATACTGATGACAAAAGTTAACTTTACCCATGCATTCAGTCATGCTCTTATCATTTCTAGTTACGTCTGGGTTATTCCGTTTGAAATTAACCAATCAGGGCCTACTCTGCCGATCAATGGTTATACTTTTGGCGTTACCTAGGATGCAGCGCGAGGAGCTTGTACAACCGTCGCAATCATGGCACCCCACTGATAAATGGAATAAAAAATATAATGCATAACGTATACTTCTGTGTACAGTTTTGTTGTTTTATTTGTTCGAATTATTGAAGAAAATATTAAAATATTCTTGACTTTATTCATAAATTACAGTTAGTCATAAATTACAAGTTGCCAATACGTTGAATTTATACTTTAAATTGTATTAGAAAATCACCAAATTTATTATTTGCTGGTTTTTTAAGAGGTAATAAAGGAGTTGGGGATTGCTAGATGGTTTGATATTTTCTATTTTAAATATATATTGAGTAAAGCAAAAACGGGCATAAGACGACTTTTGCCTTTTTAATTATAGAGTATACAATAATTATAATTATTAGCTAATTACAAATTGTCTGTTGCTTTGAATTTCGTGTTACTTCCACCGAAAATGTTTGTGAAAATATTTAATTAAAAACGTTACTATAATCCGTTTCTGGATTGCCTCGAAATCGGCAATAATTCTTTAACGACAACCACCTAACATAAAAGCTTCTGCAGCATGGTTTGATTGAATAATTCCACATTTCGGAGTGTGTGTATATTTATAAATCCTTTTGGCACCCAAACGATAAGAAAGCAGTAATCTCGATCTGTTATTTCTAACTGCCATGGTATCTGATAGTATTTTGGTAGATTTCTGGTAGATTTTGTTTAATTGACCCGTTGCCGGTGCATTTGCCATGCATAAGAAATTTAATTAATTTTGATTTCACTTGCATCTACTGGGTATAAATCTTTTGAATTATGAGAATCTTTCACTTCGATTATTCCATCGTTTCCCATCAATCCAACCGAAGTTTACTTTCTCGGAATGAGAATTTTTTGAAAGTTTTCTATTAATTGTATTTCCTAATAGTTTTCGTTCTCCACTTTTTAGTAATCGAGTTTCTTTGAGAGCAACGAGTTCTAGGCGATATATTTTTAATTGATATAGTGCCATCAAACGCGCTTGCTTTTCTTAGCTCCACGTTCCACTTACCGATCCTAAACTGCAAGTCCTTTAAGCGAGGGTCAGTTTAAATTTTGTCGGTATCCAAACTTCTTTTTGTTGAAATTTTTATAAGTGAAATTTTTTACTGATGCGGGTATAACCGTTGTTTAGTTGCCTCCTACGACAGGTCAACGATAGTGTGGTGGAATTTTAAGGATATCAAGCTCGTTTAAAAGTTTTTTGCGAGGCAGGGGAGTATGTATCCCCCAACCACAGGGACCACGTATTCATATACAAAACCCAAATTGACCTTAGGAGAAAGAAAACATCCTGATTTTTGCTAATTCCAAAATCAACAATCGCAATGGCCTAAAATATCCTTTCTCATATCTAACGGTACATTTAAAAAAAATGAGAAATCTTTTATACTAAGAAGTAAGCAACTAGCATATCCTGACTCAGATTTAAATTGGTTTAAAATAAAAAAAATCGTTTGAGACTTTCCTTTATATGGAAAACGAAATTCTGAAATCAAATTTTGAATAGACCGAACCGAACAGTAATGAGGGGGTAGTTTAACAATATTTGGAATTCAAGAAGAAGTTATAGATATTAACGAGTGATAAATATTTTATATAACAATAAACGATTTGGGCCATTTGCATAAGCTGAACCTCGAAAAAATTATTAAATGGAAATGCCGCGAAACGTAGGTTAAGCAAGCCTGCCACCCATATGGTATAAATATAAATACAATTATTCTTTTTCAATTCAATTTATTAACAATGTTGTGTTGAAATGAGTTAGCTTGCATATCACTTCCTCGTATGAATATGCTTTACTATAGATATTTATACATGTTTGTGTGCAACATAAGTACGTAAACATTTACGATGAAACTTAAGCGATAATATCATGAAATTTACAAAAACTATATAATTCACTAGGTCATTATGATTTTGCATTGCTTTTAAACTTAAATTATTATTGCCAAGTTTTCGGATAAATAAAATTAAATCATAGATTTAAATTCAAAAACATTATATTATAATGTGAAATTAAATATTTTGGTAGACGGAGTGTTGGAGCTTGTTCCACATCCGTTACGGGTTGGTTTGACTATTAGGTTAGTCATTACTGGCCCAGTACATTATATAACTTGAGTTGGAAAACATAAGCACCGATGTAGTTTTTAATGAACCAACCTAATAATGTGGTAATTCTGAATTTCTTATTATAAAATTGCGTTAAGATAAAGACGTGTTAAGATGGAATTTTAAAGGTCCCATATTCCTTCCGAAACTTTCAATTATTGTATATCATCATAATTGATGATTGATATAAATGTATATTGATGATTGATACGGTTAATATTATAATATCCGCAAACGGTGGCAAAAAAATTGTAAAACTTTCGATCATAAAAATTTCCTGGTATATCAAAATGCCAAACAAAAAAGTTTTTTTTGTATATTATATTTTTTTTGTTATATAGTCGAACCTCTCCCAAGTCCCAACTCTTTCGCGGTTAACTTAACGTCTACTTTATTCCTAATCAAATCAATGACGTTCAAATACAGGTTTGTTTTAAATGGATCTGCACCAAACATAAATAACTGCAACCGGAGATGTTGACCTTATTAAAATAAAATTGTACTGTCGTATGCAAGAATACATAATACTAATGTGCCAGCAGAATCGCAAATAAAATACAGGTACACTGCACAATAAAAAAATACAGAATAAATAAAATAAAACTGGTATTCTGCTAACCACCGTCCGCAGCAATAAAAATAATCATTGTAAGGATTACATAACGAGCTATGACTCGCAGCGTTACCATTTTGGATACGTTTGTATCCAATGGATACATTTTATTGCTAAAATTTGGATTTGGATACTTGGATATCGAAAGTACAAATTGGATACATTTTATTTATACAATTATGGATTTTTTTAAATTTGGTCTTTGACAATATATTAATTGAATATTATTTGATATTTCATACTGAATTGATTTGCTCTTAGGGTTTTACTTATTATACCAATAAAGTTTCAGATTTGTGGTTTTTTAATTTTACTTTGTTTTGTCTATCAAGTATCATTCTGTCAATTAAATCGCGCAGTTTTAGTTCAGTGATTGTGTTTTTATTCTAATGTATTCTAAAAAATCAATTTTTGTGATATAATGGATAAGTAAGTGATTACTTAAGTTAATTCATTATGAAATAATAAACTTATATAATTATTCTTAAAAATAACTTTTTAGATTTATAGTTCGTTCTAAAAAGCAAACACCGACACCGGCACAATCCCTTTCAAATTCAACGTATACTTAAGTTCAAATGGAAATAATATTTAACAGATTATAATTTACTACCAAACGGTAAAAACAAAATAGGTTATATTATATTAATATTTCAGTGATAATGGTACGCCCCAAAGCATTGGTTTGTATTCAAGAACCTGAGACATAAGTGACTGCACAAGTGATCAAGCAATAATGATGGAGAAACGGCTTCTAAAAAATAAAACGGACTAGAGCGTTCAGGCACCAGTGGATGGAGCAATTCAAATGGCTTATGAATGAGTCAGGTTCGGCACATTGCAAGGTATGTGACACTGACATAACCAATATAAAATCGCATCTTGTTCGACATGATCAAAATTCAACTCATATGAAAAATATGGAAGCCAATAAAGCTATACCAATAGAAATGCATTTCGCAAACCCGTTAAAAGTTACCCTTGAGAGGAAAGTGAAGGAAGCAGAATTTATGTTAATTATATTTTGCATAATGCATCATTTGCCATTCGTGCTAATGGATTTCTTACCTAATTTATTACAAATGTGCTGTCCTGATTCAAAAATTGCCAAACACATTAAATGTGGAAGAACTAAAGCTACCGAGCTCGTGAAAAATATTTTAAGTGAAAAAAGTCGCCAAAACGTCGCAAGCCAATTGCAAAGCAAAAAATTTTCAATTATTATCGATGAAACCACCGATGTTAGTTCAGCTAAAGCATTAGCTCTAATTGCACGGGTTTTTGATAAAAAAAAAGGGTTTGATCAGGGAACAATTTTTAGGATTAATGAAACTCATTAAAACTGATGCAGCTTCTATTTATTCCGCAATAGTAGATCATTTAAATAATTTAAATATTCCGTTACAAAATATAATTGGTTTGGGATCAGACAATGCTTTGGTCATAAAGAAACCATTCCGAATCTATTATTAATGAGTTATATATGTCATTCGTTGCATTTATGTGCAAGTAACGCATGCACAAAATTGCCTTATTCTATAGAACAGCTGACTCGAAACATATTTAATTTTTTCGCCCATAGTGCGAAACGGCGCAGTGATTTAGAAGAATTTCAAGATTATTTTAATATCAAGCCACATAAAATTCTTGGCGTTGCTCAAACGCGATGGCTATCACTTGAAACAGTTTTCAATCGAGTACTTGAACAATGTGATGCACTTCAATTGTATTTCATTTCTTGTACTTTGGAAGATAAAGGGGCTCGAAACATCGCCATAAATTTAGCTGAACAGTTAGCTAACCCCGTGAATAGGGTATATTTTTTATTTTTGTCGTATACCTTGCGAATTGTAAATAAAATGAACGTCGAATTTCAATCTGAACAAATTCGAATCCATATATTGTTAGAAACGATAGAAAATAATTTAAAATTAATTTTAAGCAATTTTATGAATCCAAACTGTTTAAAAAACATTGAAAATTTAAACACAATTGATTTTTATAATGAGAACAATCATCTGAGCTTACCAAACGTATCTACGGGTGCCGCAACTGCATCATTTTTACTAGCAAAAAGTGTTGATGCAACTGATCTTCTTAAAATTAAAGGAGACGCTAAACAATTTTATATTAAACTTGCTCAACTTCAAATTCAAATTCTTAAACGATTTGATTTAACAACCCAATTTTTAAATATTTTTCGTTAGTCAATCCAGAAAAAATTCTTTCAGAATCTGTATGTTTAACTCTATTGCTAGATGCTTTCCCTAATTTAATTGCCAATAACAACGAGAAGGACGAGATTTTGGATGGATTTAAATTACTGTTAATTTCATCACATTTAACGAACCTTAATAAAAAAAATAATGAGGAGTTTGGTTTTAACTAGGAACATTAAGAAATTCAATAGAAGACCCTATATATGGAAAGTTGTCCAATTTTATGATGTGTTTGATGAGTTTACCTCATAGCTCAGCGGCATTCGATGATGGCAGCAAAAGAACTATTAACACCAGACGAGCGTAGATAAATCAAGTCGGTGAAGTTAGCCCGAAAATACATCCCGAATCTTTTGGTGTATTTCTTGGCTAAAGTGTAGTCAACCCGAAAATAGTGTAGTCGTTACAAAAATGTAGTGCTATCCCGAAATCCCCAACTTTTTGAGCATTTCTTGCATAAAAGCAGTTGATACATAAAAGTGTAGGATTATCCCGAAATTAAAATCTAATTTAATATCAATTTACACAGTTTTTGAAAACTGTCAAAAATTTTTGCAACCTCTTATTGTGGACTAACCGTGCAATTTTATATTTTTATAAAAACCATTCTTAAAATATTCAATGGCTTGGGGCCTATTGGAATAAAACATACAAAAAAAATTTAAATTAGAAAATTAAGCTAAACCGATAAGTGCATTGGCAGTTAATGTCAATAAAATAAGCAAACCACAATACCAGAGATAAATTGCACTAGCAGTATATACGGCTATTTAGGGCTTGGCTGTGCTAATAAACCCTGTGAATTTCATTTTCATATCAGGTGGAAAAAGTATGTAAATGTTGATGTGAATTTGTGTGAAAAGACTTGTTGAAGACAATGTTGAAGGTTTTTTTAATCAAAACAGCCACATAAATAACATTTGTGATGAAATGATCAATTTAAGTTTGGTAAAACTAAAATCCGAATTTCCACCATTCGTACCAAACAATGATACATTATGCACATAGAAAAAAATTTATAATATTTACTTAGTGAAAATCGGTCTTGTTAATAAAAAAAGAAAACAACAGCATTATAGGCCAAAGTTACCCCTTTACTGAGATCTTTTTTCAAAATCTATCAGACCATATTTTTACAATTAATGATCATTGTAGGTGGTCACTGGTCAGCACAACGAACGAATTAAACACAATTAGTCACGGCGTTGTACTTAGGTCCGGGAATTGAACTCAAGACCGCGGTGTGTCCAAGCCATCACTATACGACCGGTCAATAAACGTGAAACCATATTAATGGAATTGCATGAGATGATGTTCGCTGGCGTCAAAGGATCGTTTAAAAAAACAAAAAATTCATTTAGATTACACTTATTTTCAGAAGTGTGTTTATACAAATTGAACATTTTTTAAATATAATGTCCTAGTGAAATAAATTTACTTCAAATAGAATAAAGTTAGAACCGATAGAATCAAAATATTTATCATAATTACATAGATTTGTTATTATGTTGATATATTTTTTGGATTTAAAAATGTTAACAAAAAACTTCCAACATATGAATATTAAAAAGTATGTATGTAATGTAATTAGGTATTGGTATTGTGTAACTATTTGGTAACAATAAATTACCAATAAACAATATTAAACTTACACATTCTCACATATCCAGACTAAATATTTTCACACAATTTATTACAACAGGTTGCACGTTAATTTTAGAAATGTAGTACTTTCTTTACCTATTTATCTGTATTTTAATTCAAATGATTATTTTAATACACCTTGTATGCAGTCGGTGTTTTATTTATGCCTCTTTTTGTTTCATATTCCTTTTTCGATCGATACAAGATCGATGTAGACCTACTCACATACACATATATATAATATTTATATATATAGCCAAAACCAACACTATTGTATATTATACAAGCCATGAAGCTTGGCTAAGTAAAACATATTATGACTACTATTTGGTGTATGTGTTAGTGAATTTGACTACAGTAAAAATCGAAACAAAAAATTATATTTCGCACTGTCCATACTCCTCTAAATTCAAAGTACATAACATTTCTACAAAAAAAACGAAACAAAAATTATATTTTGCGACTGTCCACTCTGCTCTAAATTATTAGTATATAATGAAGTAAATAATAATAACAATACTTCTCTCTTTCGTTAAATAATAAATTTGTTTTTTGCTTTGTCTTAAAGAGCGCAACATACTGTTGTTCCATCATTCGTATTCATTTTTTATTTACATCAAAGCATATAATAAAAGTATATACAAATTATACTACGTCACAACACTAATACTTAGGTATAGTAGTCACTTTTTGGCATGAGTATCGCAACTTCATGGCTTGTATATACATTTGTGTTGGTTTTGATATAGCAAGTATTTTTATACAAAAGCAACAACAATGTTCATTTAAATTTATCAATAATATATATTTCGTTTCATGGTACATATGGTTACGATATAATAAAGAGTGAGATGAGCTGTATGATATTTGCATGAAAATAAATTTTAATAACAATCATATGAGCGAAAGAGATCAAGATAATTTTGTATATATTGTTACCCCGTTTCGTGCTGATACTTTGAATAAAATTCGAAAAATTTCATTATTTTATTTGTTATACCTCAGAGACGTAGGAAAGATGTGTCTCTGGGTAATCATACTCTGTGGTATTATAGTAAATACTATATTTGAAATATTATTTATTTTTTTTTAATAATTGTTTTTTCGTTTTTTATGTTTAATTTAATTTATTTTATTTTGTTTACACAAAACCCTCTGTACTACAAGCCGTATTGTTTGCATACTCATGCTATACAAAAATATATACTTTGATTGTATTGTAAGTAGAAAATCGTGTCGGAATATGTAGCGAATATTGTGTAAAAGAAATAAACAATAAAATCAAATAATGCGCATGCGTTTACAATTTGTTTTATTAATTTTATATGGAGTTTTGATAGTTACTAATACATCTAAAATATATATTTTCACAAATACATTTAAAAAATACATGATAATGTGTGTCAACGAAAGTTACAAGACGGCTTGTAGTAAAGAGGGTTTTGTGTTTACACAAGAGCAATTGAAATATAAATCTGTTTTTCGTTATTAAATAAAATAAAGTTTTTCATTCGTAAAAATTATTTGTGTATGCTTATGTAATTTTCCGTTGAGGCACTGAGAGGCACCCAATTTAATATTTTGTGGTACCCAAAATTTGAACAGCGCAGCAGCACTGTTACTAGTCAAAAAGGGAGAAGAAAATCTAAAAAAAAGGGGAAAAAAGCGGAGTAAAACTGAAAATACTAAAATATTCAGAATCATCAACAAAATATTAAAGATTTATAATAAACTCTACAATCTTAATAAAAAAATATTGCATGAAATATTTTATAAAGTCAATAAAATGTATATCGCAGATACTCTATACTTGATTGTTTTGGTGCGAAAATAGCATAGAAAATGTTTTTTTTTTTTTTTTTTTTTAACTACAATTTTATAGTGTACCAATACTTTCAGGTATAGATGGACAAGAAAATGAAAAAATATTGATGACAGTCGGGATTGTATACTATAGGAAGTTTTGCTTTTCGTTGTATTTTTGTTCTGGATTTGAAAAATTTTAATTATTTGCATGATCATATAGGTTTTTATATGTACATCAAAACCAAAAGTTTTGATCAAACGTTTTTGATGTACATCAAAACCAACACAAATGTATATACAAGCCATGAAGTTGCGATACTTACGCCAAAAAGTGACTACTATACATAAGTATTAGTGTTGTGACGTAGTATAATTTGTATATACTTTTGTTATATGCTTTGATGTAAATAAAAAAAATAAAAATTAATACGAATGATGGGACAACAGAATGTTGCGCTTTTTATGACAAAGCAAAAAACAAATTTATTATTTAACGAGACAGAGAAGTATTATTATTATTTACTTCATTATATACTATACTATATACTATGAATTTAGAGCAGACAGTGCAAAATATAATTTTTGTTTCGTTTTTTTTTGTAGAAATGTTATGTACTTTGAATTTAGAGGAGTATGGACAAAGCGAAATATAATTTTTTGTTTCGATTTTTATTGCAGTCAAATTCACTAACACATAGCCAAATAGTAGTCATAAGTAGTTTTATTTAACCAAGCTTCATGGCTTGTATAATTATACAATAGTGTTGGTTTTGTGTACGTACATATTTTTTTTAATACTCTCGCTCTCATACATTATTTAACTATAGATTTCATTGTTTTCCAACCGCAAATGGATGGTGTAGTTGTGTGCATTTATTTATCTGGAAATACTTATATAAGGAGTGTGTTATAAACACATGCACATATTATTCTCGATGATTGATAGTGACGCTTTATTCATCATTCGTAAAGAGTAATCATATTTTCTGTTTTTTTCTCTCTGGAATGAGGTGGATTCTGTAGTTTTTGTTGCATATACTATTTCGCAAGACCCTTCGTTATATATAAGTATATATGGGTTTTTGTTTTGTTTGTTTTAGGGGGTACGAACTATTATTTCACTACAATCTTTATTTGGTGCAGTAGTTACTCTGACCGACCACCGCGGGTGCCTGTAGGTGCTTAGGTGTGCTTCTACTGTGTTGTATATACTCGAAACTGCTCATGCAAAATAGTAGGAATAATTGAGGGTAGTTCAAGTTGGAGAACACTCGCACCTAGGTGCTTGCAGTTTCTGGCGGTGGTCGATTGGAGGGCAGCTATTGACTGCTCTGTCAATTGTCATATGCTCTGGTGGTGTTGGTGTTTGTGGATTCAAGGTTAGGGGATGAGTTTGCGCCCTGACTAAGTTGTGGTTGATAAAGAGGGATCGGTCCATTTGTAATTTGGAGATGGTGGTGTTGGAATTGCTTTTTGGGGAGAGGATTGGCTGTAGAACTGAGGGGTTGTTGTCAGGAGTGGAGTGTTGGGTTTGTTGGTGTGGTTTGTCCGATTCGAGTTGGTTGCGGTTTCTGGTGTTGTTGGGTACGCTCAGCTTTTAGTCATATTGATGTAGAGCGGCAGCGATGTTTCTGGGGTTGCCTGGTGAAGTGGGTGATGGTAGTTTGTTTTTGGTGGTTTGGGATTTGTGTTGTGTGGCTGGCATTTTGATTTTTGGTGGTGGTCGTACCTGTGAGTGTCGTTTCGGAATGAGGTGGGATTCTGGTCTTATACAGGATGTGTTTCGGAGAGCATGGTTGCTAGGCTGGAGTAGGGCTTTTGGATACCTCTTTTAGGAAATGGTGGATGGTTTTAATGTGAATCGTCAGGGAGACGTGGTGGTGAGGTGTGGGGCGTTGAGCAGTTCATAGGCACCTTTTGAGTTGACATTGCCTATCTTGATTTTGCTTTGGTTTGATGCCCTTGATGACCGGAATCGGCCGGAATCTCAGGAATTGTGACTTGGAGTTTTTGCAATTGCTGGATGTAGCTTTTCAGAGGATACTTCCGAGTTGCTGTGGCCAGTTTTTAACAGATTCTGTTTCGGTGTGGTGTGGGCTGATAGTCACATCTGTATGGTTTAGTTCACTTGTAGTAGTGATAGAGTTAGGTTTTTGAGATAGTTTTCCCAGATCTCGTTGGTGACTGTCAGTGTTTGAATACCGGTTCAATTATCAATTTTGGTCTGGTAGTGGTTGGTGGCGGTAGATAATATTCATGTAAATTTTTATCTGCTGAAAACGGCGGGTTGTTTTTGAAGAGGGCGTTACGGCGGCAACCTTGATAGTGCACGCTTCTGGTCTCTTTCTATTGGGGTTGGTCCCAGATTGAAATTTACTTCGGTTTGCTTGTCTTTTTACCCTGCCTTTTTTAAGTATTCTTAAATCTGTAATTTGGGTTTGTTGTGTAGCTGTGCGGGAGTTTAGTTTCTATCGGTGGTGAGTATGGGATGAATTGTGAATGTATGTTATACTATTGCTGGTCATAGTACTCATAATGTCACTGTCATATTGTTAATTTATTTATAAATAAGTTTAATATTATATTGTTGTATTTCTATATTCTATATTTTGATATTTATTGTTTTTTTTTTGTACTTGTGTATTTTTATATTTTTGTACTAATCCAATTTATTACAGCCTATGGCTTGCAGGAATTATATTATTTTATAATGATGTTATAATATTAAAAACGAATTAATTTATAATTCCAGATGAAAATTAATTTAATTTATTACAACCTAGGGTAATTAGTTCATTAATAGATATTATTTTCAGGGTACCATTGCAGATTACAGATGAATGGCGGCATACTGGAGTTGCTGATAAGAGATGACAGATGGCAGAGCAGTCCAACAAAATTGAGATTGTTTTGTGCTAACAGTAGTTGAAATATTAGCTACCGGGTATCCGGACCAATTCTGCTAACAAACCTCTCCCTTCCTTACACCACAAAAAATACTAACTATCGATCGCTTAGGTGTCAGTAACCGGGTCGAGTCTGTCATAACTAACATTCCTTCCATTCCTTTGGTTTTATTAATGTAACACGATTGTACGCAGGTGCCCGGCATTCTGGGAGTTCCTGGTTCGTCTTTGGCAGTACACTCTAATCAATCAATCGATCAATCAATTCTATATACATTTCTCCAAATCAAATCTACTATCTACTAGGTTCTGTTCTACTAGGTCAGTCTTATCATCTAATGTCAACGATAGAATCCGGCGACTTCAATGTGGACTTCACTAAGCCCGAAGCACAGCCATTTTTTTACCTTATGGCAAGTAAATGGAATTTGGAATTAAATACTCGGCGCAACGTGACCAATACTCAACATGGTACTGCGATCGATACGGTGTTCCAACGGAAGCTTGATCCTCTAAAGTTTCATGTTTACGTCTCTTATTTTAGTTACCACAAGCCAATTGTGTCTGGTGTATTTTTTAACCACACGCATATACGACTTAAAATTATGGATACATTAAGATTGAAATTTTTTATTAATTGAGTAATCATTTTTTATTTTGTAACTAATAAAATAAATAATAATATACGTATACTAAAAAAATTAAAAATTAAATTATGTGTTAAAATAATATTTTCGATGAAAGTAATGCGATGTTTTCACATATAATTTTGCGAGTTAAGCATGAAGTCACTGTCGTTTTTTTATTACAAACACAAAAAAAAAGTTATCAAAGAAGAAAACATATTTTCTTTTGTTACATATTTGATTCCGAAAGATGAAAATATGTTTGTTAAAGTATCTGTTTATTATCGTACTTACCGTGTCTGTGTGTTATGCTTGTAAGGTTGATTTTTTTGTGTTCTGCAATAAAAAAAAAGAAAATCAGAAAACTTTATTGAGTGTTAATAAAATGCTTTAATATAAAAATGTAGACATCTCGTTTTTATTATCTTGATAATTTAGCAGGTCTCCCAAGACTTATTACTGTTATAATAGTATTATACCTGACTTAATATTGTGTTAATCACGAATAAGGCGTCCTTTATTTATATTGCCCAAGTGATAAAAATGAATAAATGGATGTACATATTTTGATGGGGTTACGAAGTCTCCCCTAAAGAGTATTTGTAATATTGGTGAACCAAAATATTGGTGACATTATAATATTGGTATCAAAAAGTATAATGATTTATGGCAACTTCTAACTAAAAATTGTATAAATTCTCTAACTACATATATAGTTGGCACCAACCAACGTTGATGTCAAGTCGGAAAGTAATTAAAATGGAAATAGAATTTCGATGTTTAGTAGACATAACGATTGAAGGTGTTTTTTCACAGTGAAACATATTTTAAATGAAAAATCTGCCAAAACAAAATAAGAAAAATTTGATTGATTGATGAGGCTGTGAGACTAAGCGCTTGTCAAGTGTTCCGGTTTACGCTGGTCCTATTCACACAGCCTTTTTACATTTAACAAACGGTAGGATAGGAAGTATTTTCCTATATTTATATTTCTATAAATATATTTCCATTCATGATAGAAACGATCCGATCTCAGACACCCCATGATCATTACGACACAATTCTATTCTATTTTTGTGGTGTGGGGAAAGGAAAGCTATGTCACTAATGACAGAACAAAAACTTTATTCGTCCGGGACGATCCGGAAATCTGGTTCAAATAACTCAATTCGATATAAGTGGCGTTTCAGTCGACAACACAAAATACGGTCATTTGGTCCCCACTCTCGACGCAGGAACAATCAAATGTGTGTAGGCGAATTGGTGTTGAATCCACCAAATATATTAAATATAACCTATTAAAAGCAGCAATAACTTATTGACTCTGCGATTCAGCTAGGAGTAAATTATATCGGTTACTTTCGAGTCTAAAACTGGGCGATAAGAAGCCATCGCAACTACTTCGATAGATGCAGGCACTTTCAATAAATCAGATTACAGGACCTATCTTACAAAATTTATGGCTGCAGCGTCTACCAACAAATATACCAGAGATTTTGTTATGCATGGAGGAGTGAGATTTGGACAAAATCTCTGCTTCCGTGGATAAGATCATGGAATTCAAGAGACCCACAAGCATATACAATATCTCAAGTCCATCGTAATCCTCGACAGAGAAATCACTCATTACCGATGCAAATAGATGCTCTAACAAAGCGGTTCGATGACTGGACTAGCAACAGAAGAATGTCCCGAGAAGTAAACATAAATTGACCGCGCAGCAAACCGAGCAGCAAATCACGATCTGATACACAAGTAAAATCTTTTTCTAATTGCTATGGTATCATTTTTAGTTTGGAATCAAATTGCCGTCTTGTTGTACTCGATACAACAACAAAACAGCAGTTCCTTATTGACACGGGCGACGAACTCTTGGTAATGACACCAACTCTACGGAAAAGGTCTGCAAAATGAGACCTTACATTATTCGCAGCAAATTCTACGCCGATTGAAATATTCGGAATAAAAAATCTAACCTTAAAGTTGGGTTTACGTTATGTGGAAAGATGTATTTGAGGAGCCGATTTCTTACTACACTACGGTCTGTTAGTCGATGTAAGAACAAAAAAATTAATCGATCCATTGACTGCCATGTCGGTAAGTGGAACTCCAGTTTCCATATAGCGTCATACCAACTGACATTAATCAAATTGGACAATTGTAATACCCAAATTCGCAGCATCTTGCAAAATTTTAAACCAATCTTTCAAGAAACGACGACGCTCAATATTATTAGGCACAACATCGAACATAAAATCGAAACGGAGGGTAAACCATGTACGGCGAAAGTTCGACGTCTCAACACAAAAAAAAATGAAGATAGTCAAAGCAGAAATCGATCTGTGGTTAAGCAGGCCAAGGAGTATGCCATTCTTCGAAGAGCAATTGGGCTAGCAACTTTATATGAGCTTCAAAGTAGTTTATAATTAATGTAGCTCTAAAAAAGAGCAAAATCACTAAGCATGTCAAAAGTCCATATTACCCCATTGTTAGCAGTAGATTTACGGAAATACACATCGACATAGTTGGTCCGTTGGAACCCTCTGAAAACAATCGATATTGTTTGACGATCATAGATCGTTTTACACGATGGCCGGAGGTGGCTTCAATGCCAGATGTCAAAACAGAGACAGTAGCCAATACACTACTAGAAACATGGATCAGTAGATTCGGTGTATCAACCACCAGCGTGTCGGACAGAGGAGCACAATTCGAGCCCGAATTATTCGCAAGCCTAGCCAACATAATGAGATTCCAACGTAAACAAACTACAGCGTATAATCCGGCATGCAACGGCATGGTTGATCATTGGCACCGTAATTTAAAAGCATTAATAATGTGTGTCAACGACCAAATGGACTAAGTCATTACCAATAGTTTTAATAGGTTTAATAACCGCGTTCCGAAATGAGTTCGAAGCATCCTCAGCTGAACTCGTGTATGGGGAGAAATTACTTCCAGGGAAAATGATATGTCTTCCAGGGGATATGATATGAAGTGCAAGTAACCACCGCTTTTTTGGGTGACACAGGGAAGAGAACATAATTTCAACAGACGCACATCAAAGTTCATAATTTAACCACCATTTAACTGTATTCTGTAAAAAAAATTCTCCAAACCGCAGACTATAACAAATTAAATTAATTTTTACCTGAAAATTATAAATAATTAATCCATAATATAATAACAAAATAATATAATAATATAATTTCTACAAGCCGTATGCTGTAATAAATTGGATTAGTTTTTGCGTGAAATTTACACTTAATTAATTTATTATATCATTAAAAATGTAAAATTATAATATAAATTAGATTTAAAAAAAAAATTGATAAAACATTACAAATCAACCGAATTAACCCTTTTATGCCAAATACGTCATGTAATCGCCGAAAATCTTATTTATGTACACTTTATTTGACCCAAAACCACAGATAAAGATATAAACAGATATGGAAGTTTAATAGCTATTAATTACATGGAATATTCAGCTATTGCAATATCTTCAAACAACTTCGAATCTAGCCAGTTTCGAAAAGGCTAATATAATATAATTAATATGTATATTGTTTATCTCTTCTATTTTACGTTTACTATGTAAATAATAAAAAAAGTTTCATTGAATTAAGTATAAAATCAATACTAGTACCATTTTTTTGTTTAAGAATGAAAAAAAAAATTAATACCGTAATTAATATCTGTGGCGGAGCATCATAGTAAGCAACGGAAGCACAGCTTCCATAAATTCACTTCATTTATTGAAGTGATATAAAGATAATTAAAGATAACATAAGCTATTAAAATTTAAACGCCTAGATTCAAAGCCTCCTATATATACAAAGCCGCAATCATCAAAATTGAAATTTGATGGGAAATTTGTAAACTTCTTGCAAAAATGATAATGTTTTAAACATAATTTATTCTAATTCGTATTTTATCAAAAGGTATAAAATTGTACTGAACAGAAAACATCAGAAATATATGTAACAGTATCACTCAGAAAAAAGAGTAGTGCGAGTTTTACTTAACAGGTATAGTAACACAAAAATTGTGAATTTAACATACTTTTTAATCAAATTTACTTTTACAAAGTAAAGGTTATTTAAGTAAAATTTAGCTGTGCTATTGATGACATACAATAAAGCAAATTTTAATATGTAAAATTGGTTACGTGAAATTTACATTCGTTTTATTAAAATTAGCTATCAAAATTATGCAATGATAGCTTACACGGAAATAAAATTTAAACAAATAATTGCAATTCACCTGACAACTAGTTATATTTACTTAATAGTTATTTAAATTTCCACAAAAACAAAATTTTTAAAATGTATTTTTGGAATGTAAAATTTACTTATCTTAGAAAGTAAAGTTAAGTTAAGTAAAGTTTACCTTTGAAAATGGCTGGTTTTAACATAAAAAACCGTAATTTAATTAATTTGATTATTAAATGATAAGTAAATTTTAAAAATTAGTTAGCTACATAAAACTGGATCAAATTTTAGTACTCTATCATATACAGGTGCTTTACTAAATACGATTCAGGAAGCCAGTCAACCCTAAAGGTTCTTAGCACACTTTACATATCATAAAGTTGAAATAACATAGTGAGTAAGATATTAACGAAATGTAATTTATATTATGAGTTTGTTAAAATTGCATAAGCCTTATTTGAAAATGACATATTTTACCCTTCCTTACGTTAGTTTTACTTAAACGAGTAAGTAAAAATTACATAAATATACGTAAAACTCATAGTATAAATATCATCGCAATTGCTCATTATCCTAACGACTATCCATTTGCTGGTTGATTGTTGACAGAGTTGCAAGTGTATCTTCGTGTTGCAAAATATCAAATTTGAAATTGGGATATATTCAAATCATTTAGTAATATAAAAGGTAAGTGTTTTTAAATTAAACCAAAACGAAGTGTCTAGTTTTATAGTTCAATATAGTGTAAAAGTAGTTAAATAACGTGATTCCTAAATTTAAAGTTACAATTTAGTAATTATGTTGTCGGGTTAAAAGCAAATATTTTGTTCATAATCATAGCAAGTTTGGCTTTACCCTTAATTTAAATATAAACAAAAAGTAATCAAACTGTATTTAAAAAATGATGGGAAGCAGAACTGCTACAACAAATTCAGGTAGACATTTAATTTATTATGTTGTTAAAATCTTATTTTAATTATCTTTTTCAAAATTCTTCTGTGACGTCGATCATTGATTTTATATTCATAAAAATGAAACTAAGGCACATCAAATATCAAAAAAAAAAAGACTAGACAAAGACTAAATACAAACCAATAATGATACTACAATGGTAAAAATATTTGAGGACTGGCTAGTTGCCGCTGTATAACACTACTTTGGACTGGTACAAATTGTTAATCAACTAAATTGTTTTGAAACTTAAGTTTATATTCATTACAGATATATATCTATTAATAAAATGAGATGGTTTTATAAGAAAATCAACAGATATAATAAAAGGCAGCGTACAACATGGTGAAAGTAAAAGAATATTCTTGAAGCTGATTAGTACTAGAGAATCTCTGACCGCAGGTATAAATATTATTACTATAATTTTTTTTATTATCGTACATAAACACGTATATTTTATTATTACATATGTTTATAAATATACTTATGTTAATTTTGTTTCTACAGCTACGTTTGACATGGAGACACTGAAATTATAGCAACATTGATTCCACCATCCATATTCGGGAAAAGAATCTAATGAGGTACACTTTTAAAGACAAACAGAGTTGTTTTATGTTAGAAGCTGAAATTTTGGGGGAAACTAAGCTGCAGCCGTTTTGGGTAGCAGTAGCCTACTGCTACTCTCTTCTTATAATATAAATATATATATATATATATATATATATATATATATATATATATATATATATATATATACATATATATATATATATATATATATATATATATATATATATATATATATATATATATATATATATATATATATATATATATATATGTATATATATATATATATATATATATATATATATATATATATGTATATATATATATATATATATATATATATATATATATAAATATATATATATATATATATATATATATATATATATATATATATATATATATATATATATATAGATTTATATATATTGTATTTTGTTCAGGAAAGAGATAGCATCAATTTTGCCTTTTAATTTTTTTTTTGACAAGTTTTACTCTCTTTTGTTTCAAAAAACCGGATTTTGATATTGATCTAACTCAAAACATACATCCTTACACGCGATAGTTAGCTAACATATTCAAGTGACTAAAGTCAAAATTAATATTTGGTGAGCTGTTTCTATTTGGATCACAATCAAAGTTCAAGGTTACAACGTTAATCAATTTAATATTAGAATTTAGATAAGCTATTATGCAAAATCACAATGTATATTTAATTTACTCGACCCATATTATGTGTAAACATAATCAGCATATTTCTGTTATCACAAGTGAAAATTAATAATAATAAAAATTTAGAGTGGTCTACATCTTCAAACGGTTTGAAAACAATTATAATTTTTACTCACATCGTAATTAAAATTTTTTAATCTAAATCGAGGATGTGAAATAACATAAATTATTAATTTTTATAAACATAAAAACTATATTTTGTTTATGCTGGATATGTACCAAGTCTAAGATTAATTGAGTGACTAATAATAAAATTTCCACTTTCGAACTTATTCTTTTGTTATACCGTTTATTGTTTAACCACTTCCTTTCTATGACACGTGTTCTATAGGTTTTATAATAAACGCAATATATAATTTCAAAAAATCACTAAACAACTATTTATAAATGATATGTGGTCACTCCTCGATTGAGATGGTGTTATAGTCGTTTTTGGTTAGTAAACTGATAACCCACGCAGAAAAAATTTAAATCCAGTTATCCATTACTGAAAATCGGTTAAGCACAATTTATAGATTTTATGGGACATATCAGATAGACCCTAGTATTATTCCGCTCACTCAATTAAACAAATAGTTCACTTAATCCAACACCAAAAGAGGACCAACGAATTTATAAGTCCCCTTAGTCATTCCATGAACAAATTTTTGGATATAATGGGGATCCATATGAACCTAATACTCCAAAACATGAACTGTTTTGCTCGTGCAACTATTAATTCAAAATCATAATCAAAAATTAATAAACTTAAGTTAGATATATGGAATGCCTGCGCGTGCTACCGCAAGTCCACCACATAATCTAGCAGTTTTTAATTTCTTAATTTTGAAAATTCATTTTACACATATGAGTTAACTTTAATTTAAAGATTACAACCTATACAACAAAAGGTTTTAACCTTCACAACAAATATAACAGAACTTTATTTTTCACCGACATACTAATTTGAAAGGCAACCATTTTGCTTTAGTAATTAAAAATCCTAGAAAATAAGTTCCTTGCAGGACGTGACTGTAACGCGAAAACAAACCGATAGGAAATCTCGATTGATATCTCCGAAAGTTTGAATCCCCGAATTCGCATTGCAAAATTTAACGAATTTATTAAAACTAATTACAGTGTTTGCTACACCAAAGATTTAATACATTAGTCAATGCATTTACTAGTGCAATATTATAAGTAGGCCCAGATACCAGCGCGTTTAAAAAGGATCCATTGGATCTAGCAATATACTTGATTCCATCTTGGTAAGGAAAAAATATTCTAAAGCATAATAAAAAATTTGATTTCTAATTAAATCAATTTCTAAGAATTTTAGAAAAAAATGTGTGAAACGTATTTTCTTCAGACATAGTTTTTTGCATTACTTATCTTGCATTACTCTTAAAAAACGTTAAACAGCCGTTAATTAAATATAAGAAGTTGTATAAAGGAACCGATATAGTTTGTGGAACGTATGTCGTTCAAATCTTATTTTTTACCATTTGAAAAATACCAACATTTTTGCAATACAATAGATAGGTTACTCTGTGGAACCTTAGATGTAAAAACAACGAATGGAAAAGTTTACTTTAAGTTTATTGATTTAACTATTATTTTGTTCTTCCACAATATCTACTTACTTCTATAATAATACATTCTGCAACGATCTCCATTTTGATATTTGTAGAACTGGTAGAACGTATAAGTTCATCGAACGTAGGTTTTTTATTTTTTAAAGGCATATTTAAATAAAAACTACCATTAATGAGCAACATAATATATAATATGATTAATAGACAAATCAACACCAGCGAACGTGGAACACATTATGTGGAACGTATATTGTTTAAATGTAGTTTTTTATATAATTCTGAAATCGTCAAATAAATAATTAAATAGCGCTTAACAAGTTATTTAAATTGCAATCGCAAAAATAAAGTTTGTGGAACGTATTCAGATCAAGTTATTTTCATTCATGAAAAAACCACAATATAGTTTTAACAGGGGTATTTTTAATAAGGCTAGTATGAATCTCATTTAATGTATTCAATTTAACATGTTTGCAATACAACAGATTTGTTGTTTGATATCCTTTGGTTAAAAATTTAGTAATGGATCATACTATTACTTTAATTTTCAGTTATTTAATCCACTAATATTATGTTCTGGTATTTGTCATGATACATAGCTTAACTTATAAGTTCTACAGTTTGATTTGTCCTCCTTTTTAAATAAACTTGATAGAAATGGCTTTTAGACAACACAGAAATTAATCGTTTTCTATGACTTGTTGGAAAACATTTCATGAACTGTGGAATCTGAATTCAGTTGGGGCTTTTTTATGTACAACTATTATGGGCTTTAATTTATTTGTTTATACAAATTATTATTTGTGTTATATCACCTTATTGTGTTAGTCAATTACGTATCTGAACCTTGATAAGTAATGATTAAACGTGTGGAACATATTTTATTTAGGTGTAGTTTTATCATACGTTCCAAAAACGCGCTGTTAAATTAATTTGTCCTAAACATTACGGTGTCCTTAAATATTACATCATACGTTCCCTTGACCAAAACAAGAATAAAGTGGACATATTTATATATATATATATATATATATATATATATATATATATATATATATATATATTTATATATATATATATATATATATATATATATATATATATATATATATATATAAAATTATGTTTTGATAGTGGTCCTAACTATTCACACTTCTCTCTTTGATTGTATAAAAGCTTTATGAGTTGACTGCGCTCTCTAAATCATATTTCAAATCTATAAAAATGCTATTAACTTTTCACTAACATTTGTGGAACGTATGATCTACAAATTTAGTTTTTGTACAATTATAAAATCATCTTACCTTATATGTTATCTAAAATATGCCACAGTATTACGGTTAGTAAAACTATTAAGAAATTAAAAAACTGTGGAACATGTTTGAATTGAATAATATTTTTCTTTGAAATGTAGGTATGTAAAACATATAACTCTTACATGTTATGATATTAGGCTTTACAACAAGTAACCATTTTAAAATTCAGCGTATACAATTTTATTAAGTGGTGGACATAGTTTTCAAAAATTTGTGGAATCTTAAATAATTTTACTAATATGTGCGTTTGTTACATTGTGGAACATGTTTAATAATATCTATAATATCTTTTTAAAATATAATATTTCTGGATAATCAGCTTTATGTAGATTGGTAGCTGATTAGGTTTTTGATTTTATAAATAATTTATAAACGTTGTGGAACATAATATATTTAGTTATAAAAAAAAATATTTTGGTTGCATAATTAAAGTATTAGCTAAAAAAAGGTAACTTCTGTATACGCAGTATTTTTCAACTAATTCGATTGTGGAACATATTGGAATTTAAGTTTTTGTGAAGATATTGGAACATATTATATTTGGTAAAGAAATTTTAAATTGCTGAACATAATCTAATCAAGTGTCGAAAATGGTTTAAAAATCATTTTACATCCAACGGTTTTAATAACTAAACAAAAAACCAATGGAAATAATACTGTACCAAGCTTATTAATATATCCTGGTATTCTATTTAACACCTCTTATATATCTAAAACCACATTTTAAAACGAGAATAAATAAGATTAATGGCCACATCACCTTTGCATATATGGTAATGTATCAGAAATATTTTAAAAAAATATGAAATCCCTTAGCAATACAGATAACTCATTAATTTTTAAATTTAATACGTAATCCATTTCTAAATACTAAAAAATGTATTTGTTACATTTAAAATTTTCCTACCTGGGATTTTCACATCAGTCGCTACTGTGCAGAAAAAAGTAATAAAAAAGAAAAGGTATTTTCTTTATTGTTTGTGTGGTTTAAAATGTACGTCATTATGATAAATGGCATTTATGTATAGAAACTAACCACACACCTTTTAGCACATTTGGCCGAATTATGATATCTGTTTTCAAAGATTTAGACAAAATATAATGTATATCCATAGGGTGCCCTAAAGAAAATATTACAAATGAAATAAATCATAGTTTTCGAAAGTCGCAGTTAGAAAGGTCTCGTTAACACTTTTAAGGATATTTCATTCTGCAATAAAACAGTACATGAATAAAGTGAATGTAGTCGACCACTACTATACATAAAAAGAGATTGATCATGAACAACGAAGCTGCCTACATAAAGATAAACGACCGAAATATTACTGTTGCAATAAGTTTGGACATGTATAGCTCTCAAATGTAGCAGCACCGAGAAAAAAAAGAAATTGAATCAAAGTTCAATAGAAATTGATACCAGCCCGAAAATGCAGTCAATGGGAGTAGTACTGGGAAAATAATTAATTCGGCCAACAAAACTTCAACAAAGCCAAATTTAGCAAAGGCTTCGAAGATCACCTTTTGGAACAGAACTAGTTCACAAACCAAATATCGATAATCCGACTGTTTGGTATAATCAGGTTGCAAAACGTGGTGTTATAATGAAATCGCCTAAAACTTCTCGATTACCACAAATAAGGAAGCAAGTGGTCCTTGACATATTAAGTTGGAATCGAGACGACTTCCAACAGTTAAAAGTGAATAACCGATACGAGGTAAAAAGAGTAAATGATCACAAAAGATCTATTCTGACGTCAACATCAACAGAATTTATAAAATTATGATTTGACTATCAATCTGCTAATTCTGACATTAAAGAAGATGAGGAGATATTCGTCAGAAATACAAATGGCCTATCAAGGACATTCAAGAGGGCAGTGTGGGATGTAAACTCTAGATGATGATGCACTAAATCAATTTTGTTATTTAGATAGAAATCATAAAATTATTAAAATATGAATACACTTGAGTTATATATATATATATATATATATATATATATATATATATATATATATATATATATATATTATTTTGCGGACCCGTCAACATTAAAGTTAACAATCGTATTGACATAAAAAACATGATTTGCTGAACCAAACAATTTACAACAGCCACCACAAACAAAACCCATTACTTGAGTTTAATGCATTTTTTATTAGTTTTTCGGCCAACCGTCCAAAAATATTCCATAAATATGCACAAAACGAACAATGAAATGAGACAGACATACACAAAAAACGTTTAAGAGCACAAAACGTTCATAAATGTTCAACATAGTAATAATAATATTATTACTATATTATTATAGCCATTCGATCGTTATAATTTGCTATCGTTTTGGTAAAACAATAAACTTAAATGCTACAATAACAACAAAAGCGAAAAAATTAATTAAATAAAACAATTCAACAAATAAATAAAAATAACTTTCAATTGGACGAATGACCAAACATATATAAATAATAACAATAATAAAATTGAAAAAAAAAAAACGAAAAAAAGCAATTTCCCATTTTCACACATAACCAACGGCATTTGCCCACTGTCATCATATTTTGATAAAATATCATTTTGTTGTTGTTGCGATTTTTCGATTTTATTTTGTTTTTGAAATGAAAAACTGTGGGAAATGTGTACAAATTATGTAATTTGAACACAATCAACTCAAACTAAGCAAATACTGATGGCATATTGGTGGAAAAAATTGCAATCTAGGACTACTCTTTTTACTTTTATCATGAATGGAATAAAACAAAGAAGCTATACATAAGTATGTGATACCTTGATCAAATAAATAACTTTACATCTCCTAGCAGTCCCCTAGTAGTCTCATATGGAGTAAGAAGTATTAAATCGGGGTAGTCTTCGGATGGCGAATAGACAAAGTCCCGGTGAGAATGTAAGAAATAAAATATCACTCGCGAACCAAAACTGCAATGAAGAGTCAACTCATCAAGAGATGCGACTTCAAAGAGCGTCTTTTTACATGTCCGAGGAACTGAAATAAAGCCGTTAGCCTGTAACCAGGCATTTCGACTAATAAAGATAAAAGGATGAGCGAAACGTTCGACGCTTCTAATGAAAACTCTTCTAAAAGAAAAAAAGCTTTACCGCACCAGCTGGTTATCATACACTACAACCAACGCGCGTACACTAACAAATATAAAGAAGGTTTTAAAACTAGAAAAAGAACTGGAGGAAGAACTATAGTAGAAACTAAACCAGAGTGGCAGAAAATAGCAACAATAATGTAAAACAGAAATCGAAAAAGACCAAAGTGTAGGTAGAAAAAGTTCTGGAGGGACAGGTCTGGAGCAAAGAGCTATTCAACTACTAAACTACGTAAAGAACTATGTTCTTTTGCTAGAGTTTGAAGAACACAACCGCAAACCGGTGTTTTCCGATCATAATTGGAGAAAAGTATTGATCAGAAAACCTTGTAGAAATAAGGGATAATGATGTAGTGACTACACAGGACAAAATACTAAATGCTTTTGACCTGACTTGCTCTTGGCAAAAGGTATTTCCTCTATATAAACACTACAAGTTTCTTATTGGGAGACACAAAAGGTAATGGTTAGCAATGGTTAGAAGAGTATGTCATATTAAAAAACAAAAAATGTTTTTTGAATGATCTGTTGGGTGATTTGCCAAATTCGAGAAAGAAACGGGCTTTCGACAATACAGTAGTGTCAAAGATAGATCACAACTGGGCAGGAAGTGCAGAAAAGACTAGTTTGGAAAGGACCATATTGCAAAGGCGGCAGCAACGATCCAAAATGCTTTCTGGTGTTAAAGCCATAGAAAAGTAGAGACATGCCGCTCCTAGTTTGAATTATCCGTTATATCAGAAGGCGCTTTAAATAAAACGGAGAAGATGAAGTTGAAACACCAAAATCTCAATCACTGTAACCGGCTGCAGGAAACATTTCGTGATTTGGATCATCACACTATTATCGTATACTTCCAATATAAGAAGTTTCAAAGTAAGATTTTGGCAGCAAAGTTCACAAATTGAGTTGCGATTTGGGTCTGTGGGGAGTTAAATCTCTCTTAGAAAATGCTAACGAAGCTTAATATGGTTTTGTAAGATGTAAGATCGATAGTATTCATATTTACAACTGCTATGCTCATCTAAGTGCAACTATAGACGACTTCAAATTATTTTTCAGTCGTCTGATTAGTGACTCGCGAAATCATAATCTTTTGTTGATTGCGGGCGATTTTAATTCTTGGGTCGTTGATTGGGGAAATCAAGTTACTAATGATAAAGGTAAAGTTCTACTTTATTTTTTCACCTTCAGTGTTGATGCTAAATATCTCTTAGTGGCTTTCCATAATGGAAGACACACACAATTCCTTGGTGATTGCTGTGTGTGTATAGTTAATACACTTTCTATCTTAATGTGGAGGTGTTGCCAAAAAACGAGACGTTTAAAAACAACGAGAATTTATCTGGACACATAAAATGTTTGACTTTTAATTCCGTACTGGAAAACAGAATGTTGGCAGGAATTGCAGAAAACCAAGTGTGTCAAATAACAAGTTATATGACAAGAGCGTGACATGCAGCACTCGGACATCAACTCATAGCCGAAAACTATTTCACAGTGTACGCTTTGGCACTCTTGAAAGATTGCGATGGTCTTTTAAAGAATCTACAAAAAAAACATCCATAAATAGTTTATGTTCACTTGGTTTTCTACATTACCATTACTTTTTAAGTGAATTTTTTTTTCCAGAAAAACAGTAACAGTAACAAGTGATATTTGTCATGAAACGGTTAATTCAATTGATTTGTAATCTTAAATCAAATTTTATAAAATCTGATTTTTATTATTTTATAACTTTTATAATTTCATATTTCATAAATGTAATAAATTAATTAATTGTAAATTACAGGCAAAACCTAATCCAATTTATTCCAGCATACGGCTAAGAGCAATTAGTTAATTAATAGATTCTGTTTTCAGAGAACCTTTGCAGATAACAGATGAATGGTAGCACACTGGATTTGCTGACAAGAGATGCTCAAATGCAGAGCAGTTCAGTAAAATTGGAATTGTTTTATGCTAACATTAGTTCGAATATTGGCTACCGGGAAACCAGACCAATTCTGCCATTAATGACATACCTTTCCTTTCCCTACTATAATAAAAATTTACTAACTATTGGTCGCCATGGTGTCTGTAACTGGGTCGATTTCAATAATTTAACTAATATCCTACCTTATCCTTCCAAGTTTATGTAAAAACGGATGTAGGTGGACCCGGCCAAATATCCGGGAGATCCTACGTAATGCTTGGTCGTACATGCAAAATCAATCAACCAATGAAATCAATCCATTGGAATATAAATTGGAATAAAGTAAACCGGTTCTGGGAAAACCAACTTGATCGAATAAATCAAGTGTCAAATTTTGCGGAAAGAAACAGTGCCTGTTAATTTAATTAAAATTGAAATAATTATTCTTCACATACATTATAATTGAGAAAAGAACAAAATTTATACGGGAAGAGTTTGCCTGAATATCTTTCTAATCTTGTTATATTACACGTTATTTGATAAAAGAATGTTGGTATTACAATATGCATACATTGAGGCAAATTATATAAAAATATAAGACAAATAAAAATAAAAAGTAGCACATATTATTTGGAATAGATGTCACTTCACACATAATATAAATACATATAGTACTACCATCATAAGAAAAAACAGTTTTTCCATTGATGTTCCAGAGTCGGGTCGATAGAATATCGTCAAAATTTAGAATAAATATATGACATTTAGGCAGCTACACATATACAAATATTTTGATTATTTTAAAAACGGTACATCAATGGTCATAGACAACATAAAATTCAGTTTCATATTCGGACCAATTCATCCCAAGACAACAACGCAAAACATCTCCTTGCTGACATACCAGGTTCCCCTCCCGTACTTAACGCCATATATTAGCGTGCAATCTGACATAATCCTTGTGCTCTGCAGTGTATTTAAAACTGATGATAATCCCGAAGACTTTGCGATGCACTTACCTTGATGTTACATTTTTAGTATCTGCATAGCCATCGTGAATTTTTTGTAGGATGGATCCTCTATACACATGTCTGCAGTCTGTATTTGACAAATTTCAAATACAGCATTTGACACTTGTTAAACAAGTAAATCAGTGAAATCCTCCTTCCAAGCGTCGAGCATTTCATCGGTGTTAACACGGAGGTTTCCATCCTGGTTCCGAATGGTGATAGACCTAGGTCTGAAGGTATGGTTCAGTCCGGTGAACTGTTATCATTGCTGAGTTGTTGTACTCTTAAGACTTCAGCCTTCCACCATTCACGCTTTTTTGTTCACAAATTCGCTTGATGGATCTCCTATAGCAATGACCACTTTGTTCTTCTGTGCGATTGTTAAACGTATTTGCGCTTCTCTATAGGTTATATTCTGTTGCTCGATAGCAATACGAAACCACATCAAACCAATCATGTTTGAGTTTAATTTTTATCATATATAAAGTCGCATCGGCAACACCGACCATCGAAACTTTCAATACCTCTAATGTGAGCGTTCTCATAATCAGAACGGTGGTTGGTTTTCATAATGCTACAACTAACGGGATTCTGATATTGTGCTTTCTCATCTGCATTTATCAGACCTTCGCAGTTAAAACGTAAGTTACGTTTACCTGCAATGTCTGACTTGTACGAAAACTACCATCTTAGCTGTACAGGGACCAATTGATGATCATTGCCTACAAATTTGGCAGTCGACTGATCTCACATCTTGGATGACACGAAACCATCCCTTAGAAATTACCACATGGTCAATTTGACTTCGAGACTTTTTAAGAGCGTGTGTTCACGTTCCCAAGTGGATATTTTTATTAGAAAAGAATGTGCTAGCCACAATGAGACCGTGTGCGATCGTAAAGTACATTATTATTTCCCCATTATCGGTCGCAAGATCGTGTCAGGAATACGGCCCTATGTTTTAACATAAGTCAGTCTGATTTTTGCCAGCTCTAGCATCAAAGTCACTATAAATAAATAAATACTAGGAAATATGTTTCTTTATTCGATGACTTAGACTGTATCCGAAACCCAAAATAAATATTTGTGATTAAAATGTTTTACATTTATTTGAAAAATATTCCCCTACAACCCAAATTTTTTATTAAGCTGTCCGAAACGTATAATAATTTATTGAAATATTTCCCCGCCTTATATGTTTTTAAATTCACTTTTTATTTATTTATTTATTTGTATTTAGAATTTAGATTAAGAGGAAAAGCACATGTGGAAGCAAATATAAAAACATCAAAACCGACATTTGCTTCCATTAGGCATAAAAACCTCTTAAATTTTTTCAAAACAAATTTATCCCATACAGCACACCTCATTTGGAGCTAGAGCTCATTTATAATGAAATGCGCTACACGAGATGAAGTAATAATCATAATAATAAAATAACAAAATAACAAGTAACTTAAAAAATTTAAAAAAAACTGTCAATTAGCCATGCCACTCTAAAAATTTTGACTTAAATAATTTTATCGAACAAAAATTTTGCCTTTTAATAACAAGTGGAATTCCAGAGAGAAATCCCCCTAACGAAATAGGGTTTGTTTAACGATCTACACAAATTTTTTGGTGGAAGTAACCGTAAGTTAGCCGAATGAAACCTACTAAACAACAACTTCCTATACAAATAAATTGGCTGCTTAGTTTTAAGAAGTTTGAAAATAAAAAGACAAACGCGAAGTTCAAAAAAGGTAGATAAACTACATCCTAAAACAACATTAGAATAAGGAGAAATATGATCGAATTTTCTAATACCAAAAATAAACCTAGTACAAGCATTGAAACATCTTTAGAGAATACTCATATTCTCCTGAAGTAATCCAAACAAAACTACATCACCACAAATAAACTGAGGGAGAATATAAGACAAAAACATTCTTTTCTTAAAATGACTATCCGTAAACCCTACCACTTTGTACAAACAACTAAGCATGCCAAACACCCTTCTACTAATATTAACTAAGTGGTCACTCTATGTAAGAGATTTGTTGAAAACTAACCCTAAATCTTTTACAGTATTTGAAAACGGAATAAGATAATCGCATAGATAAATTCCAGGAAAGGACAAAGTATCAAGAGGCTTCTTATATATTGAAATTGACTGAGATTTACACGCATTTAATCTAAGCCCATTCAATATCGACCAACCAATCAACTATACTACATAAATCATCATTTATCAGAGAAATATTCTTTACTACAGAGTCTTGATCTAAACAACTGTTTCTATATATTTGGACATCATCAGCAAAAATATGTAAAGAGCAATGGTGAATAGAGGATTCTATGCCATTGATATACATAGAAAACAATAAGGGACCCAGCACTGAACCCTGAGGTACGCCAGTAGTAACTGGAAGGGAATCAGATCAGCTATCACCGAAATAAACTGCCTGAGAACGATTAGAAAGGTAATTGAGAACTAATTTGGCGGCAGAAAACGAAAATCTAAATTGAGAAATAAGCTTATTGAATAAAATACCGTGATTTATAGAATCGAAGGCCTTAGAAAAATCTAACAAAGTTAAAGAGGTCAACTTCCTATTACTCATATTACACCTAAGATCGTCACATACGTTTAATAACGCAGTGGTTGTACTATGGCATTTTCTAAGCCCAGAGTTTATCTTCTACACCCATTAAGGTGTACCTGAATCTTTTTTTCTTAACAACTATCTCAAAGGCTTTAGAAAGAGAACTTAACATACTTATTGGTCGAAAATGAGATAGTTCAGAAGGATTGCTATTCTTTGGGATAGGAATAATTTTACTAAGCTTCCACTGGTCAGGAAAAGAAGAGGACGTAAGGATACAATTAAAAATATGTAACAAGTACTTTGAGACGAAAGGGAAAACTCGTTTTATGAGTTTTAAATTGATATTATCCAAACCAGAGGATTCCGACTTAACCTTCCAAATAGCGAAATGCAACTCATCGAGCGAAATATTTGAGAACGAAAATGATTTTAAGGACTCGTCAGAAAGTAATTCGACTGTATTACTACCAGAGTTCAGATTGGAGCTAAAAAAACTATTTAATTCATTTGGCTTGAAAACCTCATGAATGATACTCCTGCATCTACCAAGTCTCAATTTACGAACATTACGCCAAAAGACCTTGGGAGGGAGAGAGGGATCTATCTTATCTTTAAAAAACGTATATTTAGATAACCTAATTAACTCTACAACCCTATTATGCGCCTGCTTATAATCAAAGTGGGACTGGAAATTAGGGTACTTTTTCCATAAACGATATTTGCTAATCCTAACACAAATAGCATTAGAAATTTCCTGACACCACCAAGCTGGAGATTTTGGTTTTAGAGTAATGGTTCTCAACGGAATACAAGACTCAAAAACGAAACCAAGATAAGCGTTGAAAATTTCGATTTGTCTAATAGAAGAACAAACAGAAAAGACATCCTCCCAAGGAACCGAGGTACAAGCTAAATAAAGACAGGAATCATCTAACCTAGAATAATCCCTAAAGCTAAAGCTTCTAGACTTTGGCGGAGAAAAACAATTAACAGAAAAAAACTAAAAAATCATGATGGGAGTCTATACCGAGGGACAACTGATTGAAAAAACAAATAGGGCTATTACTAAAGGAGACAATATGGTCAATAAGAGAATAAGAAATACCACTAGCGGTTGGACAACAAAAAGTTGGTGCAACAGTGTTAAAAACGGATAAATTAAGACTATTAAAAAGATTCATATAATCTCTAGAAAATGTGGAATTTTGGAAGATATCGAAATTAAAATCACCCGCTATATATATTTCATCGAACCTACAAGAGAAATAACTAAACAAACTTTCTATATCTACAAGATATTTTTTAAATTGAGCATACGACCTCTTACTAGTTTTTGGAGGATTGTAGACCGTACCAAATAAGATTTCACGACCGTTTACGAAAACATTAACAAAAATAAACTCTAAATCGGAAACCAACGAATCTAAAATATAAGAAGGTACATTCGCTAATCTAGCCTTAATATGCTCAACTACATACATACAAACGCTGCCGTAATTAAGGGGAGATACCGTCCTATCCTTTCTGAAAATATAAAAACCCTCAATAGCCAAAGCCAAACTAGGAATATTAAGATTAAGAAAAGTTTCAGTGAAACAAAGTATATCTACTGATGTACCATAGAAAATGTGACGTATTTCGTCAATATTTGGGAATAGGCTGTGAACATTTAAACTACCAATGGATAAATTTGATTTATGCCCTAACATTGATTTAAGAACTATATTCGGAATATTCACCGACATAATAGAGACTGGCGTAACTAATTGACACTTACAATTAAAACAATAAAATATGAGTTTGGTAATAATTTGGGTGTCTTAGTTTTTATCAAATAAGTGTCAAAAATTTGTGTTCACAAATATTTATCATGGGTTTCGGACACAGCCTTAGACAATCCTTGCATTGAAAATTATATAATCGATTATATAATCCAAGGTATTATGTAAAACATTGGCAGAGAATCGTTCGTTGGGCTGACATCCTACAACGATCACCAATTGTGAAAATGTTGATCAAATTAGAATGATCTGGAACTGCTTATAAAATATCTCAGTAGAAGGTCAACTTTGGCCTGTAATTCGCTGTTGATTTTTGGATTAACAGAAAATATACAGAAATATTCGCGGACAATCATCATTATTAACAAACTGCACTTACCACAATACTCTCTAAGCATCCGAACACTTCCAAAAATTGCCAATAATTATGACATATAGACTTTGTATAGGTATTTGTAGATTTCTATCATAGGTTTATACCTCATGTTGCTAAATTATTATTACCAAGTCAACGACTAAACGAATATTTAAATGACCAGCAAAGGTAGCTTTTAAGTAAAGTAAGTCATTGTTTAACCAAAGCATTTTGGAAAACTAGGCATATCTATTAACGATGGTCCACTGTGAATTGTCTTATATTATTAATACTTATATTATTAATAATTGGAAAATAATGTTACAAAAGTTTTTGCAATTGATAAAAAGATTGCAACAGAATTTAGTAGTGGCGATCACTTATTGGAAGGAATGAGAGGTTTTAAATCCTTCGGACCTCTTATCACTACTATGAAGTGGATTTGGTAACGACAGTAAATCTCATCAACGAATAATTCAGGGCAGCATTCAACGAGGAATCCAGCGTTGCATAACAGTAGAACTCATATACCACTATGCACGATATTGCATTTCCAAATCTAAATCAGAATTTCATTTATTCCTTATCTAAATTACTCAATATGCAAACACATATCATACTCAATAATATTCGAATAATTTGTACATCATTATGCCCTATAAATTATTCATATTGATCGGTTTATCATGCAAAATATTAAATTGACATACGAAAATAAAAGTCAACTGATAATTCGAGTATACGGAGAAGTAAAAAAAAACTCTTGCCATTATAAGTTTATATCAAATTATTGAACTTCTCGTACCATGGCAGTTGTAAATTCGACGTACTTATACCAAATTAAATTTAAATGATAATGAAAATGAATGCGCGATAATAATGTATAGAACATATTTTAATGACTGTGGCAGCAGATGGTAAAATAATATTCAAAACCATTATTTTATTAGATAACTTTTAATATTTTAATCGACATCATATATTGACGTATTCGTTCATATATTGACGTATGGCATAACCTAAATACGCGTTACTCCCAAAAAATAAAAAAACTATTTTTGTATCATCTTGAGAATAATAAAATTCAATAAAACATTAAAAATCATTAAATTCTCGTATTGCTGCTGAGGTGATACACACAACATAACCAAACACACAAAAATAAAACACTTATCACGTTACTAGTGGGAATTTTATGTAAACACTTTATGTGTAACTGAAAACCATGTTAATCGTGTTCAAGTGTTTTTTTGAGTTTCGCAAAAATTGAGTGTCTCCTATATAGAATTTATATATGGAAGCATAATTTTTGTTTGCTCGTTCATATTTGGGTTAGGATCAAATGAATCAGTAGAAAACTTGAGAAAACCCTAAACAAAAAATTAAGAAAATTTATTAAATTTTTTTATTTATTTTTTCAAAACCAGAAGAAAATTTTGCAAACCCCAAAACAAAACAACAACAACAAAAAAGAAAGATGATTGATGAACATTGGAAAAAATGAAAGGTCCCAAGTGTATCGTATCGTATATATGATAGAAGGAACAATCAAGTAAAAATTGATTGTATCGAAATTTAATTTGATTTTAGAATTGATATAATATGGGAAAGAGAGATATTTTGAAAGTTCGTTATAAGTGATCATTGGTGACTGATCCAGTGATTGGTACCTTTTAAAATAATGCTGGGGTAATGTGAAATTTATGATCCTCTCAAATATCGCTGCAATATCCATTTTAAATCAATTTACATAATATGACTGAACCAGCGTACTCAATATTATTTTACTTCATGAACGACATTAGAAGTTTCCATAAAATTCCTGATCTCCTGGTTGAAGAGGGGTCGCTAAGCTTGAGGATATATGCTGTTCGGTGACTCCTTTAAAGAAGTTACATTTGATTGATATTAAATTTGCCTGATACTGCATCAAATTTAAATACTGAATACATCGAAAGCTGCATGGCTAATAGGGAGCTTATTACTTGTTAAATTGTGTAGCAATGTATATTTTTACGATTTTATTTTGATATAGTTTATACACTTGACTTGAACAAATTAAGTTAGGCTCGAATTATATTTTTAAATTATAGTTGCCGGTTTTGTAAATAAAAGAAATTCAGAAAATTTTTGTTTAGAAAATAAATTTTTTTGTTAGGCATTCTGTCGAGCGATTATGCACAGATTTTAGTGGCAAAAATTATTGTTAAATAGTAATAATTGTTGCTAGAATAACGTGCGTTGCATTTAAAAAATTATTGTAGTAGGTCTGCCGTTTCTTTTCGCTGTGTCTTGTTTATAAACTAATTTGACGTTTATCATTTTAGTGTTGTGTATTTTTAATTTGTGAATATTCTATACAAAATTTCTAAAGTTAAAATAGATTTAAATATTATATAGTTGTTGTAATAATATTATAAAAATGAATGTTGTACCAGTGGCTGCACTTTATTATGAGAGACAGAACCATATAAAAATATTGCGAAATAGATTGCGAGACAAAATGAATCCATTTAATATGCCCGAGGACAGTTACAATAATTGAATGTTCTTAACCCGTATGTTAGTATTATTTACTAATGATAATTTATGTATATATTTTAAGATTCGGAGAGATGTATAGGCTACCAATAAATCTAGCTTTAGATTTTATTGAATAAGTCCGAGAAACGACGATTCGAAAAAAATTCCATTGAACTTAGAAGTAAGTACAAAAATAAAATTTGTTTTGTTAAATAATTATGTATTAATGTTTATTGTATGTCATTATAGATGCTAGCGGTACTAAATTTTTTTCAAGTGGCAGCTCCACCAACTCTACCAACGTAGGGTTAGTGGAGATGCATTGGCATTTCAATTGTATGAGTCAAACAAAAATATCAATTTGTATAAGAAAATATGCCACTATCATTGCTGAAAAATTGTCTGGCAAATATGTAAGGTTTCCTCAAACAAATAGTGAAATTGAGGCCACAAAAGCAAGGTATATATTACTTAAATAAATAAATTTTGATAATTGTTTTAAAATAAGATTTAATTATTGGTTTCTACATCTTTCAGAAGCGAGTAGTTGTAGTGTTAGTAACTTATATAATTTTGCTTGTTTTATAGTTTTTTAGCAGAACATGGTTTTCCTCATGTGGTGGGACTAGTTGACGAAGCACATATTGCATTAACTGGCCTAAAGACAACGATTGAGCATTCTTATGTTAACCGCAAAGATTTTCATTCAATAAATACTCAATTGGTATGAATAATTAATGATTACACATGTTTTTATATTATTATTCAAATCATGTAATGTTTTAGATATATAACAACAACCTTACAATTATTAACAGCAATCCAAGGTATGGCGGGTAAGTGGTAGACATTAGTATTAAATAAAAATTAAAAGTATTCTAATAATATAACAAAATCTTTATTTTAGCTCGACTCATGATAGCTACATTTAGTCTTGTAGTCAGGCTTTAATTTTTGCAACTCAGGTATGAGCAAGGGCAACGGCACGAATGTTTATTAGGTACAATTGTTAATTATGCAAACTTCATTTACATGACAATATAATATAATGTTTTTTTTAGGTGATAGTGGCTATCCGTTGCAACCGTTCCTGTTAAATAATATTCAAAACCCCAGGTCACGTGAAGAGAAAAATTATAATCAGCTATATGGTACGCTCTAAAGTTGAGCGATGTATAGGATTGCTCAAGAACCGGTTTAGGCGCATTTTAGGCGAGCGAAAATTGTGGTATCAACCAAATATAGTTGCTAATATTATAACCTCGTGCGTTGTATTACATAATATTTTAATACAGCATAATGTTCCACACGATGAGCCAATAGTATTGACGCAAGAGATTGATGTTATCTCGAGGCCAAATGAAAGGGGGTCGTTATTTGTTGCTGGACTAGAGAGTAGAAATGTTGTAATAAGCTAATTGAGTTCTAGAAGATGATAATGTAATTAAATAATAAAATAATTTAAAATTTCATTTGTTTATTCATTTAGGTTTAATTCAAAATATTATTATTAGTTTTATTATTAATATGATTAATTCAAAATATGTACAAAATAATTAAGAAAAATAAATAAAAATTCATGAATTAAAAACTTTAAATTATAATAATTTTTAAATATAATGTATAAAATAATGTAACCTTAAAATAGTAAATTAATAAAAAAAATTAACGTTGGTTTCTTAAAATTTGTAGCTGTATCGCGTTATTTTCTTTAACCGCTGCAATCAGTTCTTTTAAATGATCCCTATTTTAGCTCCTAATGGACCGTCGTAGGAGGAAATTGCTTTCTTGTTGAAGCCGTATTGCGTTCTTTATATACTCCATAATTGATTGTTTCTAGAAAAACAATATAATTATCATTTATAATATATGTTTGCAATATTTATTTTTTACCCTTGGTATATTGGCCGTGATACTCGAGGTCTTCATTGACTAGAAGACCCAGATACAACTGACGTGTGTGAGGTACTATTGCGCCTGACATCGTCAACAGCTGCAGGTTCTTCACTAGTAGTGGGCTACTAGTGAAGAGCGGTAGGAACTACTTCAATTAACAGTTCTACCGAGTCCTCCGTCCTGTTTATTTCTTCAGCCTACAATTAAATTAAATAATGAGTTATGGCTACCAAAAAAAATGAAAACTATGCACTTACGTAAGTAGGAGAAGGCGAAGCTTCTATACTTACTGGTCTTGCTGGCGGTGAAGCTGACTAGATTGATAAAGTTAAAATTGAACTATCTTACTATTTGTAATTTTCCTTATCCTTAAATTAAACCCACTTTCGATGGAAGAATGTCCATCTAGTGACTGCAAGTTGCACAACTGGATGATTCTCCAGTCCCATTCTGTTATTTCTGTGACATCAATATCATTTGTTTTCGCACCTACTTCTGCAGAAGTGATTGGGCCCAACCCACTACGATTTCGTTGAATCCTAATTTTTTTTAATTTGTCTTTCAATTTGTAGCGTAGTGAGTTCCATGTCTAAAAAAATATAATGGTTTATTTAAAGTGTATAACAATTAAAAAAGTATATTACCAGTTGCCAATTATCAGCTGATTTAACTAATGGCCCAATCTCATTTAATCTTTGGGCAATCTCATTCCATACTGTCCTCTTACTAGCAACTCCTCGCAATGATGCATGTTTACCTAAATATGTAACAACATAAAATAAAATAACTACAGTACGATTATTATATTTAACTAATTATTAACTTATCTTGAATGAATTCCAAGTTCTCTTCAATTAAGTCTATTAGGGTATTTTTTTGATGATTTCTCAATCTCATTCTTGACTAAAAATAGATGTCAGCATACAATTAAATTTTACAACACTAGATTTAATGGTTTGATGGCCATTAAATGGTTGGACCAGTACAATAACAAAATTAAATTATATTGTATAAAGTTACTTACCATTTTGAAACATAATTTTTTTAATATTCATAATTAAAAAGAGAAATAAAATTTTATTTTACTTCACCGATCACAACAAACCACAGCGACAATAAAACAAAAATTAGAAATAAAAGCAAATAATGAAATTCAAATTTTATTTTTCGTAACGTATTTTTTTTATCGATACCTAGATATGTACTTTTTATATTTTTGATATTTTTTTTATGGTTGGTTACATACACGAAAAAATAGTATAGCAGTTTTGGTTGCTCACAGTTTTCTATATCAAAAAATTATTTTATTTAACAATAATTATTGCCACTAAATTTGTGCATAATCCCTAGACTGTTCTGGTTTTAAATATATTTTATTTTCAAAATAAAATAAAATATATTCGCCGGACTGCTGCGGCGGGAGTTTTATTTAATTTTGACGTTTATCGTCTTACAGACAACGTCCGATGAAAAGTGATCAAATGACGGTAATACAGTTCGAAAAATACATATTATAGAATCCGCGAGTGAAATGCACTCTATATAAAAAATGTTATTTTCAATCCGCATCAAATTCAATGCGGATTTCAAATACTTGATCATATTTGAGGGTTTTGGTTGGATATTTAGGTGTACCAAAATTATGTAAAAATATGGAGAGTAACAGTGTATAAGATTTTAAAAAAAAATTAAAATCAAAATGATCTTCCTATATCGTTGTATCCATATGTTGCAACTTTTAAAAACTCCTGTTTGAAATATATTTATTTTACGGATATGAAGTATTTCCTAAACAACAACAAATTTCCTAAAAATTGCAACAACAAAATAAACATTTTTATGTATGCGTAAAAACTACGTATTATCGAATAAATTAGTTTCTATAATTACAAAAAACAAATCATCGAAAAATATTATTTTAAGTTGTAATCAAGACTTGTTTTCTAAAACTATCATACTCGTGCAAATTTCCATGTCTATCGGAAAACAGGTATAAATGGACATATTTGATATAAGTTACATAGAAGCGATGCATCAATTTTCCCGAATTTCCATTGTTTTCCAGAAAAGCAGACACTCTAGCGGAAACTTGTTTTGAGTAAACAAGAGTCTATTCTAAAGGAAAATCATACAGATTTTTAAAATTCTAGGGGAACGGGTAATTAAGAATGGATATTTTTGATGTAATTTACATAGTAGCGATACATCAATTTTTCTTCTTTCTCTTCCAAATCGACTTTTTCTCACTTAGCTTAAGTTGTTAATATCTCACTTAGCTTAAGTTGTTTACATACCATTACAGTCAGTTACTAATTTAAATTGTAATCCAAATAAATATCCTCTAAATCTTTAGTATGCTATCGGGTACATTTTCTTGGCCTTCTCTCCTTTCTGAAATAAAATTACCCCAAACCCTCTTGTTGATGCATCTGTAAGCAACTCTGCTTCCGCTTTATGCGAAAATATTCTCAGCACTGACTTTTTTTACTAATTTCTCTCTCAGTATACAAAACGCCTCTTGTTGTTTTTCCCGTTAAACTTACTATTTTTTATTACTTACAAAAGTGGCGCTACCATGCTTCTAAATTAAAAATAAAACAAATTTTCTTAAGTATATACCCTACTAATCCTACAAATCTCTGAACTTCTTTAACATCTTTTGGTTTTGCATATTCGTTCAACTTGGTGTTCCCACGGCTTAATAACCCCATTATTTACTTTATATCCCAAAAACTCATCTTGTGTCCCCATTCAACTATATTTCTTTAACTGCAATTGCACTTTATTATCGGCCAACATGCTTAAAAGTCTATCCAATACTATAACTTATGCTCCTCTATTGTCTTCATTGATACTTCTATCCATACTTATTGATACTTCTATCCATGTATCTCACATCCAATAGGTAGCTTGTTGTATTCGTTAAAGCGTTTAGAAAGCTGAATAACTCTTCGAGGTCTTTTCTAAATCTTCATGGTAAAACCCATTTTTTAAATTTAATGATGTAATATATCGTTTTCCCTGTAACTTATGTATAACGTCTTCTTCGGATAGTGTTCTTTTCCTCTAGCTCGTTTAACCTTCGATAATCAATGCACGTCCTTAGTCATCCGTCCTTTTTTTACCAACAAGACCTTACTAGACAACTCTTACTCACTTCTTCCTATTACAATCTCCCTTCAATGTACATCCTTAGTTCGCCGTCCTTCTCACTTTGTACCTCAAAGACGCTACTCTATATTTTTCTTCTTAATTCGAATTGCCCTGT
Organism: Tipula confusa; assembly: GCA_963556175.1. Lineage (NCBI taxonomy): Eukaryota > Metazoa > Arthropoda > Insecta > Diptera > Tipulidae > Tipula > Tipula confusa. The sequence goes on along the minus strand of OY744475.1, from coordinate 153,485,510 downwards.
CATCTCCTACTTCTAAATTCCGCCCATCACTCTACTCATCTCTTTCTATCTTACAAGTTTCTAGCTGTTTCCTATCTTCCTCGTCTTTCCATTTCACTCTTTTCCCTTTACCCATATTTTCTATTTGTCCTACTTTCTGATTTTTCCTCTTTAATCTAACCTGCTTCACCTTATTACTGTCTAAAAATTCTGTCCCAATATAAGATCATTCGCTGTTACGTTTGGCCCTACCAATAAATCAGCCGCATATTTATTTCCTCCTAAAAAATAAATAATAAAATTTTCCATAAAATCCCGTTTATCCTTCCACTTTTCTAATTTATTTCGGATTCCCCTTACCCAATTTGTTAGTTTGATTGCAATTACCGCACTTCCAGTATCTACTAATCCATTGGGAATCAAATGATTTCACCCGCAATCTGCGTCTCCATCCTAGTCTTGATTTCGCATGTTTGTAGTCCTTTCACAACCCTGGATCACTTAATACATTCAACCCTCCTACTTTTCGATTACTACCTATATTATAGTAAAGTCTGCTGGTATGTGTTATGTTCCCTGACATCTGTAGCAAATTGGGTTGCTTCAATCCCTCCGTCTACCAATTGAACGATTTATTTCTGCTGCTATACACACTGTGATTGCATGTGACCCCCTCCTTGACACCTGTAGCAAAGTAACGATTCTTTTGTTCACCCACTACAGTTTCTAGCCAAATCTCCACATCTCCACATACCTAGCACCTCATCGTTGCTCGTCCCATATCTAGTCTACCTTTTATATCTCCATCCTTCGTAGCCCTTGACATTAACCCCCATGTGGTTTAACAACCACACTTCTTCCCACAGCTCTTTCCTTGTTACTACCGCCTCTGGATTTATTCCCAATTGTAATAACTCACCATTTCTTCCTTTAACGATTGCTGTTGTTAAATTGTATTGGTCTATCTTTTCCATGGCCATTTATTCCACTTCCAAGAAGTAATTTACTAATGACTGGTTCCTTTTTGACAAGACTCCAGACACGTCCGCATTATTATGTCCCACATTATTTTCTTGATCGCGAAGTCCCTCTTCATTCCTTCTTTATAATAGTTCCACGATGCACTTCACTTCAATCACTTCATAGCCCTCCCCTCCCATCTCAATCTCCACTGCCCCTTTACTCCTGCACCATCATTCCCTCGTTGCTATCCAAGTAGAATGTAGGTAGCTTTCTCCACGTCCCCTAATTGCATTTTCATTGTTCTTCTCTCTTCTGTCGTCTCCTTAATCGCTGCTCGATTCGTATCTTCTTACCATGCGTTCCACTTTCCACAATTGGAAATTTTCCAATTTCCATGATTTCCTTTTTAATTCTTTAATTATATCTTTGCTTATCTCAAGCTCCGTTATTCCAAAATTCTGCTTCCTTCTAGCTTCTAATCTGTCCCTTTCCCTATTTGCAAAATCAAACAATAATTGTTCGTATTCTTCCGTTTTGCTAACGCTTGTTCTGAATTGTAATTACAATCGAGTAACTTCGTGCTTCACCACTTCCTCCTCTGATCCGCTTCTCTTAATTTGTTTCACTTCCTTAATTTTTTCTTTCATTTGTTTCTGAATACATTTTTACAAATTGTAGCCAGTTTATATTTTTGTATAAAATTTCGAATTAATAGTCGATCACTCGTATATATCTTTTATTTCCACGTGGTATTTATAATTTATTATTATAAATGATAGATGACGTGACCTATAAATAAAAATTCACACCCAACATGTATAAACTGCAAGGAACATCATCTTGTAAATTATATGGAAGCTGCGTTGTTGCTAAAGAAATACAAAAAATTGGGGATAACTCACGGCAAGGTCCATCATATTATAAAATGCCAGATTAACAACAATGCGAATAAGGAAATCTATATTTTATCCATACCAAGTAAATCCGGGAAGCAATGCACAAATCCACAAAAGACCAGTATTTGTTAGAGACATCAATGATACCACAATGTTTGAGAAAACATTTAAAGGCATCGAAGCACTTAATACTACGTATAACACTACGGAAGTTGAAGGACAAAATTAATCATAACCTAAGTAAAAAAAATTTACCAAGCTAATTACAAGTGAAATAAAGCACTTTCTGAGCTTTTGTCACTTTGATAGGTTCTTCGAGTGAAGAGAGTACTGCCGTATCGTCTGCAAATGCACGATGCCCTGTGGTATACCAGATTTAATTGGACGGACTGATGTTTTATAATAAAATTAAACAGAAGTCATGTGGTATAAGTATTGCTTTATTTTGTATTGTCACAAACAGTCCACATGCCACATCTTATCAAAAGCTTCTGCTTTGCCCATAAAAACAGAAGAACAAAATCTTTTTTCCTTCAGGGTTTATAAATTACTTAACTATTCCCTGTTCTTGTTCTATTGTTAAGTGCTCTGGGCTAAACCCAAACTGATGGTTTGATGTCAGCTTGTTCTCTAGCAATATAGACTTTAGACGCCCTAAATAGTAGTTTTTAAATAATAGTTTTTAATTTTAATTTTCCTTTCCTGAGATAAGAGCATATCCTGGCTCCTTTTTAGAATTTACCTCTCTCTGTAACACAGTTTCTACTTCATAGATAGAAAACTTCGTGACTGTGTGCTTCATTTGTAATGGCAATTCCAAATACATTTAAAGGTTGTTGTTATCTTGGAAAATTATTGATCAGCCAGTGGACTTGATCCAACTTCAAGAGAGTCCTTTGAAGGGTGATACTTCAATAATTTTTTTGTTACATTCATACAAATTCATTCGACTCATTCACACAAGTACAGTATACTACTTGCGCATAGTCCATGTCACCCTGTACAATTACATGAAAGATGGAGCAGCCCATGAGTTGTGCACACTAATAGGGGTCAAAGTTGTGTTCATCAATATCACCGATCGTAATCATGTGAAAAATTTTGTATCCTGCCCCAATTGAGATTCGAACTCGATATCGCCCGCTCCAACCGGTGCCGCTCTAACCACTGCGCCACTCGCTTGGTAAGTCTTATCTGTGTGATTAAGACACGCGAGTGGTCCGATGACAAGGCCAAACATGACATTGCTTTAATGTAATTACTTGCGATTTCTTTGGTGACGCAGAAATCTATAATGGCGTCTGGTATCTTTTTTATATCACTAGGCCAGTAATTAAACAAATTATAACTGCAGTGCCACCATGTGCTATCCCATCAGGACGGTTTGTGTCATAGAAATAGTATATTTTGATATTTTTAGGAAACTTCTGCTGGTGTTATGCGTTTCGAATATTAGCATGACATCAATTGCATGGTCTATCAAAAAGCTTGTCCATGTTGTAACAATCCGTTGTGATTCAAGATTGCTAATAATTCAAGAGTGCTGGACATTGAATGATTTGGAGTCAACGGTCGTTAGAATGTTAGAAAGATATGTAGTATCCATTTTGACCATTATAAATTATCGATAATATTTTCCAATCGTTGTGTGGAAGATTGCTCGGGCTGTTGGTTATGAGTTTTTGAATTTTCTGTTAAATGATTTTCTTGGGTACAATTTCCTTCTGAAGTTTGACTTTTAATTGAATCTTTTGTTTCAGTAACAAGCTGATAAGATGGTCCCGGGTTTGCAGCGGGCTGCAACTTCTCCACTCTTGTTTCTCTGAAAAGGGGAATCTGCATTTGTACATCTTGGTTAACACTGCAACCTCTATATAGTTGGCTGGTTAACTACTACCTCTGTACTCCACTTATTTGTTTCTCAATGATTTATGAGATGTTCACCTGTACATTTCACAATCTGGGTCTAAGGTTGCAGCACGTTTTAGTGCACGCATCTTTGACAAGTTGTACATTGCACCACTTTCTGCTGGTCATGCACTTTTAAATTCAGAAATCATACAAAGCTAACCGATATTTTCGCGGTAAATATGAAAAATGTTCGAACTAAAACAAATATCAGCAGAGGTTCCCCAAAATAGCATTCTGGAGGCATTATGAAATTTATTTTATAAAAGCGATTTTCACGGATGACAAAAGAATTCTAGCAACCGGAGCTAATGTAAAAGAGGCCACAAGACAACTGCAAAGGACTACGGACCTTATAAGTCACACCATTGCACAAAACTATAGAACTACTATCATTTATGCTATTTAAATATTTTAAATCTTTAAGTTTGTAACTTTTTTTTATTACATACTTGGTACAGTACAGCACAAATTCGTTTTGAAACGAATATTTTAATCAAACACCAGACAAAAAATTACTTAAACGAAAACTTTTTCAACGGATGTGGTTTTTAATTAAAAAATTCATGAAATTTTCGTAGATACATTTTTCTATGTGGTTATGTTCATGCATTATGGTCGCTTCTATAAGTTCTTGGTACAAACGAGTATGATTAATTTATCTTATAAATTCGTTATGATCATATATTTTTACAGTCAAAAGAATCTGTTGATAGTAATAAATAATCTGCACAGTTCTATATTTTGTTTAATTTACCTCAGGTGATGTTTCAGATAAAAGCAGTAAATACTGGTTTCTTGGAATGGAATTTTTAATAACTTATATGGTTCTGGAATGACATAGAATTAAACACCAACTATTTGATTTTTTTCTTAAGCCGCGTATCCACTATAGAGTTTTTTACGTAGAGGTAGAGAAAACTTTCGTGTAGAGTAGTGTATACGCCCTGTATACACTACTGTATATAAACTGAGTAGTGTATACGCACAGTAGAGCTCTACCCGCACTCTACGTGAGATTTCTATTGCGCGAAAAACTCTACAGTGTACACGCTATTGTTTTAGGTTTTGTAGAGCTCTACATTAGCTCTACACTCTATCTAGCATGTTTGATAAAGTTTTTTGCTCTACAGTAGAGAAAGTAAATGTATAGGTCCACGTAATTTTAAATTGGATTGGTCATTTCTTTCGAACGCATGTGTGCATTGATAATTAAATATTTAATGACATTTCTATTTGAATTTCGATGGTCATTCGCTTTCAATATTGTTGAAATGTTTAAAATATTGTGGTTGAGCACCAATTAAATTTCTTGAAAACACACCTATACCTTATACCTATATCTATACGCTCAAAAAAATAACGATAATTTCTCCAACAATTTTCAAATATAACATTGGTTTTGATAAGATATAGTGAGTACTTGTTTTTTTACACGTGTATCACTTGCCAAGTGATGTCCTTATTTTAACCAGAATTTAACGCAAGGAATAGTGTCAACTCCTTCGACATTTTTTCTTTTTAAGTTAATTGCCATTAAATGAATTTTATCATCTATTATGTTCATTGCACTAAAACCTCGTTCAGCTTCGGCGGAATTAACAGCAACTGCATTCAAAATACTACTTTACTTTTAAAGATGTTATACAAAGCGTTTTTTATGATCGGTAACTCGTAATTTGTAATGGCCGATTCAACACGGATAAAAAGAGACGACAGATGAAAAATACTTTTATGTATTTCGTGCGTCCGTTTCAATTTTTTTCATGTGTTTATATGAAAAGCCGAATTGTAGTCGAGTCGGAGCTCAAACATATTTAACCCGCTGTAGATAATAATAAAATTCAATATTTAATAATGCCTGTAACAACCGGTACGGCGAACTTTAAAAACTTTAACAACCGGTTCGGTCGTACCGGACCGTACCGGCTGAATATCACCACTGCCTATACCTAATCTATACTTCTCCGGCTGAAATAGATTTTCGTAAGTGCGTATTTTTCTTTTGAGTGATCGGAGTAACCAGTTGCAGTAACATATTGAAATTACTATATGACATACGTAGAAAATTTTCATAGGCGTTTGTAACGTTTACCTTAATTTCAGCCATTGGTCCACGATAAAATCCGGCATTTTGCTTCCTTTTCGCGATCCACTTGCGCTCCCAACACTTTTCTTGGTTTTTTCTTAATTTCTTCTTCAAGTTAAAAAATAACGGCACTAGCAGCTTATTTTGGCGAAAACTCATTTTAATTTGATTTTTTTTATGTAATTTGTGTACTCACTGTACGCACGAACGAAAAACTAAAAATAAAATGTCTGAAAATAAAATATTATTAATCGAAAATAAAATATAGTAGTAGCCGAGCGCTCTACCGTAGAGAAAAACAGGTCTACAGTGTGCACAGTCTGTAGAGCGCATTGTAGAGCTCTACTTAAAATTTCTCTACGGCTACTCTACTCAAAAGCGGTAGAGTCGTAGAGTCGCTCTATAGTGTACACACTGTTTGTAGAGACTCTACACTCTACACTCTACGCTCTACCGAAAAAACTCTATAGTGGACACTTGGCTTTAGAATAGTTGAAGAGTTATTTTTGTTGCTTAATATTTTGGAACTTATTTAAATAAAATTATAGACGTTGGCCAAACCAACTCACAAACTATTTGCATATTAATGTAAACATAACTTGTGATTGATATTACCCTAGAATTTTTGTGACTTTAAAGAGAAAAAACGGATATATAGGAACAGGTATTTTATCATATTTTCATATTCATCGTGTCGATAAAAGAATTTTTAATGTAAAAAATAAAAAATTCATGGAGATAAAATTTGGAAAAAACTATATAACAACAATATAATTTACAACAACAATATAATTTACATAAAAAAGTTGGTTTGTCATAAAAGGTACATTAATCATAAATTAAATAGTTATAAAAGTTATAACACAAAAGTTAATGGATACATATATGACCTCCATACAATTACCTATACGACCGAATTATCCGGAAAACTAGTATAATATTTGGAAAATAAATTGTCACATTTCATTTTATATTTAAATTTGGGCCATCTTAGTTGAGGGCCTCTCTTTTAAATTCCAATTATGTTTCGCTACGACTTTCGTGAATGGTTTCGTATTTTGGAGACGTCTGACTTAATTGAACCATGTGTATTTGCTCATACGCTGCATATAGAAATTATCATTTCTTACTTATAGTACATTTATAATGCCACGTAAAACTTTGTTTTGGAGTGATTGTATTATTTTTACATTTGTCTCATTAGTACATCCACAAAGCTGAATACCATATTGATTGATTGATTGACCAGGAGCTACCGTACACCCGTGTTATATATAACAAAACTATAGGAGTGGAAGGACTGTTAGTAATGACAGACTCGAGCCGGTTACTGACACTTAAGCGATCAATATTTAGTATTTTTTTTGTGGTGAAGGGAAAGGAAAGAAAAGTCGGTAATGACCGAATTGATCCGGTTTCTCGGTGGCCAACGTTCAACTATTATTAGCACAAGACAATCACAATTTTACTGAACTGCTCTTTATCCTGACGTCTTTTATCAGCAACTCCAAAATTCCTCCTGAGCTCCAAAACCTCATTTAACTACGCAATTGAATGCGTCGGCTCTGTTATAAATACCCAGGTCATATCTGACATTAATTTTTATTCCAATATGATTTCGTGTTGGTTCAGCGAACTAAGAAATTCAGAATTTACAAGTAGAATGCCTAAAATTCCCGATAATTCTCCGGAAATCTTCAATGAAATTCGAAAACTTAATAGTAAAAAACATAATGTGATTACTTCAATAGCTAAAGATCCTAGTCCACTCATAGATCCTAAAATAATTGCAGAGAAAATCGCGTCTCAATATGAAAAAGTTCATATACAAAACGACTCTCTCAAAGATCCCTGTTTCGAACGCAGTTAGTCAATAACTGTGTCAACAATTTTCTTAATCCTCCTCTTCTTAATCCAACCTTAATTAAAATGGTCGATAAAGCAGAATTTGTCAACATTCTTCAGCATCTTAAGAAAAGAAAAGCTCCGGGAGACTATAACATAGCCAACTCAATACTTAGAAATCTTCCAGATAAAGCAATATCACAACTTACCGATATCATTAACGGTATCTTAAAGACAAGCTGCTTTCCAGATTGTTTGAAACTCGGCAAAGTCATCCCTATTCCTAAACCAGAAAAGCCCTTTAATTGTATAGAGCGTACTCGCTCAATATCACTCCTAAATGGAATAAGTAAGGTGATCGAAATCCTTATTCTTAACCGGCTCCAGCCCCTACTAGACCTTATATTATATATATTATATATATATATATATATATATATATATATATATATATATATATATATATATATATACATATATACATATATATACATATATATATATATATATATATATATATATATATATATATATATATATATATATATATATATATATATATATATATATATATATATATATATATATATTTATATATATACACAGTTAAAAATCTTCTGTTTAAATGCAATAAAAGCCTTGTATTAAATTTTATACAATACAATATTCTATTATAATTTAATGCACACCACCGCTAAAAAATTGTTTAATACAATACCATTAAAAAGTAATATTATATTTAACATTTGTGATAAAAATGACTGCAGCGGTAAATCCATTATTTTCGCTCAATTTTACTCTCATCGAAAGTTTTTATAATACATACAATCATTAAAAATTATAAAACATAAACAATCGATTCTCGATCGATAATTTTTATACTCTCGACGTATCCTGGGGTGGGATGTTGTAACATCACTATCGATACTATCGAAAGTGATGATCACATCACTAGTGATGAAAGTCGGTATGTTGTATCATTTTCGACAGATAATCGATAATTGTATATTGCAACACTTTTTTTACTTGAAATGACAGCTGTTTTTGAGACATTTTAATTTTATTATTCTTATTAAATAAATAAATGAACATTTTTTTCATAAATAGTATGATAAATAATTGAAGCAATATTGGTGAAGTTATTTTGTTTGTTTTTTGTTAATAAAAAGTTCCGTCATCATCAAAACCTCAAAATACATTTTTAGAGTGTCGTATGCTAAGGGACAAATATTTATGACACCTAATACCCTATATATGATATACAAAATTCATATCAGAATTTTACTTTGTTTTATAATAATATTATAAGTTTTTATAATATTATAAATAAATAGACAAGCTTATTCTTAATTTTTGAAAATTATTATTAATAAATTTTAATTAAATTGTATTAATATTTGTTTTCCTTGAAGTCTAAACATATGTATCACTCAGATTTTTGATGAGTGATGAAACATCGAAGTTTTCGCTTGTCGAAAGTGGTACAACATACCAAAAGTGATAATTTATCGAATATCGAAAATTGTGATGTTACAACATCCCACCCCTGAATATTTCATTTCTATTTGTGTATCGTTAAGTGCGGATCGATTTTAAAATAATATCGATTTTTAATTTTCTTTTGTTTTTCAAGAAAAAAGTAATAAGATATTACCTAATTAGATTTGTGATAAAATACAAAATATAAATAAAATATAATTGTTTTAATTTAATGTTAATGTTAATGTTAATTTATTGTTAAAATAAAACGTAACATCAGTGTCAGCAACTTTGGATATGAAACCTATGTAATTTCTGGTAAGTTGCACGTTATTTGTAGGTTATATAATTTTTAATATGTAATAGTAGAAGTATTAGTTTTTAATATATTCATGTCATATGACAGTTTTCTAGTGATTTTAATATAATTTGTATTACAAATTTAATAGTAGTCAGCTTTCCACAATGAAACATTTGTGAAACCAGAAGGAGAAAAAAATCCTAAATTACATTAGAGAAACAAAGACAATTATTTTTGTTTTTTCTGTTTTGTTGTAACAAAAAATACAAAATAAAACAAAAAACCAAAAACGATTATCTTTGTCACTCTGAGTAGTTTAGATTTTTTTCTCCTTCTGGTTTCATAGTGAATAATACTAACAGTAAAAGTGTCATTGAAGTGTCACAGACGACTTTAATATTTTCTTATTAGTTCTAACTAAACTCACTAATTTAAGTTTCTTCTTTAATATTTTAGCTGCAAATGATATGGTTATATCTGTTTATGACATTTCATTATGAGGACTCCAAAGGAACAGTTTTTATTAATTATTTATTATTTATTAGCTCATATGTTTATTAATTAAGTTATTATGTAAAAACGACATAAGCTGAATTTTTTTAATCAAATAGCTTGTGTATAATTATAAGTTTTAACCAAATATGTATAACATTTAAATATTTGTAATATAAGTATTGGAATAAAAAATGTATGATAAACAATTATGTCTTTTGTTTTATTTGTTGTGTTATTATTTATTTATAAAATATATTAGTGATCATATATATATATATATATAAAGACCGAACTTAATGGCGGGCGAATTCCAATGTATCTCTTTTTTAAAGAAATAATAAAATGTGCATTAAAAAGAGTCAATTTTTCTGGTATTGCTTTTTAAAAAAACTGGTTTTTAGTTTTAAAAAACTGGTTTTTAGTGGGTGCTTTAAAACTAAAAAACAGTTTTATTAAAATGCAATATCTGAAAAATTGGCTTTTTTAATGCACATTCCATTATTACTTTTAAATAGAGGCTACAGTAGACTATAATGGTTGGTCCATTATATTAATAAAATGGTGCCACTATTGAAAATTAATAGAAACAAAAAACCTAAATTTTAATGGAACTTGTTTTTAAAAAAACTAATGGTGTCTGTATTGAAATCTAATAATCCAAAATTGATATTTTTTAATACAACTTGCATTTAAATACTTTAATAATTTCCTTGTATTAAAATGTAATGGAAAATTGCGTTGGACTTATATACAATAGAAGTAGCATTGTATTTTCGTAATTTTTCTTTACTGTGTATATATATATATATATATATATATATATATATATATATATATATATATATATATATATATATATATATATTTATATATATATATATATATATATATATATAAATATATATATATATATATATATATATATATATATATATATATATATATATATATATATATATATATATATATACATATATCAAATAAATGCAAAATTAACGGTTGCAACGCATCTATATATAACGCATATATAACTTAACGAAAATGATCAATTCAATCCATTCTTCTTTTTTTTTAAACCCGTTTCCATTAAGTTAACGGAAACTTTTTCAGTTTAATGACCTAACGAAATATTTTTCTATTTTGACTATATATCGTTTAATAAAAAGTAAAAAATTGTTTTTTTTTAACTGTACTCAAAAAAATTAACGAGTATTTAACGAAATATTAAAAAATTTTAGATGGTTGTTTAAATTTAGTGATCGAAACAATTTTAAACATCAAGTAATTTAGCTCAAAACATGGGCAATTATTTGATAGATTTTTTTTTGTTTTCACATAAATCCTATATAGCGACAAAAAAATTTACGAAATTGTGATAGAAGTTGACGAGCGATATCAGTGTAATATCCTTTAACTTTTTTCTGTTTCGAACAAAAAACCAAGATCTATTCAAAAACAGACTTAACGAAAACCACTTAGCAAAAAAACAACTTAACAAATTAGCAATTTAAACCATAGTTAAATCAAAGGTTATTTATATCATTAGCAATTTATTCAAACCATTTAATTTATTTTCATTAATTTAATTTGACGAAACTTTTCAAGTTTAACGAATCAACGAATAATTTGTTTATTTTCATTATTACATTATTCAAAAACTAACCAATAAAAAGTTATTAAATTATACTCAAATAACTTAACGAGTATTTAACGAAACCTATTATAAATACATTTTACAAGTTTTTGAAAGTAAATTAATGGATTAAGAATCTGATACTTAAAATATAATAGCTGTCGGCATGAAAAATGAAGTGTTTATAAAGCTAGTAATGGTTTTAAGAGGCAATTGGAAATATCATTATAACTTAACACTTTTAATTAAACATTGAAAAACTTAGCGAAACAACTTTTATATTTAATTTTAACGTGAATCAATGAGTCAAGTCATTTAACTAACAATTTAAGAATTGTAAACTGAAACGGTTTATTCACTTGATAGTTTCTCATCTTAAACTTCGAATGTTTTTCTATTTGTGCCATTTAGGCAAGAATGATTTAAAATCGAACTTAACGAAACTAAATTAACGAAAATTATCAATATCGATTAAACACATTATTAAAAATTTATTGGAATTTTAGTAATTCTAATCTGTTTTTTAAATCATTTACGTTAAGGTAACTTAACGAAACTTTTCAAGTTTAAACAAACGAATATTTTTCTATTTTCCACCTAGTCTCACATAAAAGCTTGAGCTAAAGTCATTGCACTTTCTTTTATTAAAAATTGTTTACATAAGAACTGAATTATCATAAAATACATATAAACTTTGAACTGTCAAAGAACTGTAGAGCCTACGCCGAACATTTGTCTACTTACTTGGCGCAATACTTTCGAATGGAAATTTTTGTGCCATCACCAAAATCGTCCCAAATCTCTTTTAAGCAGCCTGCATGTTTCTGTGGTTCACAGATACATATTAAAAAATATAACCTATACATTTTATGAGGACAATTATGTTGTTTGAAATTTCACCAGAAATCGGAGAGTTTTCGGACCAGCGAGTAAACCTGTCGATTATTGTTAAGCAATAGCGGTTACCCTAGCTGAGTGGAAGTGGTCCAATTAAATCGACGTTTATGTATGAAAAACGGTTATCTGGCGTTCTGGTAATTTCTAATGCGGTGCACGAATATCGTATCGTTCAAACGTATCGTTCAGAGAGCATGGTTTTGACGTTGTTCGCACGCCTGGATGCACTATTTGGCGGGTCAACCGAGTGACAATGCGTCTAAATCTGGGAGTTATACTATACGGACGCACGTTGTTTGTTGAAGTGTCACAGTACACTTGGTGTATGCTCCTGGAATGAGCAAATGTTTAAGATTAGTACCAAGTTTTAATGGTACCGTTTAAAATATTTTGAAGCTCATTGATTTGATCGTTGCCTAACTGATCGTAGTCGAATTGGACGGTCTGTTGAATTTGTGACAATAAATCAGCAGTTACGTTGTCATTTCCACTGACAGGTTGTATATTGGTAGTAAACTGCCCGATAAAGTCATGATGGCGGTTTTAGGGAGGTACAGCCTTCTTAATTTTTTGTTTGAATGTCAATGTCAGTGGCTTGTGATCGGTGAATAAGGTAAATGACATTAGTTTTTCGGTGAATAAGGTAAATGGTTGGGCCTTCAGCATATAGCGAAAGCCCCTAACTCCTATAGATATGCAGCCAACAAGCTCTCTGTTATATGTGATGTATGTGGCTCCTACTGCTTAATCAGATGCATTAACGTAAAGCTAGTTAAGACAAATACGATGCGTTAATTAGCTCGTTTTTGCAATTTTCGAATACAGTTTTGGCCTTTATATGACCACTTAAGCGGCTTCTTGTTTCTGGTTATCATTAACTAAAGTTTTCGCTGATTTTCGGATACGGTGATTTTCGGAAGGTTTTTAAGTTCTTCACTATGGTTGGCTTTGCAATTTTTTGAATTGCTTATACCCTCTCCGATAAAGGATACATTCCTTGTGGTGTAATCAAGTGCCCCATGAACTTAATTTCAATTTTACTGAAAGAATTTAGCCACACTTATCGATAATCCATAACGACGCAATTTTACGAAGACGGTTTGCAGATGCTGTTGATGTTCTATTGTATTTTTGGAAGCGCTGAGTAAATCATCGAAGTAAGGAAAGACGAATTCGAGTCATTGTATACATCAACATGCAGCCGTTGGAATGTTTGTGGAGCGTTACATAGGCCGAACGTCATGGCGGTGAGCTCAAAGAGTTCAAAAGGTATTATAATTTGGTGAAATCATATTACCGCGGCCCCATATACCGTCCGAAATTATAACTTTTGCTCTCGTGGGGAGCTGAATTCACGTAATAGTTATGCAAATCTCCCAGTTTCATCAAAACATTTTAGCCATGAAGCATTAATCTTTCGAGTTTTGCACTTCATCTTTATTTGAGTTTTCTAATTTACCAGCATACCTCGTTTAAAGTTGGTGAGTAAATCGTAGTTCGAGATGGAATTGTAGCCCAAAATAGGTGTTTGGACATCGGCAATGAGAAATTCCTTATTATATGATCGTCTTAATCCTAAGTCTAGCTGGAATTCATGGTGCCATAGGTTGATTTTCGTGACTATTTTCCAAACTTTATGTGATACCAGCAATGTTATATGGCATTAAACTGAGACTTCGTACGCGACTGCTTCATGTTTGACTTCGGTCCCGATTTCTGTTTTGGCCATGTAGCGACATTAGTTTTTCCATATTTCTGGCTAGTTTATCTATTTCGAGTCTAATTTAGTGCAGTTCGTCTGATAATCCGAATGATGACGAAGTTTTTTGGACTTTCCGCTTTTTTCTAGCAATTTAACAATTTCTTTAGGTATGTTAGAAATATTCACCCTCGGCAGTTTTAGTTAAGAAAAACTATTATGTTAACTATTAACAGTTTGTACGAGTTTTGCCTACAGTATTTCACCATAAATTAGAATTTTGATTAAATCGCTTTTACGTCATAACATAAACGGTTATAGGATTGGAACACGTAAAAAATGAATTCAACAGGACAAAAGGTACAAATATTTATTTCAAACCATTAGTTAGCCTTAGTCTGTTCGTTTTCCATGTTTCTTTTGCTGTTCTTTATCGAAATGTATATAGCCGGGTGAATGGCCCAGTTAATTTTTCAATCAATGTCAATTACAGCGATTTTGATTAAAATATTTTATCGCGATAAATATAAAATAATAAATGGATCCCTTTTTTTGCATTTTACGCGTGCTTTCTCCAACAAACAAAAGACAAACATTCTGCACTGCAGATAATTTTCTTTTGGTACGATGTGTACGAGGATTCAATCAAATAAAATGTAACAAAAAACTTGTTAACGCAATTTTGGAACCATTTTTTCGTTTCACTTTGTTCTTATCAAATATGCATGAGTGTATAAGAGGAAAATACCATTTCACTGCTAATTAAATTAATGCAAAATAGGTTGCGTGACTAGAAACTTTTGTTGCTTATGTTTTTTTATAGCTTTATTGCTAAGTGTTGTAATGTCAGAATATTATTATGTCGAATCACCAGTGCAAAATATACTATTAGATTGCTTTAGTCGCACGTGTGTGTGATAAACTATAGGATATATATTTCGTGCGACTGTCAATTTATTTTCAGTAAAATAGTCGACAAAAATTTACTTTTCCAAAAAAAGGCGATTAAGAGTTGTTGTAATAATTGGAATTTATTTAGTTAATATATGTAGTTAATAAGTGAGCCTTCAGAATATTTCTGGACTTTTAAGAACTGCTGATGTTCTACCAACATCAGCAGTTCTAAAAAGTTATAAAATTTTTTTTAAATTTAGATAATTTTAGTATTTTGATCAACTTAGTAAGGGTTACATCACATATTTTTTTAGTATCAAGTTATTTATGGGATTTTAGAAATTTCCAAATTTTTTACACTTAGGTCTACAATATTACATAATACCGTATTTGATTAGACTAATGGGGACTATCGTGGCGAGAAAATTTCGATCAACAGATTCCACGTGAATCTGATTGTAACGAGAGGTGTTATATAGCTGATTCCACATATTTGGTGATTCGCACTCTACAAAAACTGAGCTAAGGTGTTAGAGATGAAAATATATTGCAGCATAATTTTACCGATTTTTTCGTAGACCGGTGCTGAGAATGTGAAAAGCGCTACCGAAATTAAAGAAAATAATAGCACGGCCTTGCCACAAGGTTTTGTTAACAAAATGGAGGTCAAATCATTAGACAGCAAAATTATACGATGAAAAGGAATCTATAAAGTGACAGTACTTCGGCTTCATTGACGTCCTTCGGATGACACATTTACGTTTTATATCAACGTCGAAAACATGGGCCCACCAAAGAGAATATCCAGTAAAAAAATATGCTGGATAATCCAAAGCTAAGGCATTGCCTACTTTTGTTAGTGGAAGTTATGAATTTTTCGCAATTTAACAAGCAAGTACGCTTAAAGAATTTTGGGACAATTTTAATCTTTCGTTTGAAGGTTGTGGTCTACTTCGTTCTGTAGCACTCTTGCGTGACCTTGTTTCCACTAGACTGGTGAATTGCGGTTCGAATGAATTTTTCGTTAACAAAATTAAAATTACGGCTCACTCCAATTGAAATTTGCGGTATGGAAATAGCTGATGAGAGGGAAGGCTGGATTTAGTGACGAATGCAAACTCATGTATAAGGCGATAGTGACTAGCAAAGTTTTGGCTTACTTGATACAATACAAGCTACTTTAAGAAGTTTATTTGTATGATAGAGGTAATGGCTCTTTAACAGTCATGTACGTAAAGGAAACCAAATTAAACACATTTAAGAAGAAGAAGAAGAAACAAGGAATGAGGTCACTATGCAAAAATAAGATCCGAAAATGAAGATGGCAAGTCATTCGTCTGTTTTTCCGTCTGACGGCTTGCAATCTTAAATCGACTGAATGGTATGTTAGACTCTAGTACCCGTACGCATATGACATTTGTAAGCAAGGTTTGATGGAAAATCTTAAACCATTATCACGTTAGACTTATGGCGTGAAGTGATCAATTTACAATGCGCGCATTTCCTATATCTCATTGAAGAAAATAAGATGTAGATTGCGGCAATATATTTTGACAACTTGCTCATTTCCAACAATAAACTTCAAAAGCTAACTTGGAATGATGTCTACAGAAACAATATAAAATGAAGGACATTGACGAGGAAAGATGTGTGTTGGGCATGCAGATTTCGTGAGATCGCAAAGGAAATGTCGTTGGGAATAATTTCGAAAAATCAAAGCTAGTATATCCAAAAACTACGTTTTCAAATGGCCGATTACTATAGTGTAAGAATATATAGGATATCGCTGTAGGAGCTATCAGCAGGTTCAATAATAATACAGGAATTGCTTTTTAATTGTCAGTAAATCGACGGTCAACAACAGGATATGTTTTCGAACTGCCAGGTCAAAGCAGCAACCGACAATTGCTTTGTCTACAAAAAAATCTGAATATATGGATATGTCTTTAGCAATATCAGCGGCAATTTCGTGACGAGGTATAAATCAAGAATTAATAGGGGGGGAAATAAAAAACACAGCAGGATAAGACAAGTCGTCAAAAGCTATAATTACAAATGAGTTGGAAGAGCTTCGGAAACAAACCAACTGGCTAAAGAAATCAAGAAAAATCACTCTTTTTACAATCTCGTGGTAATTTAAAAGGTGATTAGATTGCAAATGTTGATATATGGGTTGCCAGTGGCAATTTATGACTCTCATAATCTTTTACATCATTTAAATTTTTGTATTTTTATTTCTATTGACGGGTGCATGTGTAGTTAAAAAATATAACAAGCTTCTCCAAAGCCTCATTGATTATACCTAATCAGATAGGAACATTAATATTACTTGTTCACAGCAAAAAAGACCGAAAGAATAACACAAAAACTCATCGCAGCTTCAAAGTCAACGCAAGAAGCGGTCATGAACATCACCATGCCATTTACATAGTTTTGAGTTGATATTTTCTATCAATTTGAATGTTCTACTGGAATCTATACTGGAATTTTTTATTGCTAGCACATAATTTTCTCATTAAAATATAGCCCACGTAAGAAGTCATGACGTCAAATTTTCTCAAGTTTTAACATCTAAAAGACGATCCAGGGTCATTCTAGATGTAATCTCATTTCCGTCGTCTGCAAAATTGTAGGACCATTGGTCACTACAAAGTTGGGGGTGACAGCAAAACGTCCCACACCTTTGAGCTGCGAAGCTCAGTTGGACAAAGATGAGAAGACACACTACCAAAATCTGGTTTACAATAGCGCTGTGAAAACCAATCACTGTACTGACTGTCACCCAGGCAATGCCAAAATATGGGATTGGTTTTATTAATTCTTATATTTTTGTTATAATGTGAAAGAATATTTTGTGAAAATATCATTCTCACCTCATTCGGTTAGCATGGTAACCCTTCTTTATTCAAAAAACTATTGCAACAGAGCTCTCCTTCTTACGACAATAAAGGGATGATTATTTTAAAGTTTAATGGAAAATCTTGGAACGAGCCTTAAGTCATTGAATAATTATAAATAGAAGGTGACACCGCTAACTTTGCAGCGACATATGACCCAAGTGTTAATAAATTGTACTACGAAATAAACGTTTCTGTGTCTTTGCTAAATGATGTCCACGAATATTTCTTATTTTATGTTATTGGTACGTTTATATTTCCAATTTAAAAATGTGTTTGTTAGAACGCATGTATTTGTTAGTTGAATGTGTTTGTTAGTAGGTAGTAAAACGTGTGAAGATTTAAAAAACAAAAATAAACAAGCTAACAGCATCATTTTTTTTTTATTCTTTTCTTTTGATCAAAAAGTAAACATAATTTTAACTTTTTTTTTTTTTTTTAATTCTTTATTTATTCAGCCAAATTTAGTAACATATAATATAAATTAGATTGAAAGAATTTGACAACTTATTCTATTCCCATTTTATATTAAAGACTATTTGGCCAAATTTAGAGAGAACATTGGCACTCATTGCTTCCTATCACAAATTTTTAATATTTCATCATATATAAAAGTAACAAATTTATTTTGCTTCTCCCTCTAAAGCGTTTTTCATAATTTTAACTCGTAAGGAGAAAATGAATTTTTTTTGTATCAATTGATTTTATTTTTGAGCGATTTGATCGTTTTTTTTATTACATGATATTTTTCGTTAATTAACAGGATTTATATCATTCCCTTGTGTTTACAACCGAATTTTTGACTTCATCTATGTAAAATTTCTATACATTTTGAATGAAATTTTGTTTTAAATTTTAATTTTGGTTTTACATATGCCTTCGCTGCCATATTGTGCCATTCTTCCCTTTTCGGTCATTTGTTTCTGTCTATGCATCATCACTAGAATTATTTCCCCCGCACACCTTAATTCTAACTTGCGTCTTCACGCAAAATTTAGTACATGGTATTTGGTTTCCACTCGAAATACTAGGGATAATCTTGATTTTCTTCCTATTAGTCGAATAAAAATAGAGGCGGGATGCTAAAGGGGTTTTCCATCATCCAAATATGACCATCTTTTGCAAATGGTTATAAAATATTGAAAAATAGTCATAATATACAGCCGAACCAAAAACGAACATAAACTAGATTAGTGGAGAATGCTTTCTCATCCCCCTTACCTTGCTACGATGGATTCATAGCGCTTTTATCGATAAGCCGATATATCAGATTTGATCATGGAATTACTCGTGCGCAGCGATTACTAATATGGGTATGTCTTATGGTGAATAGGAATCTTCGAGAGTGTTTTGTAGCTGGAGCAAACATCACAGTTGATGAACAGCAGCAGTTCCCATATCGAGGTAGCACGCATTTCTCTCATTAAATTCCATGAAAACCTGCCAGATATGGAATTAAAGTATCGTTGGTGTGTGACTTTACTTCACAAAGAGAAAGAAATCAAGGAGAATGTGTTGCAAAGGATCTATGCTGCCCTCTTTTTAGTGGTAGCGGTGGAAATATAACATGTGACCATCAACAATTTAGTTTCTAATTTGATATGCGACCACAATTTATCTATTTTAGGAACAGTAAACAAAAGACGGCGATTCGTACCAGTGAAATTCCTAGTCTTGTAAGGCAAAACTCAACCTGTCGATTAGTATTTTCCGGATTTTCAAACAAAATACACTATGTTCTTATATTCCCAAAAAAAAAGCTGGGATGCTTTTATTCACCATGCATTATGATAAGAGAATCAAGGATCAGTCAATAAACGAACTACGATTCTAGATTACAACGGAACCAAGGACGGCGTAATATGGACAAAATGCTGGGGAATACTCATGCAAAAAGAAGATTCGTCTTAATATCGACCGACATTCTTTCATAACATTTTGGATGTGGCGGCGTTAGCAGCACATATAGTATATATGGAGAATAATCCATTCCTGAAAACAAACTCTAGTCACTGGCGCAAATTTCTACAACAGTTATGAGAGCAATTGGTTATGTCTGAAATTGTAAGCATTCGCAGAATTCGCAAATAAAGCGACGTTTTGCTACCAAAAACTTGACTTTCTGATAGAAATATGTCGAATACTTAAACGATTTTTTTTAATTTAAAACAGTTGTCCATTTTTAATTATTAATGTTTACCCATTGACGCTACCATATGGGCCTACTCTGTTTTATTTATAATAATATATGTCAAAAATATCTTTTTTGCCACTTGTAGTTTAGTTGTGAAAAACCAAAATTGACTTTCCTCAAAATAGCCAATTGGAATGCAAACGGTCTTGGCCAACACAACACAGGAGTACAAGCATTCCTAATCGAGCACAATATTGACATAATGTTAATATCAGAAACACACTTCACCAAAATATTTTTTTTCAAAATTAATGGGTATTCAGTAAACGACACTTAACATCCTGATGGTAAAGCACATGGTGGTACAGCTTTGATGATTAAAAGAAGACTAAAACACTTTGAACTTGAGAAATATGACAAAGATCTTATCCAAGCGACAAATATCTACCTGGAGGAGTGGTCTGGAAACTGTATAATATCATCAATGTATTGCCCACCGAAACACGCAATAAAAAAGAAGTAAAACTTAGATTATTTTAACCACTTAGGCAATAAATTCATTGCGGGAGGTGATTTTAATACAAAACATACTTAATGGGGTTCAATAATGATGACTTCGAAAGGAAAACAACTCTATAAAGCTAAGGAGGAACTGAGTTTCGATTATCTATATCAGCGGACATCCAACATATTGGCCTACGGATAAAAAGAACATTCCTGATCTAATAGACTTCTGTATAACTAAAGGCATTGCACAAACGCTATGGTAGCAGATTGTTACGATTTATCATCCGATCATTCACCAATAATTATAACAGTAAGTACTGATGCCCTAAAGACTGAAGGTATGAAACGTCTGATCAATAAAAAAACTAAATGGGATCAATACAGTAAACAAATTGTAGAGAATTACCAACTGGATATTCCTTTTAGCACACCAGCAAATATTGATGCAGCAGAAGCATACTTCAGAGATCTACTAGAAGTAGTAGCAGAAAAAGCAACACCTAACATCAGTGTTTTTGAAAAAGTTAATAGACTTTCTAAAAACATCCAAAAATTAATACAAGAAAAGCGAACTCTCGGCAACAGAGAAAACAGAATACTGCTTATGGAAAGCAACTAACAGTTTTAAGAGTCGGGCAAACTTGTGTTCGCCATTTAGACTGCCAAGTGAAAATTGGGCGAGAAGTGATGAAAGAAAAGCCAATGATTTTGCTGTTCATCTAAAAAGCGTATTCTCACCACATTAACAAGTTAACAACTACATGCTACCAAACCAAATGGTGAATGTTTTGAATTTCAATTCCTCAAAAGTCTGAAAAAGATAAGACACAATTCTCGTTACATGAAAAATCCTTTTTACTAAGGAATCTGAAGCCAATACTAGAAGAAAGGCATATTACACCAGATCATCAGTTTAGTTTCCAAAATCAGCATGGCACTATAGAGCAAGTTCACAGGATTGTCATGCAGTCAAACTCACCTTCGAAGAAACAAATATTGTTCTGCTGTCTTCTTGGATGTTGCACATGCCTTCAATAAAGTTTGGCATAGAGGATTAATATACAAAATTAAAGAACTTTTACCGAAGCAGTTCCATGTAGTTCCTCAAAACTATCTTTTTCAAAGACAATATTTGGTTAAACAAAATTCAGCAACCACTGGTTTAAATGATATAAGCGCAGATGTTCCACAAGAAAGTGTCTTGGGACCAATTTTATTCTTGCTGTATACAGCCGATTTGCCTATTTCTAATGAAGCTATAATATCAACATTTGCTACGATGATACAGCTATCTCCTCAAACTGCCTCAAAGTACTTGCAGAATAATCTGAATAAAATAGAGAAATGGTTAAGGACCTTAAGGCACCTGCCCACCAGTTAAAATGAACGATGTAACTATTCCGCAGCAATCCAATGTCAAATACTTGGGGTTACATCTGGACAGAAGGTTGACATGGAAAAAGCATATAAAAGCAAAGCGTAATCAAATAAACATAAAATTTGCTATGATGTATTGGCTAATAGGAAGAAAATCACTCGACAATAAAGTTTTACTATACAAAGCGATACTTATGTTCATATGGACATATGGTATTCAGTTATGGGGATCCACCAGCGCATTAAATAGAGAATCATTTGTAAAATATAAAGTAATGACCTTGGATAAGCTACATAAACATTTTGTTTCGTATTTTATTTAGATTTTCCTGTTAAATCCGGTTTTTGTTTCGGTATTGCGGCTTTGTCTGTATGTGTTTATATTTGCACTAAATAAACAATGTAAAAAAAATCCTAAAAAAGTGTTTTTTTTTATAGTTGATACTTAAACCCTTAATTTAACTTTATCTAAGATACAAATGCCTTCAGCGCTATAACAACTATATAGCGGCAGAATCGTTTGGTGTCATTTCTATATAAAGTTATTTAATGCTTAAGTGTACCTGATCAACACAAGCGAATGGACTAAATCAATCAGAGCGCTTATGGTGTCTTTTTGTGTTTTGAGATATCTAGGAATACCTTACAATTATTTGTGTTTGTGCAATAGATTAGAGTTTTTAAATGAACTCACAATTTACTTTCATTCATGAGATCAAACTTTGAACTTTTCAAACTTTTGTCGTGGCAGACATAAAAATCAAGATAACCTACATTTTTATGAAATGTTACATAACCCCATGGGGTGTCTCATATTTTTATGAATTTACTGTTCTTTGTTATCACAATAATGTTCCAGAGTTTAATTTATAAATTTTTTTAATTATTCAAACTTGCTGCAACTGTGCTGGGCCAATGCGAACAAAAAGTTTAAATCGAAACATTGGAAAATTAAAAAAAAAACTACACCATGAATATGATATCATCATCGTGATAAGGAAAAAAGTTATGTTTAAATCATACGGCTATTCCACAATACTGGATATTCATTATATGCTTTGCCTTGCTATAATGAATGAACATACATATGTAATAGCAGCATTATTTGTAGCATAAATTGTACAAACATATATTTTTTTTTTTAATTAACATTGGACGCTTGAGACAGGCGTTGGATTTAATTACATTATAAGTATAACTAAAACGAATAACAGGGTGCTTGAAAAAAAAGTTAAATTAGAACTAAATGTCAACATATACCATAAAGTTATAGCGAGCAATTAATTGATTAGAACTGTTGAGGCATTATCACAAC
The DNA here is from genome assembly GCA_963556175.1 of Tipula confusa. Classification (NCBI taxonomy): domain Eukaryota; kingdom Metazoa; phylum Arthropoda; class Insecta; order Diptera; family Tipulidae; genus Tipula; species Tipula confusa. Next base: position 153,462,202 of record OY744475.1, on the reverse strand, counting down.
ACAAACCAATTAATAGCATTAATTTTATGAATGAATGATGTTATTTATAGCACGATAGCTAATTTACATACACTATACACTTATGTTCGTTCATTTATGGGTATGATCCAATTGTCTAAAATAATAAATTTTAATCTAACACAAGTTTTTTTAATACAGAATTTTTTATGATGATTTTGATAAGGAAACGAATGTTTTGTATTAAATTAAATTGGTCTTGAATCACTGTGCGGTGTATAGGAGCAAAAAAAATAAGATGTGCGGTTCATTTCTTTCACTATTGAGAATTAAGTACTTATCCTAAGCGGTGATACAAAAATATGAGGGGTGTCGTTGTTGAAATCTACTTTGCATTCAATTGTTTATTTATATATATATATATATTATAGTCTTTGTTATGTTTCAAAGCAATATTTTGGCACTATAGTAACTGATACATAATTTACGAAAGAAAGAATATTCTTTAGTCAACTGTTTAGTGGTTACTGACAGCAGTCTAAAATAGGATTTTACCTTTTTCTTTCCGAAATCAATGGTGACGAAAATCCTAAGTACGAAAGCAATGACGAAGGGGTGAAAGAGATTTAGAGGGCGCACTGTTCGATATCTTTTTTAAGCCAGTAGTTAAAGCCGTTACTTGACGTCTAGCTTTTGCAATTTGTTGATTCTAGCCATCGCTATTTACAGTTTGAAAAAAATACTAGAAAGGTTGTTTATGAACGATAAAATTCTAGAGGTTTTACTATATAAAACAATATATTGCCACCATTTGATATATATTTAAACAAAATTTGTAAATATTTTCTAATCGCAATTTTACCTTCATCACCAGTATAGAACTCACTATAAGCACTCTTCATCATAATTCACTGTCGGTCTTTAATCTCCTTAATAGTTTAACGATAGTATAAACATGGTGCAAAATATTATGTTGGCATATTTATTAATGTATACTCATAATTTAGTATGCGTTGATGTAATATTTTGCACCTAGACGTATACCAATACTATAATTATCCATCACAATATTTGGTTTGATGAGAACCAAAACTGTTGTTTAGGAAAAGAACAGATTTCTATTTCCGCTAAAGTATCACCATAATCTGTCAACACTACAATTAACATGTTACCGTAACTTGTCGAATATGCAACTATGCATATTGATAGTAAAATATTTTGTATATAAATCAAATAATTACACAATATTTTTGTCTAGCCCCTACCCAAGGTAAGCGATAAGTAGCTAAATACAATACCCACCGATCACCAGTTTAGAGTGCAAAATTATTACGATCGGATGAAAGAAATATACGAAGAGACAAGGATATTACTTCTTGAGGCAAAAGAGCAAGCAACACCATAGGACAATCTGCCAAAGTACCATATGTTTCGTCCTACATAATTTATAGTAAAGATGAGGAAGTTCCACCAGCAATACCGAAACTACCAAAGATAGACGATAAATTGCAGGAATACCGGTACAAACTACAAATTGCGAAAGCTAAACTTTTAAATAATAATTTTAACAGCATCTTAAAACAAGATGCAAAAAATTGTCTCAAAAAACACACTGTGAGATAAAAATAAAACAGCTAACAGAAGCATGGGTCTCTTTTAGCCGCAATCACGAGGACATTAGAGTACGAGGCCGTCATCATCTACTTGCAGGAGAAGCTGGAGAACAAAGTTAAAATAGATAGACGTCAAGACGACACTAAAAGGAGTGCCAAAGTGAAATTATCCACAATAGAAATTCCTTTGTTTTACGGGGACAGTGAGCAGTGGACAGCTTTCTACGGCCTGTTTAGTAAAACTGTACACTGTAATGAAGCTCTATCAAATGAAGAAAAAATGTATAATTATAAGATAATTATTTTACGGTGTGGAACACTTTAATTGCAAAATATCATGACGAACGAATGTTGGCCAGCACTCATATAAACTCACTACGGGATCTACCAACGCTAAGCGTGGAATCAGCCAGCTGTCTAAAAGCAATGCACAACAATTCTATTGAATGTATACATGCACTTAAAAACTTAGGTGTTCAAACAGAGCACTGGGGTGCGTTGGTAATTTAAATTCTGACTAAAAAGCTACTAAGATGCTGAAACATTGTATGTACGAAACTTCGATAAAAAATCCAAAAACAATACAAGAAATGGATAGTTTTTTACCTTCTTGCTCATTGTAGTGCCAACCACGAAATTACCAGCTGTAAGCTTTATACCTGTCTTAGATAGAACTTCTATCTAATTCTTTTTTCGTCAAACATGTTATGGAGCTCATCACAGTTTGCTCCACGATATTCAAAAGGAAGTAATTAAGAAATCGGAACTTCCAACAATGACTAACTTGCAGGCAAATTCTAAGCCAAAACAAGGTAGAGTCTAATTTGCAACCGCCATGATCAAGCTAACAACTTATTTTGGAGAAGATTTAGTTCACATTCTTATTGATCCAGGCGCGCAAGCTACATTCATCACCGAAGAAGTAGCAAATAAACTGAAACTGCCGATGAAAGCAAACTTTGGCGGCATGGAATCAACAGAAGCAGGAACAGCGCACTCAACAGTAGAGTATAATACCACTAGTCCAAGGTTTTCATCAAACTTTAAACTAAACATTAAAGCTCTGGTTTTTAAAAATATAACCGCAGGAATCTGCTTGAAGAAATGGTTGAACCGAACAGTTGGAACCATACAAAAAATTTGATATGGGCAGACCCGACCTTCCAGGAACCCGGTCCAATCGATATACTCTTAGGTGCCGAATATTTCGGACAGATACTAATGGCAAATCTGTTGAAAAGGCACCAAATGAAACAATTGCCCAACAAACGAAGTTAAGATGGATCATCACCGGCATAACAACAGCAAACGTAACTAGAGTCTTCAGAGCATGGTATCAACGACAAAAGAAATCGACGAACAACCAAAAAAGTGTTGGACGCTAGAAGAAGTAGACAATAAAAGACAATTAACCAAACAAGAAATCGAATGCGAAGATTTTTACAGAAACAATTACCAGCGCCAAGCAAATGGAAGGTATAAAGTAAGAATTCCTTTTAACATCAAGCAATTGTCCTATAAACCTTTTGGTTCTTCAAAGAAAACACGAAAGAGATGAAAAAGATCAAGGAGGAAAATAGAGAATCTAAACATTTGTATCTACCACACCACGCTGTAATCAAAGAAGCAAGCTCCACTACGAAAGTCAGAGCCGTCTTTGATACATCGGCCAAAACGTCCACAGGGGCATCAATAAATGGTGTCATGCTGAATGGGCCTACATTCCAACAAGACTTGTCGAGCATACTACTGCGTTGGCGAAAACACAAATATGTATTCACAGCCGACGAGTAGAAAAAATGCTTCGCCAAATTGCCATTCATAAAAATGACCAAAATTATCAAAGAATTTTATGGAGAAAAACACCAAACAACCTATAAAGTAGTACAAACTCATGCCGTACCCATCCCTCTCTTATGCAGAACATTCCAAGAACATTTGTATGCAGAACATACAAAAAAGTGGTATTCTTGGAGTTCAAATTTGATGACACAATTAAAAACCTAGGGTTACATATAACTACCAATTTCTAATAACAAGAATTCGACCACACGCAACTTGCTGTCCGACAGTGGAAAAATTTTCGATCCCCTTGGATGGCCAGCACCAGTTACAATGGTGGCTAAATTAATAATGCAACAACTCTGGGTAGCAGGACTCTTCTGGGATCAACCTATACTTCTGACCTTATCAGTGCAGTGAGAGGATTTCAAAATGTTTCTTTCCTCGTGAGAGGAAATAACCATACCTAGATGGGTCCGCTTTGAAACAACATCCTCAATCAGTATTCATGGGTTTTGCGATGTCTCTGAAAAGGCGTATGCTGCAGTCATCTATGCTAGGAACGTAAGTCAAGATGGCAAAATCCAGGTGACTCTACTTTCATCAAAGACGAAGGTAGCTCGAATTAAAACGGTATTATCAATACCACGACTTGAATTATGCGGAGCCATGTTAGTCTCAAAATTGATGGAAAAGGTAACTAAGTCACTGCAGGTGACCAATTTACGCGTAAACTTCTGGACTGATTCCATGGTAACGCTATCAGTAAACTAACAATAATCTAGATTTCGAAGCCAAATATCCTATACTGTTGCCTCCAAGGCATCATATAACAAAACTATTAATTGCAGATACACATCTAAAAACACTACACGGAGGAACCCAATTAACTTTAGCCTGCTTACAAACGGTTTATTGGTTTACTAATCAAAGTTAATTGGTTTCTAAACAAAAAGTTTGTTCGGAAATCAACAAATGCTTTCGGGCTAACACCAAGACACAACTGATGGCAAACTTACAAAAAGAAAGGATAACTCAAGAAATGCTAGCTACAGGCGAAACAACATGCCATTTCATATCACCCTCGTACCGTATTTCAAGAGGAAACTAATGCAAAAGTCAATGGATACCCCAAATATCAAATACGAAATTTGACACAAGATCCTGATTTACAACTAAAAGGGGGTATTATTATGATAATACCGAAGATATTGAACTCCCCGAACCAGTAAGGGAAAATCGTAGCGAAGATGAAAACGGCAACGAAGATGCTGTTAATAGTGATTTAAAGGAGAGTAATGGACATTAGCTGACAAAACCTATTGTACACAGAAATTCCTATGATCACTATGGGTTTAAAAAAGCGGATTGGATCCCCAGACTGAAGTGAGGAGAAAAAATTATTAGTATAATATATACAGTGGGGATAAATATATGATGTGCTATATGATACATTTAAAGAAGCTTGCAAAGCAAGAAAATAACTTGTTGATGATATTGAGTGGGGTAACGCCCTCACAGAAGCGGCAAATTTTTTGTCACCAAAAAAAATCAGACTTACCTTTGCATATGAAAATCTTATTAACGCATATGGAAATCTTGGAGACATTTTTACTCTTTGGAATAAACACAAATTAGGAATGATGGAGGATTTTGAACATCACTGGAAAAGTGATTCTGAAAACCGAGAATTTCTTGACATTGACAGTATGGTTCGACAAAACTCTGTAGATTATAATAAATTAGGATACCACAAACAACGCCAAATCTTGTCTGAATACGATTAGAACTTTGAACTAGTAAAAGAAGAACTAAATAATTATATCTCAAGCTCAATTATGGACAAAAAATGTCTAGGACATGGTGATGAAAGCCATCGATGATAGAGACAGCCAAACCTTAAAACTCTTAATAAAGTGTTATTTTTAAAAAAATGGGAATAGGGTAAGGGTAATATGGTAATCTTCTTTGGGGGAGATTTTAGGCAAATGCTGGCAGTTGTTCCACATGGTATAGATGGTACCATGCTCATTTTCAGCTTGAATTATCCAAATTGTTGCAAATTCTGGTTCAGTAAATTGGGTGACTTCTGATCTAAATTTTAGGGTTTTTCATAATAACCCGAACAAATTTAGGCCGATTTTAATTATATTTGGCCTATGGTATAGTTTAATAAATCATCAAATTTCTATATACTGGATTTCACATAGTTTAGCGTCAGTTCGTGTGTGACATAACAAATGGAGTTGGTTATGAAATTCTAACTGCAGGTTGATATTAAAAAATAAATGTCCCTTTTTAATTTTTCAAAGTGAATTTGTAAAAATCGTCTCAAAAATTTGCTTTCCCTTTAAAATATACTATGCTAACCAAAATAAAAGTGATTGGTCGGTCTACACTCAATCACGAAATAGAAAGGGACTACTATTTTTTAAAAAAATATTAGCAACGCAAACCAAGACTAAAAACCGTTCAAAATTATTCAGTCAATTGTAGTTATCGGAAAAATGGATAAATGCTTATATTTCAGTAGCCTCAAATTTAAGAATGAAACACCGGGAATGAGCTGCACGGATGGAAAAGTAAAATTTCCAAAATTACATTCACCTCTCGAACCATTATCAACGTTGGTTTCAGATGTCACTAACTACTCGAAAAACTTCTTGGCAAACGTAATAAACGCTAGTAAAATGTATGTCTCCAAATCATTGCGTTGTCAATATAAGTATGCGAAAATCGAAACCTAACGACTCCTCAATACCTTCGATTAAATCAATCTAAGTTGCGTTCCAAAGAGTACACTGTTTACGTATTCATTGACATGGGCCAAATGAGTGGCAATATGGGAAAATAAAGGAACTTTTATTAACTGGCTAATCATCATTGGATCGTCATGCTACTGCGACGCGTGTAAGCAAACCAAAATTGAAATCTTTAATGTATAGTCTTTATCTTAAGGTTGGCTTACATATTGTATGGGCCCATGTTCGTAGCACTTAGGATAAATGTATATCCTTAATATGAATGTCTAGCAACAAACACACAGCACTACTGTACAAGGTAAAGGAAGTATAAAAAGAGAGTAAGATAAGCGAGGAATAAACTAAATAAATGAGAAAGAGAATCAAGATTAGACAGTAATTTTACGTTCTCAATCATTCGAGATGCTTGGTTTCTCGATTTGAGAAGCTCAAATGTGTCAAACGTAGCCAAGCTGAATTCACATTGGAAAAAGGGTCGGAGAAAGGGCGGATCTCTGAGGAACACCAGCGTTTAAAAATGTGGAACAGAAGTCACGCCATCCACCACCACTTGAATTTTGCGATAGAGAAGAAATTCTTAATCCATGAAATTTACGATCCATGAAGGCCAAAAGCCCTCAATTTGCAAAGCAAACCCTTTTGCTACACGCGATCAAATGCTTTCCAGATATTGAGCGCAATGACTTGTGATTCACCAGATTGATGAATGCTTTTGTTCCATTGTTCAGTGACAACAATTATTAAGTCATCTCTACGACCTCCACGAAAACCATACGATTGGGCGATAATTTGAAGGGTCCTATTTACTGCCTTTTTTGGCGCAAGATATTTGTCAGCAGTTTTCCAAAAGGGAAAATGCCAGAAGACATAGATCGGTTAAATAAACATAATAGTGGCTTTGACAGGAATTTAGTCCTCATCTTTCAGAGGTGGTATTGATGATTTCCTACTATTCAAGGAGTGTTCCTCTTATTTGCGAGCAAAGAACCAAAACGTCCAATTGCTATAGCCCTGCTTTAGGACTTGCCGAGACTCTTCCCGAACCTTTTTATGGTAATTCTTCTTACCTTGCGACACCGTTCGCGTTGAAAAATTCAGCTAAATTTTCATTTGACGGGTTCTTAACAAATTTGCTGTAAGTGGCTTCTTTATTGGCAGTTGCTGTTCTGCAGTCGTGATTATGCCAAGGATTGCCTTTTGTTGGCTTAGAAAGAGACTGCAAGGAATGAACTGTTCCGTTTCCGTGATAATGACAGTCGAAAATAGAATGGATGCACTATCAGTATTACCGAAAGCAAAACAAGAGTGCCATTCGAATTCTGGAAAGAACTTGTTCATTACTACCCAGTCCGCATTTTTATAGTGTCATAATCGACGTTTAGACGGAACATTCACTTAGCATGCCCACGATATTGGAAATTCCACTGTAATAAGCCGATGTTCAGAGTTTCCTTAAAGAGAACTGACGGAGATACTGTAAATCACCCGTTTCGTTGACCCGATCTAATATTCTCGTAGACTAGTCTACAAGCTGTGTTATAGTTAGTTTAAAGCTGCAAACATTTCAGCCGCCTCACCAGCCAGTGTAACGGACTTAGAATAAGGAAGCCACCAGTCATTGTGGACAATGCTTGCATTAACCGCATCTTCACGCAAGTATAGTCAGCCAAACTTCTTATACCAAATTCGGTTAGACACCTTCTGCGACAAGCAAAAGACACTATATTACCCACTGTCACAGCGGGGATAGTTCGACTACAGGGGCCAGTGAAGCGGTTGGAAGTGGACATATTTTGTGATTATTCTGTGTAAATAGACAGCAATTAGATTGAGACTTAGTGTAACTAAATGGTGCTTCAAGTTCACATACATTCTTATTAGGTTTTAGATTATACTTAACTTTTTGCTTGGAGGCAACGACGCAATATTGACAAAGTTCGCCATTCGAAAAATTGCTTTCATCACACTTGGCAGAAACGGAATAAGGATATGTGGAGACTTTAAGATCACGGAAAACCCTCATCTTAAAATGGAGCAGTATCCAATTCTAACTTCGCTGTGTTATTTCAGCGGTTTCAAGGTGCTCAGAGATTTTTAAAAATGGGCTTTAAAGGACGCATACCTTCAATTGAAACTGGATGAAGAATCCAAGCAGCCCACGGTATTAACAACCCCTTTTAGATGGTTTCAACATCAGTGACTTCCATTTGGTATCGCCAGTGCTCCTGCAAACAGCAAATTATCAACGTTTCATTGAGCAGTAAGTCGAAGGGTAAGATCTTGCCACAAAACTATCGATTGTAATCGAAACAAGTTTACATTTTTTTAACGTAAAGTTGAAATCTCAAATATTTTTCTCAAATTTTGAGCCCCTTTGAATGAACTGAGAAGAAAAGATACCAAAGAATATAGGTGATAAAGAAATGCTTGTTAGATGCTTTCTCGTTGCACATCTAACCTGATTTTTCTGAACATTTAATAACGTTTTCATAAAAAACTGTCGATGAACATCAACAGGTACAGATTAGGGCAGAAAAAGAAAAAAACTATTTTAATCATCTTTGGTCGTGAATTGGTGTTGGTTACGGAAATTCTCACCAGTGATGTCTCTAGATTTGGACAGTATTTTTTATTGTATTACAATACAATTTAAGCTGACACATAAGCATGGAAATGTTGACGCAATCTCTCTTGTCTCTCGCAGTCTACGGCGGAAGGTGTTACAAATGATCCATGTGGTAAACTGGAGTGTTGCTGGAATGAAACAACTTGTTTAATGATACTATTATGAAAGATCTATGATGAAAAAGAATTAAATGCAAAGTCCTGCAAAAGTTGTCAGGTAGAGGCCAAATCCAATCGACCAAAACTATTTATTAGCTGGTCGAGTGCAACAAAATCATGGGAAAGCATTCTGATAAATTTTGTCCGTCCATTTCTGAATCACATGTGGTTAATTTATGTTGATATTTATTCCGATAACCTATCCGATATTACTGCAAAGTCGACTACCAGACACAATTGTGTGGAACACTAGACCCTTAAACATTTCCATACTATTCGTCAAACGGATAAGCAGAATGTTTTATCAGGCCATTTAAGGTGTCCATTGCAAAAGTATTGAAGGAAGGGTTGTCAACTGATCACAAACATTTCACATCCCAGAACACTTATCAACCAACACCATCATTTGCATACCGCACAGAATCTCAAACGGTGATTTGTCGTTGTCCAAATCACAATTGTTCCACAAATTATTCAAAAACGTTCTCGAGGTCATGTAACGAAAAGCAGAAAACGAGGACAAAGTTTGGGGTCGACCAATCAGTTTATGGGACGAACTTTGCAGCAGACCCAAAATATCTGACAAAACCATTAAGAATTAAGGGCGACATGCCCTGTCGGCCCTGTTTTCACCATAAGCAGTAGGGTATAACTTGCTCCACCAAACGGTATATTTTAATTATCGTAGCTTTGCAAGGGTTTTTCTCTATAAATTATAAAAGGTTAGGCACCTGTGCTTCAACGACTTGAAAACCACAATTTCCAAATGAACTTTTTTTTGTAAACCTATTCAACAAGTTTCATTTATCATTTTCACCTAGACAACGTTATCAAAAACAAAAAATAATTTAATTTCAACATTTTAATAAATTTAAATATCTAACCTTTCAAAGCTCCATCGAACAAAATAATTTCACCAAGCTCATTAATAATAATATTTCTTTTTCAATTAAACATTTTTTTTTTCAGGTCGGAAAAGCTTATTTGTATTTAACACTATTAATTAACACAAAAACAAAATGAAAGAATTTTTTTTTCTGCCAACATAAAATTAATATTGAATCCACAAAGGATGCTCCAAAGCTATACTATGTATATCAAGATTCAAAAGCTTTAACACTTTTTTTTATTTTATTTTAGCATCGTCGTAACTCAAACCACTTTACATATTATATTTAGATATTTACTTTTGTACGTACTCGTGTTATATTTACTTTACTTTTTCACTTTACGTTTTTTCAACTCACCAAAACACTGTAATTATACCATACACAACACTCACAAATCATCACTTTATAAATTAAAAAAAAATAACATAAAAAAATACGACGACACAATCATATAATTTAATAAATTTGATAAGCATAAAAAAAATTTTATGTCCCTAATTCACTTAATTAAATTTGTAGAAAATGTTAAAAGCTTTAAACACAACAAAAAAAAAAAAAAGTCTCAACCAATTTTACCGCTAACACAAATTCCAAATGAAATTTGTATCTTAATTTTAAGCAGCTACTACGCACCCACATCTGCTCTTGATCGGATTCCGTTTATAACTGAAACGTTTTCGTATTCGTCACACTCAACATACTCGAGATAAAATCTTCTGAGTGAAATTTTTATTTTTGTTCCAATTTGAGTTTTTTTTAGTATTTTGTGTGACGTCATGAAAAGAAGTAAAACGAAATGAAAAATTGTTTGTATACTAAAATCTACTGATGCTCAGTGAAAATAGAGGCAAGCAAGTGTTATGACTTTGTGAGCGTGTGAGTCGAATTGTGCGGTGCGAGAGAAAGCCAATTAATATGGGGGTTGTTGTTGTTGTCAATCAATTTGTAATTTTTGTTTTTTGTCAAAAGGGGAAAGATAATAAACCGCAATTTTGTTTTGGTTGGTATGGTGTTATAAAACGGCTTATCAAAATATTAGTACATTGAACAGCTACTAATTAAAATGATAATGGATTTACTCATAGTAACTCGCCGAGCAGGGTGACTAGTAAAATTCTATAAGACAATGTGGTTGCTATAGGTAGACAATGGAATTTGACGGTTCATGATAAGTCACGACTGTGGGCACAAATAAAAATATCAGTTCAGAAACATGAACACATGTTGACCATGTAAAATTGATCACCATGCAATTGACTATGTATTGATTTCTAAGGAACGTCTTTAATCACCCAAGATATAAGTATTTATCGGTCGGCTATCCAATTCATAGGCAGTAATTAACAATTGCGTTTGTCTAAAGTGTGTTTGTCTAAAATTACTGTAATGGCTCTAGTGTGGGGCAAGGAAATAAAAAAACGGTACAGAAATAGAATGTCCAACCAAGCACTGAAATATTATGCAGATGATATTTGTGTGATTGAACTGAATGCCAACTAATGGATCCACGTGCACGAAATTCGACTTTCGTTGGTCTCCAAACCAAAGTGTCCAAAACAAAATATGTCACATTTCACGCTGTTGGACTCTAATGAATGAGAATAAGAGTTCAATTAAACCAAGAGATTAAGAAATTATGATGAAAATTTCTGATATCGTTTAAGAAGTAAAAGGACAACGAGTAGCAATCGAGCCGGCTTACTGTAGCAATATCTAAAAGAAGAGGGCCGCTATTTGTCATCGCAGAGATCGCTAAGGGCGGCGATGGCTTATTGTTCATCTCAGTCGGAACTAAACTTTTCTCATCAATTGGCACCAATAACGAAACTGGCAACACTTTAAGTAAATCCACTATAACAAACATCGAACGACATCGACACGAATCAGTTAGAAATTGATTCCGAAATAATGAAACGGAAATGAAGATGGACTAGCCATACACTTAGGAGGCCGCCAAGTGTTATATCAAGGATATCATTGGACTGGAACTCGCAAGGGAAAAGGCCCAGCCTAGTAGACGCACTGTACTGTTAAATTGGAAATAAAGGGAGAATGTCACAGTCAAAATATCCAGAAGATAGCTTCTCAGTTTTTAGATCATTTAAATTTTTTGTGGACCAACAAATAGAATTAGAATTATTTTACTAACCATTTGTTTCCTAAATGAGGAGTGACTCATAAAAAATTAACTTTACTATAATTGAAGATGATCTTTACTGTATTTTGCGCAGCAATCATTTGTTTCGATCTGGATGGTAAATTTAAAAAAAATCTTAAAATGTTTTTTTCATTTAAATTCAGAGCCTGGAATAGTCAGCTACCCTTAGATACCCTAGAATACCGGATTACGAAGACTGCATAACGTTAAACAAATTTTCAATACACAATTAGAAACGTTTAGAAGCTCAAGAGTCAACGATCTTCGTTTTGTTCCAGATACCGTAAAAACAGAATCTCATGCTGTACACACTTCAAATTTAATAAACTGCCTCGCCTATCACGACCAAAATAGATAGGTATATCACATTAAAATTAAAAACCATTGGATCGAATTAATACTAGCGCTAACCGTTCGAAAATTACAGGTAACAATTTTTCAGGATCTACTTCCTTAATGCCTAATTTTAGTTGTCAAACAATGCTAAAACGATCCAGTTCCAGCACACCGATACCGATTCATTTTACAGTCGAATATGGCACTCCTTCAAAAGTATTTTGTCCTCAATGTATCTGCCTCAGTGCTTAAGTGTTATCAGCAGAGCTAAACTAAAATGTACCATTCCAACACAATGTCGTCGACCATATTCTTTTTTAGGTCACTTGCCAGCTGCCGTTTCACACCAAGGCTACCGATTCATACACTAATCTATTTTAAACAGAAAGTTCAATATTTCCAGAGAGTTCAAGGGACATTGAGATTCCAATTTTAGTGAAATTTGACTAATCACCCTGTGAACTATTTGTATTCACGTGCATATGGGTGCTCTATAACTTAAAGATAAAGACTCTTGTTGCAACCATTTACATTAATTTTAACAAATATACACCCGACACATACCGGCGACCGGTAATAAGAAAAGATTATGCATTTAGCGATAACCCGCGATCTTATTGTGGCTAATACTTTATTTTCTTATGGAACTATCTATATGGAAACATGGACACCCTCATAAAACATCACCAAGCTAACTTGCTCGTATATCGTTATTTCTAAGAAACGGTTGCGGATCATCCAAGTTGTGAAAACATATCGAGCACGGCAAAGCTACGATGGGAGTTTTGTGCAAGTTACAGATCAAATGTAAATGCGTTAACCATTTCATATGTGAAAGTCTGCTAAACAAAAATAAGAAGTTTTACGTCTAAAATCCAAATGTCACTTACTAAATGTAAATACTCTGCAAATATCGTTTACCTGAAACTCAAAGTAAAACGTTCAGATTTTTCATTATCTGATTACTATTGACGAACCGAGGTAATTATCACGGCAAATTGACTGACGACAGTGAAATGTACCAACATTCAAAGTTTAAATATCAATCATAGGAAAACCCGATAATAGGTTTGCGGTACATTTAAGCCAACACCTTAAACATCACAGTGGATGATGACAGTATTATTATTTTACAGTATACAGGTGACAGTAAAATAATAATACGCTGCAAAATTAACCTTGGACTTTGTTTTTTCAATTTATGTCACATTTCATTTTGTTTACTTAAACCCTGTCAACTAACTCACCTAAACTAAATAAAAGACAGTTTATTTTGCTTAAGACAGCCAACAAGGATTACTATGATATCTAATGTACGAGATTATCATAACTTTAAATCTTTTAAAATCATACCTAATTTTAATGTTAGTCGAAAATATTAGTACATTAAGTTTCATTTAGGTTTTAGTACTTTGTACTAAATCGTAAGATGGAATTTGTGATTACATTTCATTTTGAAATGTTAAGAAATCGATTCAAAGAGCAATTCACAAAACAAAATGGCAAACACATATATTTCACATTATAAAAAATGTGAGTCACCAGATCGAACTATATTAAATTAGCGATCATCTAACTGGATTATTTTGCTTGGTGGTCATTTGTCTAAATTATTTCTAGTGGTAGTTGTAGTCCTAAACTGTTAAAAGTGTTCAATTATTTTTTTAAATGCCATTGTCGATTACTCCATTGGACCTCGCATTATGTCCGTTTTATGGCAAGTCAAATAAATGAACATCAAGCATTTAAGTAAACCTATTTAAAATAACTTAGTTACTTAACATTTAGGGGTTTATCGGTCTATAATTTTAAAACTTTTATATTTTTGATATTAATTAAGATACCAAATTTCACATTTTATCAGAAACCTTAACTAGCGTGTCACTTAAAAAATAAAACCACCAAACTGCATATTAGTAAGTTATGATAAAAATCTCAAACTGATTAATTAACCCACAATTATCAGTATTTTTAATCTTTATGCAGGGTGTTAAGTTGACCGCCAAAATATTGATTATAAACACGTGATTTAAATTTTCCTAGGTTGACAACTAAAAATTAAACACGTTGCCAGTTAAAACCTGATCAAGTTGTATGAAATGGATAAATACGAAAGATATGGTATATTTACTTAATGCCACAACCAGTCCAAATAACTTTCAATGTTTTTAAAAACGCTACCTTGTCATATTTTAACATAACAAATCATTAGTAAAATGGGTTACATTTTCCTAGAAACATAACCTGCCTATCTACCTGTAAATTGATGTATGAATAAATAAGTGACTTTTCTAAATTTCTCCAAACATTTCAAAACAAAAATTTATTATTTTACATACAACATGACAAGGATCGTTTTCCGAGAAAACGATGAAAATTCTTGTGAAAAACAATGGAATTTTAATGAAATATTAAAAATATATTTTATTTTATTAGATTTTGTGGAAAGAATTGGGGAAGCATGCACGTTTTTTATATTTTTAACTTAAATCCATCAGTAATATTTGAATGAATATTCGTTAAATATTCCCAAGTTGGCGCCATAATAACCCTTATAATATTGTCGTGGAATTCATTATGGCATCTTAACATAAATCAACACCACAATATTTAGTATTTCAACAGTCACCATTCATTTATTCAAGTTTTGGTTAACAAATATATCAACAGTCAATTTGTCAACAACCAACTTCGTAAATTTATCATACAAAAAAAATTCGAAGACTCATACCAAAATTGCTCCATGCAATAATTAAATAGAAAATTCTCATATCATTTTTCCCCATTAAGTTTGAGTGATTTTTTGAAACGTGCTTGCAATGGAGGGGTATTTTGTTTACATTCTCATAACAACAAAAGAGCGAAATATTTTCTCAAACAAACCACGTTGTCTGGAAAAATAATTTCATTTATCATTTTCACACTCAAACCCCATGACATAATAAAACAACAATACGAAATTAGAATATTTGAACATTTTTAAAATTAAAATATTTTAAAACCGTTACTAGGTAACGAAACAAAAATATTTTTATCTAATCGTAGTAACCAATAATTTTATAGTGTTATGTTTTGTTTTTGTTTTATTCAGTGTTGCTTACATACATGATAAAATCGCATCCATTATATGAGAAGGTATTATTAAGTAGAATAAAATGTTTTAATCGTAATTATATTTCAGGGTGATAAGTTTAATATATATGCTGTTGCTATAATGGAAAGAGACAATTGCAGGTAATTTAAAATTGTGTTATTTTGTGCCGTATGATCGTCAATCAATCAATCAAACAACCACTGAACGGTATCACGATTGAAATTGAAGTAAAGACAAACTTATGGTTTTCAAAATTTTTGAATACTAAAACGATTTCTGACTCAATCTAACCCACATAATCGTTTTTTTTTCAAACATTGCATCAGTTAAAATCAAAAATGGCGTATACCAAATTTGATCATATATACATTTTCTCCGTTATTCATTTTATTTACAGATTATAGCAAAACCTACAAAAAGTATTGTACCAAAAAAGAGATATTTGGAGGAAATATTGCTCTTTCTCAATAATAAGTCTTCACTGACTGAAGTAAGAAGAATGGCAAAACTTTTCAAGAATGCACCAACCATAGTAGAACCCACTAGGAGTTCAGCCTCGTTATGAATACCAACTTTTGCGAAGAAAGTACTTCCTGACTTTGTTCCCAGAATATTCTGTTTACAGAATAGGGCAAAATGATGACCAAGCTATGATTTTGATAAGTATGTCATTGGAATTCATTGAATTTGAAAATGCATTGAGTTATTGTAATAATACATCGCCAGAATTGGACAGAACTAATTCAGCCCTCCTAATGGATCTACCAGTATTTGGCAAATAACAACTTAAGACCCTTTTTTTGTAATATTTACACACATAACATCGACTCAGCAATAAATCAAGAATGCAGGAAATCAGAGAAAATCGGTACAATTGTCTGGGACTAAGTATTAATTGCAGAAAAAGACAATGCATCGTTTTCTCGAGAAAACACGTCTCCAACAAGTGCAACATTATTCTAAATAACATTTTGGTTGGACAGATAGGTTAAAAATATTTTGCAAAGCTCTTTAGCAGAAAGCACTGGCAAACAAGATGGGGTTCTGATGAAACGGGCCGTACGACATAATTGGATCTAATCACTACTACCTTAAATCTCCTCAGAGCCAACATTGTGAATTAAGGTGATGTGATCCGTTGATTTTCTTCCTGTTCATAAACCAGCTTGTTAATTTCCTTATTTTTGATAAATTGATTGCAAATGAGATTCTGTCAAAGTCAAAAATTATGCGTTTTGCCTTTGCCGTGTTTTGTTAGTACATTTGTAACCTAAAATGACCACGTTTCTTAATGTACTTCCTTGCATCATCACAAATTCAAGGTTTCTAATTATATTCTTGATAGCGGAGTATGTCTGAGGCAGGCTTGGCCTAGTCTTCTTTAGTTTGGTTCCAACGTTTATGTATACTTATAGTGACTTCATTTCTTTAGAAATTGAGGTGGAATATATTCAAGATGTTGTTTCAGTATCTTTCAACCTGTTTGTATTGAATTTCCTACATTTGAATTAGTGTGTTTCACTTAAGATCTAACGTGATTTGAAATTTTGCTATTACCATTTGATGACCGCTGTGAACGTCTGCGTTCTTCATATCTGACATTTTGAAGTGATTTGCAAAACTTCTTGTTGACCATTACATAGTCTATCTGATTTTTTTTCTGCCATTCGATGATGTCCATGTATATTTTTGAATATTATTGTTAGGCAGTCGAAATCAAACTCTCATAGCGAATAAAGCTAAAAAATAAAAAATAAAAAATAGGAAAGTTCATATTAAAATAGAAACTTGTTTTTTCCTTATAAAATTTTTTTTTTTTTTTTGCCACAATTTGAAAATTTTTTTTAAATTTTTGAATCTATAATACAAATTTTAATTAATTTCTTAATATTTAAGTGTTATTTTTATAGTGTACAAATAATAAAAAACTAATTATAATCAATTGTATAAAAGTGCTATCCATATATATAGTGGGAGCCCTCGTATGGGGCTACCCAATTATATAAGTTGTAACTTTCGATTATTTAATAAAAAAATTAAATAAATTTTCACAAAAGTGTCTACGACCTAAAAAATTCTTCAAAAATTTTGTGTTTAGTTTTACATTATCGCGTACATTTTTTTTGTTTGTTTTTTCGTGTGAACATTCTTAAAGTCAAATAAATCTTAATTTAATTTTGACATCTTTTTAATAAATATTACAAACAAATATTAAAAAGAAAATCATAAAAAATATATATATAATTATATTTTTATGGTAAACGGTTAGCAATAAACAAAATATCAGTATCACCGGAGTGAAACGGTTAGCAATAAACAAAATATCAGTATCACCAAATTAAACACTATGATACAGCAAATTCAACAAGATGTTAGATCGTTACCATCGTCAACGCCATTGCCCACGATAACAGATAATTATGAAGATCTACGTATTATTGAATCAATAATCTTGGATTCCTCATCAACAACATCAACAGCAACAGCAGCAACTCCAATAATTACGTCAACAGCAGCAACAGCATCAACAGCATCAACAACAACAGCTGCCAATAAAGTATTCCTAAGACCAAAAAAAGGATACTAAATGAAGAAAATAATTCGGGTGAGTTCTTTACTTTAAAAAATATAATCCAAAACCTTAATAATGAAATTAAAATGCTGAAAGAGCAACTGGCTGAGGCTCACAACAACAATTTCATTAAAAATGTAACTACAAATAATACAAAACCTCACAATAAATATAACAATAACAATAACAATGACATCAACACACCATTCATATCAAAAAATTCCTTTGAGCCTTTAATCCAGGAGATCGATGAAAACGATGCTATG
The DNA here is from genome assembly GCA_963556175.1 of Tipula confusa. Classification (NCBI taxonomy): domain Eukaryota; kingdom Metazoa; phylum Arthropoda; class Insecta; order Diptera; family Tipulidae; genus Tipula; species Tipula confusa. The sequence goes on along the minus strand of OY744475.1, from coordinate 153,443,987 downwards.
TATTGCGATCAATCAGGAAATGATATCGTTGACAACGAAAACGAAGATACTTTTGTAACAGTCAAAAAACAAATCAAAAATATAAATATAAATACAAAACCAAGCACTAATAAACAATCACATAATAATAATAATAATAATATTAATAAAAATAATAACACAACGAGGAAAAATGTCCCTCTAAACAACACTAATAATAATAATAATAATACTATGAATAATAATAGTAATACAAAAAATAATAATAACAATCCATCGATATCAACGACCGATGATCCAGTGACAACAACTAAACCAAAAAATAATCGACGACCACCACCATTACATATCTTTGGACAAGATATAAAAAATACCGTGGCACTAGCCAAAGGCATCAAAATTGAAAATTTTGAAATTAAGCGGATAAATTCAAACAAACACACACTGACAACAAACACTTTACAGAACTACAATTCACTAAAAACGATTTTCGATGAAGTGAAAACAAAATTTTACACTTATACACCGAAAGAATTAAAACCAAAATCGTTGGTACTACGGGGACTAACAGAGAACGAAGACCTAGAAGAACTCAAAACCGATATTGAGACGGACGACATCAAAATAAGTAAAATCATACAAATGCGATCACGACGAACGGACCGGTACAAAAAAGCATTACCTCTTTACATTACACAATTCAGCCCAGATACTCCTCTAAATTTGGTGTATAATATAAAAATTTTGAACTACCAAAAAATTGTATGGCAACCGCTAAATAAAAATGATGACGTAATACAATGCAAAAAATGTCAACGATATGGACAAACAGCGTCAAATTGCAATCTTGCAAATGATTTTAGATGTGTTAAGTGCGCAAATGAGCATCATCCCGGCGAATGCACAATTAATAATGATGTGACAAAAGATAATATACACTGTATAAATTGCAACAAGATGGGCCATCCAGCTTCATACAAAGGTTGTCCAATTTATCAAGCAATGATGACTCGACTCAAAAAAGAATTGAAGAGAAGAAAATGCAAAAACAAACGACAAAATCTACAACAAAATTGTTCAACTCCATCAAAGTATCAAAAGAAAATGGTACCTTCGCAGAAATGATGAGAAGAGGACCAGTCCTTCCACAACAACAACAACAACAGCAACAACAACAACAACAACAACAGCAGCAGCAACAACAACAACAAATTAACGAGACGACTATTCAAAATTTGACCGCACGTATTGACAAAATGGCAAAAATCATGGACCACTCTGTTGGTGAACAGATATCGCAACTACTCCAAATTATTGCCCAACTATAAATTTGCAAAACAATCTCCCATTTCGCAAACAACAACATCAAAATTCTCCGTTAAAATTCAAAATTATCTCGTTGAACGTAAACTCAATCGTGAGCATTCAACGCAGACTTAATTTATTGAAATTTTTGAATACACACCATCCGGACTGTTTACTTATTAACGAGACGAAACTGAATGACAAACACAAAATTGAATTTAAAAACTACAATATTATACGACGGGACAGAGTTAATTCGAAACAAGGAGGCGGCACTGCAATTTTACTAAAAGCAGATCTAAATTATAAAATGATCGAACCACAGTCTTTGGCAAATCGGAAAGCATTCGAAATTGTTATAGTTAAATTAAATTTAAAACTTTCGGCCAATAAAATATATGTAATCTCAATCTACTGCACGGGTAATGCACATCAAATCACCGATGAACAATTTTTAGTCAAGTGGAGCAAAATTTTTGACAGTCTAAATTTAAGTCATCCGAATCACTTTTATATAATAGCAGGTGACCTAAATGCACGTCATATTAATTGGGGGAACGCGCTAAATAATTCACGTGGGAACCGGCTCAACAAATGGATGACGGAAAATGCAATGGATTTTCGAGCTCAATTATATAAAAGTGACAAACCGACGATGATCCGGTCCGGTAACTATATTGATTTGGCCATCATAGACGCACGCATCAAAATTTATCAAAATTCTGCACACGAAATTCCGACTCTACACTACGACAGCGACCATCGAGCCATCCAAATTATTATACAAGGCGTAGGAGAATTTGAAAGAGGGACCAACCAAATTAATGACAACAACGATGAGCAAATTCGCTACAACTTTATTGGAATTGACTGGAACAAATGGACCAAAAATTTAGATGATGCACATCGGACAGCACTTCTCGAACAACAAAATGGCAATAACAATGACGACGAACATTTAACACCCAATAACAAAAATCTAACGGACAATGAAATTAATAAATATATTGTAAAAATTACAAAACTCATTTTGGACAATGTTAAATGCAATTCACCAAAAAAACGTCGAATCAATAATATGATGTGTTATTCGAATCCAATTATCGAAAAACTATACCGGCATAAATCTTTTCTCATCTCCAAAATTAAATCATTAAAAAGAAACCTATTTCGGCATCAGCATCATCAAAATTCAGCATACGGCCACAACAACAACATCAACAACAACACCAAAATTAAAGAATGGAAGACAGAAATTAAAAGGACAATTCAATTAATAGAACAAAATATCAAAATTCAAATTGAAACTTACTGGACAAATGTAATGAAGGGGATTCGGCCAAGCTCTAAAATGTGGACTGAAATCAAAAATTTACTAATTCAAAAAATTCAGACAGTATAAATATTAAGAGGCTGGACATTAACGAAAACCACATTGACACATACAATCATTTCGATATCAACTGGACTCAAATCATGAAAAATTCGGAAAACAATTATCAAATTTATAATGAAAATATCAACTTAAATATTTTCGGACAACACATCGAGAATCATACAAAAATAAATTCAACTCTAAACGACACGGAAAACGAAGCGGAAATAAGAAATTTAATCGATCCACTAATAACAAAATTCAAAATCGACAAGACAAATCATCACACCAAAATCAACTTTTCAGCAACAAATCGGGCGAATACACCCAAGCAACCAAACGATGATCCAAATTTTTTTATTACGACAGAACATTTATCGGCAATTTTAAATTTGGCTAATAATAAAAAATCATATGGACCCGATATGCTGTCCAACATTGTTCTAAAACATTTACCACGCTCGATCATCAACGAAATTTGCATCATTTTTAATAATTTACTAAACAACAGATCGTTCCCGGATTGCTGGAAATTGGCGAGAGTTTTTCCAATTTAAAAAAAAAAAGTACCCACAGACCCTGAAAATTATCGGCCCATCAGCCTATTATCAAATTTGGGTAAAATATATGAAATTATATTGTATAATAAAATTAATGATCATGTTTGCAAAAATAAATTAATGCCAGATAACTAATTCGGTTTCCGTTTCGGCCACAGCACTGTGCATGCAATCACCAAATTAATGACAGACGTATGCTACAACCTAAATTATAAAAATCCGACGGGAGCTATCATGATCGACATTAAGAAAGCTTTCGAGTCCATCTGGCTGGATGGACTACTAGCTAAATTATCAAAAATGAACTTTTCGGCAGATCTAATTCAAATTATTTATGGACTATTATACAATCGAAATTTTATTGTTACCACTGGCAAAATTCATTCATCGGAAAAATTTAAAATTCTAAATGGTGTACAGCAGGGCTCCATCACGGCACCAATCCTTTTTAATCTATACACGGCCGAATTAATTAATCACCCAAAATTAAATTCAAGAAATATACAAACATGTGCGTTCGCAGACGACATGATTCTTTATAGCTCTAATTATCTTGTTGGAAACATTGAAAAAAATTTGCAATCGGCTCTAAATTTTCTTCAAAATTATTTAAAAAACTGGCACATTGAAATAAATACATCTAAATGCGAAACAATATTATTTCGGCAACCTTTAAAAAATGCACAACGTGATCTAAAAAGAAATTGGAAAAAATGTTCATTAAAAATTTACAATCAACTGATAATATTGAAAAAAACAATCAAGTACCTGGGCGTAAACATAGACAACATGTGTTACATGGCCAATCACACGACAATTCAACTAGAAAAAGCACGTCGTGCTTTTATGGGGGCAAGACAACTTTTTTACAGTCGACACATTGACAAACGAGTAAAAATTATAGCATACAAAGCCCTAATAAAACCAATACTGACATACGGATGCCAAGTATGGTATAATCAGACACGACGCTACATGGAACGGTACAGGATTTTTGAACGGAAATGCCTCCGACACTGTAACGGACTATTCAGAAAAGCTAATACAAACTTAACGCATTATATTTCTAATAAAATACAATACGAAAATTATAATTCGGACCGAATTGACGTACACATTTTAAAATTAACTCGAAATCACATAAGACGGGCCACATTAAACTATGACAACTCATTGATATATGGACCATATTATTTGGATACACTTTTGACAGAACGATATCCGACGACCGAAACCGTACCGGGACCGAATTTATTCGCTTTTCTAGATAAAAAGGGATATATTCAGAATAAAGAGGCGATACCATTAATATACCATGTCCAGAGAAGGCCAAACGAAAAGTGGTTCGATCCAGCAAAGTTCGACAGTCCAGATGAGCATATTCGATTCGACATATCAATAATTAGTAAACCAAATGAGTACGTCGAAAGATGCGAAAAGTATTGGTGGTTAACCGAGAACGATCCTGTAACAGTTCCTGCTTCATCGTCATTTTGACATGCAATATCATTATAATAAAACAAATAATATTTTACATTAAGATTAAATTTAAATTTTAAATTTTAATTACTTGCATTTGTTAACTTGGGTCCTTCTGACCACATCTCAAAATAATTTATGTTATAACATGTTTTAGGATGGCTAAATTTTTGTTATTCTTTTCTTACTTTTATAGTGTGTCTGTGGTTGTATGAATGTGTTCGGGAGTCTTTCTTGTATGAATGATTTTTTATTTATTTATTACTTAGTTCATAAGCTCATTCAAGAAAAGATATTGGCCAAAAAAATTTTTTAACATTTTATTTTTCGTCAATTAATATTTAACATTAAATTTATATAAATTATTTACACAAATTTTTTATACATTTACTATTGTAATTTTAAATTTTTTAATTCTTTTGAAAACTTTACAAAACATATATTGTTTAATAATTCGAAAAACCTGAGAGCCTATTTTAAGGACAGTGAATTTATTTATTTTTTATAATTTCATGAATGTCCTTTTGACAAATCCAACATTCTGTATAAAAAAAAAATTGATTAGTAGTTTTAAGTTACCTCTGTAAAAAAAATGTTTTAATAAATTGGATTGTTATTTATATAAAAAAAATATTATTGATAGGAAGCCGACTGAGGCCTATGAATTTTCTCATTGTGTTACCATAGGTACACAAACTTGATTTCTCATTTGATATAATTGTAATTTTTGAATTCATTTTGCTTTTTTTTCTTTTTTTTTTATTTTACACCTACATAAGCTTATGTCTATTGTATTTTATTTGCTTTCTTTTATTTTATTCTATCGAATAACGTAAAATCACAAATACAACAATGAGATTGGAAATATCAGAAGTTTAATTTTTTAATATTAATTGTGCAGATGAGAAATCTATAGTATTTATCTTTGGTATTATTTTACCAAAAAATGTTGGGCGAGGTAGGTTATCTTTTCTTTTTCAGTAAACGGTTCTCATTGGGCTTATTTGGGCTGGTTAAACAACTAAACTACATTCCTAATTAAAAAGGCAAAGGGCAGTGGTATATATACCACCTTTAAGACCAAAAGTTAATAACTCAGTCAACTTTATATAATTAATAACAAACCTCGAGCCCAGAATCTTGATTAATGACTTTAATGCTAGAGCCGATACAAGTAACACCGGCTTATTGATACTGAGGAAACGTTATTGGCAATCGCATAATATGAATTCCTTATATATTAAATCCGAATCAACAGTCATCTTTTGGTCGCTGTAAAGATACACGACCATCTGCAATCTACATACAAGTCAAGAATCACAGGAAAGCATACCAAACATATTAAATGTGAAAGTCTAATAAACGAAGATATTGTGGAAATATTTATGAATATCAAATCAATATCATCGATAAACTGGCGACAATAATAAATTTAATCAATTTTGAATATTCCAGAAAAAATTGTAAAGCAAAACAAATGCAAACACAAAAAAAAACTAACTAAGAATAAGACATCAATTTAAATTAACACAAATATCAATGAAACAAACAAACTTATCGTCAAATGAAAAGTTCGTGAATATCATTGAACTGGTTGATAAATACGATCAATTAAAATGTAATTTTTTAACCAGTGATCAGTGATAAATTGTCTAAAAGTTAAGCTGTTAATCAGTAAAGTAATACAGTGCGGAAAAAAAAACAATAAGATCATAAGTACCAAAAGTATGGTAAAATTATGTGAAAGTGTTTTAATTGCAAATTTGTAAGAGTATTTAAGGAATAGCTCGAAACTCGTAAGTAATTAGTGACAGAAGTGGTATTTTGCAATAAATGTAATGAAAATGCGAACATTAGAAATTGAAGAATCTTTTCTTATATAGATTTAAAAGCTTTGCGTAATAGAGCCATACTTTGAACAATCGGAAGCAAAATGGTGGCACTCATGCCAAAGAAACATGTAGAACAAAAAAATCCTCTCCAATAATAAACCGCCCATGCATGCGCCATGATGTTAAAGATAAAGAAAACCATCTCGACGGAAGGAACAAAGCGAATATAACAGTTTTAATTAATATTCACGGCTGGCATAAATGTATTTCAGAAAGGAATGTAATTATCGAAAACCCGAATGAAAGAATTCCAAACACTCGACGATACAGAGCTAATTGGCAATCATACAATGCTCAAGTGCCTTTTAAATAAATATAATATTATCATAAATAAAATTACTTCGTTATGAAATATTAGATCATAAATATTTCAAAAATAAGATTTGATTTTAGAATTAAAATAATAAAAATTACTCAAAGTACTACAAAATATAATCCTTTTTAAATTATTACTTATTTGTGCACAGTATAGATACAGATATATCATGTTCATATATTATATTATCATCATTCATCACCATATAAGAAATATATGTATAATATGTATTCGAAAAATTGAAAATCAAGACCGAACAACTTAAATCGTACTACATAGTAAATTTGAATATGATTTATGTATACATAAAATATTTCGAGTTACAATTTTTGCCAAATAAATTATACAAAAATTAATCAACTACAAAATGATTCGTTAATCTTTAACTTTAACTTAAATATATATATATATATATATATATATATATATATATATATATATATATATATATATATATATATATATATATATATATATATATATATATATATATATTTATGTGTATATATATATATATATATATATATATATATATATATATATATATATATTTATATTTATATTTATATATATATATATATATATATATATATATATATATATATATATATATATATATATATATATATATATATATACAACAATATTGTTTTATTGATATATCATGATAATGGTTATTAATACAGTATTACACTATTATATTAGAATAAACAATTAATAATTTTTATAAATTAATAAATTTGGCATTTGTCGTTAAAAACGGTAAATTCAATTGCTTTGTAATATTTAATTAATTTTGTTAAAATCTAATTTGTATTAATTTTAAAGTTTTGTCTTTTGATATATTTTAGCGGCATGGGGTGAAATAATAAATGAGTAATTTGCAGGCGAAAAGTAATGCCATCGGTTACAGCCTGCGGCTTGGTGAAATTAGTGCATTAATTGATTTTTTTCTTAGGGAACCTTTATAGATTACAGTTGAATGGTGGGACACTAGAGTTGCTGATAAGAGACAACAGAATGCAGAGCAGTTTCAATAAAATTGTGATGGTCTTTTGCTAATAGTAGTTCAATTGGTAAAATATTAGCAGAAATATGCAGATTACAACTAAATGGTAGCAGCCTGGAAATGCTGATATTATTAAAATAGAATTATATGCATGAACAAGTAATAATAACTATTGGCCGCCAAATCATCTGTAACTAGGTCGATCTCAATAATATAACAAACTATCTTATTCTTTCAAATTTATGTAAAAACGGGTGTACAGTAGTGGCCCAGCGTATTCCGGAATAACCTGCTTAATGCTAGGTCGTACATCAATCAATCAGTCTTAGGTTAGTTTAGTTTTCAAATTTGTACCAATCAACATATAGAATAAAAATACATATAGAATAACAATACTGATATGTTGGTTAATTAATCAGTTTAGTATTTTTAAATTAACTTGCCAAAATGCAGTTTGGTGGTTTTTATAAGTCACACGCGGTTTTGGTTGCTGATAAAATCTAAAACTGTGTGTGTCAGATTATTATCTATATCATTACATAAGTTTAAAAAGTTTGATAAAATTTTGTGCGGCATTTGACTGTGGTTGAAGAAAATTAGCATAATCTAATTTTTTAAATCTATACTTATTAAAATAAACGGTCTAAATATTTTGAAAATATAAAATATTGTGATTTGTAAGACCAAATTAAATATCTCCACAAATATTATATTATAGATAGATATCAGGCCTATCATGTCACATAATAGGCCTAGTACTAGATCTGGGACTAGATCGAAGTACTCCTTGACAAAATATTATTGATAGATGTTTAGGATAACTTAAGGCCTCTACACATATAAAAATATTCGTTTTCAAGATTACAAACATAAATCTTAATAATATGATGTGGGAACAGTTATGTATATATATATATATATATAGTTATGTATATATAGTTATATATATATATATATATATATATATATATATATATATATATATATATAAATTGTTCAAACTAGATTAATTCGATTTAAAAGTAAAAAAAAAAATTAGAAGACATTTTTTTCCTCTCTCTCTCTCACTCTCGATTTACACTCTCATAAAGTTTTCACTTTTTCAAGGAGTTTTCAGTTCATGTATTACATTTTTGATCATATTTTCGGAACGGTTTGGCCGAATGGGTTTCTCAACGGTTTTTTAAAGCTAACAGAATATAGAAAATCGTGAAATTATTAGTTTTTAATAATTTTTAATTTTAAAAGTTAAGTAGTTCTTTGAATCTTGTTACTTCGATAGCAAAAAAAGTGATTTTTCTAAATTTTCCAAATTACCGTTAAATCACTTTATTCTGTGAAAAATTCAGCTTGGCACTAAAACAAAAATTTTGAGGTACAGTCATTTAAACTCAACATTTGATACCATTCCGTACTGAAACTTATCTGTTTTCGGAATTTTCTAAATATAAAACTTTTGAGACCTATGAAAATAGTATCTATTATTGGTATTTGAATATTTAGTTTGATTATGCCAATTTAAATTTAAAACCAAATACCACAAATCAACTGAATTCTAGACAATCCAAGTTAATTAGATTTTATCAAGTGCGATTGATAAATTGCAGACCATCAGGATGTACAACAAACTTCCCATGATCGAGTCAAACTGTTAAATTATTTATAATTTGAAATTGAGTTAACTTTCACAATTAGCACTTTTGCAATGAATTTCTCTCCCACCTAAAATAGAAAACTGACATCATATGTGAATACTTTTATTGACATAACTAGAATTAAAATGTTAGAAATGTTTGCATTTTATAGACGACAATGACCAAAAAATACGATTACAATTGGATAACACAAAATCAAAACACAAAATAATTTAATTTAAAAAATAAAAAATAAAATAAAAATGAAAAGCCGAAAACTTTTTATTAAATTTAACAATTGATTTTCGACAGTAATTTCTCAATACCAGGGCAAACTTTTCATGATAATAAAATTTAAATTTTATCCGGAAAATTGTTTTGTATAATTTTAAATTAAAATATGTTTCCATTTCAATTGTTTGTTATCCATCCCTTCTTCCTTCCCTGTACACAATTTTCAATATATGTCTATATATCGAAATCGTATTTCATTGATAATAAATTGTCTATCGATACGAGCCGTTATTTAATGAAAATAAGATGTATTGCCAGAGTAATTTCGTTCCTAAAGAATTGGTAATTCGTATTTTTGCTTCATTAAATTACACGCATTGACAGATATGTGTAGCAAGACGGGAGAATGAGATGGTGAAAAGTTACGGTGGGAATTTTCATTATTTGCTTTATTTGGATACATTTTTTTTTTAAATTTATAGTGAAATGTTATAACTTTCTAGTGATTACACATTTTTGGTTAGTACTTGTGTAAATCCTGTTTTATTTTACTCGTTCCATCCTTTCGCTTTTCTTTTTTTGTTATAAGTCAAATCGATTATTTGAAACTATTGGTTCGATTATTAAAAATTCTCTTCGATGTTTGCCTGAGATGGTAAATCTTTCGATTTATTTTTAAACGGTTATTGGACATGCTATATTAGAGAAGAAAGAATAGTGAACCTTTGTGCTAACGATTGTTAAATTCATGTGCTGCTGGTCAATGAAAAAACAAAATTATCGTTTTATTTTTCAGGAATGTTGTCTTAACTATAAAGACAAATTTGAATGATTTACGCTAATGAGTTACAAACTCCTCTTTATACGTTTAGATGAGAATTTTCAGCTTAACTACAATTTCTTCACATTTATATCAGGCATAATCTGTAGTTTGCAGTGTCCCATATGCGAGGTTATCCAAAAGATTTCCTACTAATGTTGGAGATATTAGCTATTTTTTTGGAGTAGAGGAAAAAAGAAAAGTCACTTTTAAAAAACCAATATATGTTATTTTAAAAACTCTCAACAAAGATTAATTTCCTAGTTTAGTTCAGTCAGTCCTTTACGTGAGAAGACCACACTTTTTTAAATCAAAGGCAAAAAGTGCTTCACGTATATGCTGAAAATTAAAGATACTTCCAAAGAAATTGAGCATGCGACACAACATGTTTTCAGTCCTTTACTAAACTTTATTGGAAATGATAGTGAGATAAGGCATCATTGTCTACACTTGAGTATTACAGCATGAACCAAAGCCATATGTTGCTTTACAGTAGAGAAAACAAAATCATGCACCGAGAGAAAAAAATAGTATAAAATTGTATAATGATACAATAATGTAATCCCCTATAATTATTTATTAATAATAATTTTTAAAAGTTCAGTTCTTTGATTTAAAAGGATACTTTCTTTAATTTAAAAGTTTATTTCGTTCATTTAATAATATAATAATATAATAATATAATAATATAATAATATAATAATATAATAATATAATAATATAATAATATAATAATATAATAATATAATAATATAATAATATAATAATATAATAATATAATAATATAATAATATAATAATATAATAATATAATAATATAATAATATAATAATATAATAATATAATAATATAATAATATAATAATATAATAATATAATAATATAATAATATAATAATATAATAATATAATAATATAATAATATAATAATATAATAATATAATAATATAATAATATAATAATATAATAATATAATAATATAATAATATAATAATATAATAATATAATAATATAATAATATAATAATATAATAATATAATAATATAATAATATAATAATATAATAATATAATAATATAATAATATAATAATATAATAATATAATAATATAATAATATAATAATATAATAATATAATAATATAATAATATAATAATATAATAATATAATAATATAATAATATAATAATATAATAATATAATAATATAATAATATAATAATATAATAATATAATAATATAATAATATAATAATATAATAATATAATAATATAATAATATAATAATATAATAATATAATAATATAATAATATAATAATATAATAATATAATAATATAATAATATAATAATATAATAATATAATAATATAATAATATAATAATATAATAATATAATAATATAATAATATAATAATATAATAATATAATAATATAATAATATAATAATATAATAATATAATAATATAATAATATAATAATATAATAATATAATAATATAATAATATAATAATATAATAATATAATAATATAATAATATAATAATATAATAATATAATAATATAATAATATAATAATATAATAATATAATAATATAATAATATAATAATATAATAATATAATAATATAATAATATAATAATATAATAATATAATAATATAATAATATAATAATATAATAATATAATAATATAATAATATAATAATATAATAATATAATAATATAATAATATAATAATATAATAATATAATAATATAATAATATAATAATATAATAATATAATAATATAATAATATAATAATATAATAATATAATAATATAATAATATAATAATATAATAATATAATAATATAATAATATAATAATATAATAATATAATAATATAATAATATAATAATATAATAATATAATAATATAATAATATAATAATATAATAATATAATAATATAATAATATAATAATATAATAATATAATAATATAATAATATAATAATATAATAATATAATAATATAATAATATAATAATATAATAATATAATAATATAATAATATAATAATATAATAATATAATAATATAATAATATAATAATATAATAATATAATAATATAATAATATAATAATATAATAATATAATAATATAATAATATAATAATATAATAATATAATAATATAATAATATAATAATATAATAATATAATAATATAATAATATAATAATATAATAATATAATAATATAATAATATAATAATATAATAATATAATAATATAATAATATAATAATATAATAATATAATAATATAATAATATAATAATATAATAATATAATAATATAATAATATAATAATATAATAATATAATAATATAATAATATAATAATATAATAATATAATAATATAATAATATAATAATATAATAATATAATAATATAATAATATAATAATATAATAATATAATAATATAATAATATAATAATATAATAATATAATAATATAATAATATAATAATATAATAATATAATAATATAATAATATAATAATATAATAATATAATAATATAATAATATAATAATATAATAATATAATAATATAATAATATAATAATATAATAATATAATAATATAATAATATAATAATATAATAATATAATAATATAATAATATAATAATATAATAATATAATAATATAATAATATAATAATATAATAATATAATAATATAATAATATAATAATATAATAATATAATAATATAATAATATAATAATATAATAATATAATAATATAATAATATAATAATATAATAATATAATAATATAATAATATAATAATATAATAATATAATAATATAATAATATAATAATATAATAATATAATAATATAATAATATAATAATATAATAATATAATAATATAATAATATAATAATATAATAATATAATAATATAATAATATAATAATATAATAATATAATAATATAATAATATAATAATATAATAATATAATAATATAATAATATAATAATATAATAATATAATAATATAATAATATAATAATATAATAATATAATAATATAATAATATAATAATATAATAATATAATAATATAATAATATAATAATATAATAATATAATAATATAATAATATAATAATATAATAATATAATAATATAATAATATAATAATATAATAATATAATAATATAATAATATAATAATATAATAATATAATAATATAATAATATAATAATATAATAATATAATAATATAATAATATAATAATATAATAATATAATAATATAATAATATAATAATATAATAATATAATAATATAATAATATAATAATATAATAATATAATAATATAATAATATAATAATATAATAATATAATAATATAATAATATAATAATATAATAATATAATAATATAATAATATAATAATATAATAATATAATAATATAATAATATAATAATATAATAATATAATAATATAATAATATAATAATATAATAATATAATAATATAATAATATAATAATATAATAATATAATAATATAATAATATAATAATATAATAATATAATAATATAATAATATAATAATATAATAATATAATAATATAATAATATAATAATATAATAATATAATAATATAATAATATAATAATATAATAATATAATAATATAATAATATAATAATATAATAATATAATAATATAATAATATAATAATATAATAATATAATAATATAATAATATAATAATATAATAATATAATAATATAATAATATAATAATATAATAATATAATAATATAATAATATAATAATATAATAATATAATAATATAATAATATAATAATATAATAATATAATAATATAATAATATAATAATATAATAATATAATAATATAATAATATAATAATATAATAATATAATAATATAATAATATAATAATATAATAATATAATAATATAATAATATAATAATATAATAATATAATAATATAATAATATAATAATATAATAATATAATAATATAATAATATAATAATATAATAATATAATAATATAATAATATAATAATATAATAATATAATAATTTAATAATATAATAATATAATAATATAATAATATAATAATATAATAATATAATAATATAATAATATAATATTTTATTGTAATATAATAGTATGACATATGACGAAGTAGTGCGGAGCCTTAAGGTACTAGGCCAACAAGCGGAGACTCGAGATCATTGGCTTATTTACATAGACACCCAAAAGATGGACTCGGAGACAAGACAAATTTGGAAATTAGAAATCTGCGAGGTGATATTTTCAATATTTGATAAACTCTTACCAGTTTTAAACAAGCAAATGCACTCGTTGCAAGGCGCCAAACCAGAAAGCTCCAAACGTATGCAATATAAAAAGGAAGGACCTCAAATAAGGTCAATGCTCATTACATCATCAGAAAAGTGTGGATTTTGTAGTAAGGACCACAAGTTAGACCAATGTAATGGATTTCTGTTGGTAACTGCAATTCTACCAACAGTACACATTTTGGTAGAACGGTACAATGGTGAGTAGCAAATTTGTAGAGCTCTGCTTGATTCCAGGTCACAAACGTCTTTCGTGCCAGCAGAGTGCTTCCAGCA
Source organism: Tipula confusa (assembly GCA_963556175.1). Taxonomy (NCBI): domain Eukaryota; kingdom Metazoa; phylum Arthropoda; class Insecta; order Diptera; family Tipulidae; genus Tipula; species Tipula confusa. The sequence continues at coordinate 153,428,747 of OY744475.1, read as the reverse complement.
ACTCGGATTGAAGAAAAAGAAGGGCAGAGTATGGATACAACAACTCAACAATGTGAATTCGGGAGTTTCTAAAGGGGTAGCTACAGTGCGAATCAAATCCAGATTTCCAAATGATGTTTACGAAACAAAGGCAAAGGTTTTGATCGTTCCTAAAATCTCGTCGTATCAACCCTCAAGTTATGAATTTGATAGCTTTCAAGAGCTATCAAAATTCAAGTGAGCTGACCCTGCCTTTTATGCGAATACCAAAATTAACGTGCTTGTGGACTGTTTTTTGACATAATAGGTGATGGTAAACAATTCATTCCGAGGACCAAGCTGGTGGCACACAACACAAAGATAGGATGGGTGGTTGCAAGTAGGCCAATTGACTGTAATGATTCCAGCAAACAAATTGTGGTTAATCTACATACAGACGTCGACCTTATCCCTAGAAGGTTTTGGGAAATAGAGAAAGTTGAAGAAATCGTTTCTTATAGCGAAGAAGGAACATTTTGTATGGACCACTATCAAAGAACCATTAGAAGATCGGTAGATGGAAGGTATATCGTAAAACTCCCATTTAAAAACGAGTAACCGTAGCTTGGAAATTCCAAACTAATGGCAATCAAAAGATTTGGCAATTTAGAAAGAAGATTTGCAAAAGATGGTTCAAAGGAAGTACGCTAATTTCATAGAGAAATATTTAGGATACTACTTACCGCATCATGAAGTTATAAAGGTAAGCAGTACAACAACTAAATTGCTTGTTGTATTCGATGGATCAGCCAGAGCAACTCAAGGAAGTTCACTTAATGAGCCGTTAGCAGTAAGACCAGTCATGCACTCAAGTTTGGTGAAACTAATTCTCAAAGTTCGCAGACATAAAATAGTATTTACCGCAGACATTGAAAAAATGTTTGAGAAATCTGGGTCAATTCAAAAGACTGTGTTTACCAAAGAATTATCTGGAGAAAGGAACCACAAGAAGAGCTGAAACCTTACAAGCTGGTAACTGATACAACGTCAGATGCATTCCTGGCAACACAAACATTAAATTAACTAGCATCAGATTACGAAGTGGAATACCAGCGGCAGAACTGGTAAACGTGACTTTTACGTAGATGACCTAATGTTCGGGACAAATAATCTAGAGGATGCTGAAAGAATCGTAAAAGATTTGATTGAGATGCCGAAAAAAGGAGAATTCAATCATTTTAAGTGGGTTACAAATTGTCCTGAACTGTTTCAAAGTCTACCGGAAATTAATAGAGATGCTTCTAACATCAATTTTCAAAGCGAGAGTCAAGTAGTATTGGTATTTGGTGTGAGGTACTCCCCGGTTTGCGACACTTTCCAATTCAAAGTAACCTAATTGATAGACCAAAAACTAACCAAACTTATATGTTGTCAGAAGTCTTGAAAGTGTTCGTTCCGATTGGATGATTGTCGCCTTCAGTCATTAAAATAAAACTATTGTTTCAGCAGCTTTGGTTACAAGGAGTTAATTGGGACGGGGGCCTACCAGATTCAATCAATGGAAGCTATGCAACCATAAGATCAAACCTCTCTAGATTGGTGTATATCCGTATAAAAAGATAACTGTACACAGAAGGACAAAAGATGGAACTGCATGGGTTTGCGGATGCATCAGAGTTGACATATGCAGCGTTGGTCTAAAGCAGGGTAAAAATCGAAATAAATCTTGTAACTACAAAAGTAAAAGTAGGACCTCTTAAAACAGTTAGCATTCCCCGACTGGAACTTTGTGCAGCAGCATTGTTAACCAAATTGATGGCTTCAGTTCAAAGGACGTTTCGCAGCACGATGCTCACTAAGCCTCAGTTGTGAACCGATTCAACAATTGTGTTAAACTGGATATCACAGTGTCCTATGAGATGGAAGACGTACGTTGCGAACCGGGTATCATATGTATTGCAACACACAAACCGCAGTCAATGGCAACATGTAACGTACAATGACAATCCTGCAGATTGCGCGTCACGAGATTTATTTCCCGAAGAGCTAGTTAACCATAGTGTATTGTGGAATGGCTCACAGTGGTTAATGAAACCAGAAGTGGAATGGCCAAAACAAAATGAAAAGATTCCAGAAGAATCGCTAAAGAAGCAGAAGATGAATTCCCTGGTGCTAATTATCACGGAAGATAAAAGTAATTGGCTGGACAGTCTCGTTGCCCGTTGTTCAAAATTTTCGAAAGTACTACTTGTAATTGCTCGAATTTTGTTATTGTTTCGAAGTAATTCGTCACGTACAACAGCCATGAGATCAGAATTCTCAAATTAGAACCACGCGAAACTTGATGCCTTTAATTTTGTGATTCGGCGGGTACAACTTAGAAATTTACCTGCTGAATTAAATACTCTTACAAACAATGAGCTAATTAGTATGAACTCCAAAGATTCTCCGAAGCATCCTATCATACTACCAGCACAAAATAGAGTGAAAGCTCTGATAGTGATAGATGAACATCCTTAGCTCTTGCATGCGGGTCCATCACTGTTAATATCTACACTTAAACAGAAGTATAGCATTTTAAGATGTAAAGAAGAAGTTCGAGGAGTTATTGGTCGTTGCGTAAGATGCATTCGGTTTAAGGCACAGCAACAACAACAACTGATGGGTCAGCTACCACAATCAAGAGTATCATACCACCGGCCTTTTTTCACCAAAGAAGTGGATTATGCAAGGCCAATATTAACAAGAGCATGAGAGGTGCTAAAACTATCAAGGCTTACATAGCTTTTTGTGTGTGTATGGCCACTAAGGCTATCGGGAGAAAAAATAAACATTTACATGCTGGGTTTTTGCAAGTCAAAACGAAACGAAATTATATATATATATATATATATATATATATATATATATATATATATATATATATATATATATATATATATATATAATAAATATATACCCCCTACGAGTTAAAATATTTTCAACTTTATGAAAAAAATTCGCAGACGGCCAACTTAATCATACATAAAACCCCGTGTTTTGTTTGATTTTCAAACAAATGACCACTATGACGTCACATATGAATTTAAAATGCAAGCATAATATTCGATGTCATGAAGTCGCCTTAACCTAAATACCGTTTATTTTTTGTGCTAAACTAAACTGCGTAGCTTTAGATCGATCGCAAACTAATTCCAAATCTAGTAGCTACAATTAAACAAAATCATGATTCAGCTCATTTTAAATTTTGGAAGGCAATAAATTCGTCGTTCGTATTTTGGTCGAAAATAAAAAATTTTTGGAAAATATAAATTATTAAATTTCTCAAAATTAATCGTCTGACAATCTTTCGTGGCTCAAAAATAAAAAGAAAACCTAACAAAAAAAATGTGTGATCCTTGCTGTTTCCCATCGTGTGGCGGATGCTGTATTCCACCAGGTTATCCATGTTGTGATCCATGTAAGAACGAATTCGATTTGTTTGACTTGCTGAACATATAAAAATAAATTTTTTTTTATTCTTACAAATTTCAGGCTGTTGTCGAGTACTTCGAGAAGCAACACGGAATCCAACTCCATTGCCCAAAATAGCCAAAAAGAATTATGTTTGTTCATTACCGGTTGGAAAAGGTTGGCTACGTCACCATTGTGAACGTTGCGTATACGGTTGTCCATGCAAGGCACATTGTTACATATCGCCGCCCGGAATGAGAGCCCAAACCCAATATTGTCACTAGTTTGATCAATTTCGTAAATAAAGTTTGACCAAAAAAATTACAGTATTAAAACTTAGTATTTTAGTTGCGCCACAGACCACCATTGTAAAGTAGAAATTTGGTATTGGCATACAAATATGTTCAACATTTCATTAATCTTATCTTTGATGAATAGGCATATTATTGTAATATATTTCTGATTTACTATAGTACCGTTATGTTATTGTATTTTATGTCTTGAGGATATTTAAGTTTCGTTTGATACACACAGGTGGAAAAAAATTTTCTTTTATCTATCCCTAGACAATAGGAAGTTTCAGTTTTGTTTTCTATCGTGTAGACTTGCCTCTTACAATCAAGATTTTTGTTTTCCTTTTCTTCATAGTTCTACAAAAGTATTAAGTGGAATATAAATGAAGTCATTCATAGAATATTAAAAAAAAAAAAACGTTAACCTCAAATAATGTTGGAAAATATGTTATGGAGAGATTGGAACATTGGCAAATATATGTCGTAATTATAGTATGACATCTCTTATGCGAGATTTCTACATCATTTTAGGTAGACTGGCACGTCTACTGTAACAGGAGTAGCATTATATTGAAACGTGATTTGAACATATTTGATACATATATGAACATAATTGTTCTTCTCTTCCAGTTTCGATCTATGGTTCCACTAAATGTTGGAAGGATTCGTGACAGTGCGTTTAACAACCTGCAGGGTTCTTTAGGTTATGTAATATTTTCCTGATATTAATTGTAAAATTGGACCAAATTTTCGATAATTTACGGTTATGAACTTTTCAACTGCCTGTTGTTTGATTTGTCCAAAGAATTTTTACCTGCCACTATTTACAATTTAGCTCTAGTCGTTACGTCATTATAAGAAGCCGGTTAACGTATCTCATCTTTCCCAGTGCTTTTTTGAGATGCTTTTAAACGAGCAAGCATTTCACTTTTGGAAAAAATATTGGAATGCTTTAAGCCAAATTCGATATAAATCCATTATAGTCTATCAGTAAGCAATATCCTCCCGCTTACAATGAAATCGTCCTTTAGGCAATTTCGTACCAGAGCTAGGAACTATTGGGAACCATAACATCTAAATGAATTTGCGACAGCAGGTGAAATAGTGTGTTAGCGTCGCTCAATTATTTGTTGTCCTGCATTAAAGCTAAGTTTCTTAATTCATTAGTTATACTTTTCGAGCTTTTCTCAAATTCAGTGTAGTCTCTTTGTTGCCGTTAGTAAAACACTCGTTCTTACATATATAGCGACTATTATGGTTGGAGGTAGAGTTACGTTTCATTAGTCATCTACTTTAAGAATAAATGTGAAATTTTTATTAATGTTATACATCGGGGACGAACCCATGATGTAGCTTGATTTGTGCAGGCCCAGTTTTTCGAGTGTATCTTTAACTATACGTTTTGTGAAAGATGCAAATAAGTATCCTCTCCCTGATTCGCAACTAGTCAATGAATCTTCCAGGTTGCACTGTTTTCTTAGAGATTAACCTATTCCGATCTTTCCACCAAAATGTGCAGCTACCGATATACACAAAACTCCTAGTAGAGTTTCTTTGTGTCTTTTCGGGTTTCTTAGAATGCCAACGATCTCACAAATACCGCTCAGACATTTTAGCGTTATTTAAATGAAGTCACGTAATGGCTGGATTTTTTTAATATACATATCGATGATACACTGATGGCAAATCAGATCCTCAACGAACATGGTTAATCAGCTTTTTAGCCACTTGATAAAACTATCCAAAGATAATACTATCCAAATGTATGATAATACTATCAAATGTATAAATTCAACTCAACTTTTCTGAAATCTGTAATCTCGAAATTACCAAAGATGGTATCGTCTTCATTTAATTCGTCTTGTACTTCCCAAACAAATAAGTGATGTGTTAAGTGATGTGGGTATTCTCAATTATTATCATCGATTTGTTCTATATTTAGGCAAATTCTAACTCCAATTCACGATCAACTACGTTCTCCTGGAAAAGACTCACAAAATAAAAGAGGCACTATATTTCAGCAGCAGATTGAAGCATTATATACTGTACAAATTTGAAAGCAAAGTAGGCAACCAGCCATATATAGGTTGCAGTATTTATAAAGAATACAAAATACACAGATTTCCCTGTTACAGAACCGGATCTCTATTTTCAGTAGTTAGAAGTATATATCAGAAATTATGGACGATGAGAATAGAGAATTGAAAGCAATTTAGAAACGTCATTGGAAATGTTTGTATGCGATCACGAAACTTTCTAATTTAGAAACTATGCAGAGAGAAACCTAAAGGCCTTAGGAAAGGAGCCTCACAAGGTATCACAGGGAAGTTTTAAAAAAGTTGCCAGTTACTGGAATACGATTTATAACTTACCTATTTTCGAAGATGGCTATAATGATATTGGAGAAAAGCAACTCTCTGTCATATAAGCACTGTATCGTTGTTGTATTTCGTTTAGTCGTACTGAGAAGAAGCTGAGTGGTTGCCACGAAAAGCCTTGAAGGTGTTGTATCGGATATCTGTCTGGTACCGTAATTCGGTTCAATGCTCGGTAATCTCCACATGGCCTCCAAGTCCCATTTTTTTATAATTAATTGTTAAAGGCTGGATTAAGCACTGCTACTGATACGACATATCCCTTTAAACATCATGAGCTCAAATTCGTCCTTTGCTATCTTCAATTTGTCGAGTGCAAGTCTCTGTGTTTTGCAAGATAGGCTTTCCATTGGTTTTCAATCGGTGTGTTACATTGTGCTTAATGTCTCTGGCTCCTAAATCACTATTGGTGATTTCCGGAAATTTAGTGAGTAAATTTTGAATTTCGAGAGGTAAAAACTAATTGTCCAGAATTTATAAGGCTTGGTGGGAATTTGATGAAATGACACCTTTGGCATGCAGAGACGTTAATAGTGTATGTCTATTAGCAATCCGGTGTGTTTCAAAAAATTTAACCAATTTATTGGTGTGGACGCGTCGGCTATAACGAACTGCCAACGAAACTTCCTACAAAGGCACAAATCTAATTTGGGGATTTTGGTGCTGAAAGTTTTAACGGGTTTACCGTTTGCAGCAAATAGTTCAGATGTTGTTGCCGGAAGAGCAAGTTTTATTAATTTAGTTGGAATTACAAAAATGTCCGCTCTTGTATCTATCAAAAAATTTAATTTAGATAAAATGTCGAAAATCAAAAGTTGACTAATTTTGTTACCATCACTTGACATAGTGACATATCCGTTTTTTCAGTAGTTTTTGAAGATTCAAAGTATTTACACCCCGCAATGCATTTTTGAACACTGGTGCGAAATCAAAAGTGATGGTAGCACTGATCATATTTCGGATTTATTTTGATACACGACGAAAATCAAGATCGGTTATTGGTTCTATGTGACGATTTTCATGGAGAACGTGACTTTGAATTTTTAAAAGCACTGCAAAATTCCGAATAAATGATCAGCGCGTGGCGTTAACGTGTTTAAGGGAATATCATTCTCAAAGGGTGTCAGTATCATTTGCACTGGGGAACCGTTTCATCCAGAGTTGTCTAGTTGCATTATCATCAAACGCCTGGCCTGCATAATCCTAAAGATAATCCGTGGAGAATATTATTTAGCTTGGACCTTTCTGACTCGCCTAACACTCGAGTTACTTCTTCCTTATAAATGGTGGTCTGTTGCTTTTATCACGAAATATCAAATCTGCGAATGTGTCATGATGCCTGGAGTCTAAAGCTGAATGAGCGTGTGCATATCTTGTCCCTTCCCTGGTTATCTGCGACAATTGAAATGACTGTTCTAAAATGTTAAACCGTACGACAGGATTCTGTGTAAATACTGACTGTGGTGATTTGAAAGATATCGCAGCAGTATTTTGTATCTGTGGATTGATACTGGATCTCACGGGACAATTTCAGTTAGAACTTTCAGTTGCTTTTGTATTAGAATTACTATCACCAGCTGCTAGTCTCAAACGCAATTGCTTTTCTACGTACGCTTGCAGTTGCTCTACGGTAAGTGTTCTAGTTTCGGTTTGTGGGCAGTTATCCGAATTTTCCACCGGAATGTGAACATCGTCGGTGTTTAAACTTATTATATTAATCACTATTGATGCAATTAATATAAGCGAAAAACGAGGAGTGAAAAACGAGAAAATGTCAGAATCCGCAATACAACAAAACTTTAGAGACGACGAGAAATACAAATTTAAAAATAAACGTGAGGCATATTCAACAAATATGTTAACACTTATGTTTTTTTTTTATTTTTTTATTTAGTACCAGTTGGTACCATGAATGTTTGAAATGTTGATGCTTCTGCCGGTGATGAGGTGATTTACTTTTAGATGTTGAATTATTGATCCAGCTAGACCTAATATTACCACTGGTAGGGTCTTATATTGGAATAGTCTGGACAATTGTATTATCGTATCTGAACGCTTGCCACTGGTGGGAACTATGACATCAGTACAGGCTATGGTTTGTGTATCTTGACGGTTTCTTTTCCGAAGGTATTACTGGCGCTACGCTGTTGTTATACGCGTGCTGATGTTGTTGTCGGAGCCAAGCGATTGTGGGGCTGAGATAATGATTTGTTGTAGTTGTTTCCGTTCTCGAAACCAAGTGATTATAGTGGCGTTGATGCAATAAGTGGACGTCCAGAACTAGAAAACAACTTCTGTAGTTTTAGGTTTGACTGTGGGGCTGAGATGATGAAGTAGAGTTTTTGTGATCGTCAATAGTGAATCGAACGATCGGCTATATTGTTGTGGTTGCGTGTTCATATCACGTCGGGGTCACCAATTTAGGAGTGATTAATATTGATAATAAATTTAATTTATTTACTTCTATTTTACTTTTAATTATGATTAAAATCCTTTATTATTTTGGAAAAGTCAGTGTTGCCATATTTTTCTTTTGAACTCAGTGAACGTAAAAAGTAATTATAAAAAAAAGTATTACTTACTTGTTGTTGTGCTTGTTTCAGACGAAAATTGACATTATTTACAACACAAACTGAAATACCCGAAAAGTAGTTAATTCAATGGCTCGAAACACTTTATTTGACACAACATTTTAATATTTATACAAACTAGTTTTAAAAAAATTTATTAAACTTTACAAATCAATTGAGTAAGTGTACGTTTCCACCTAAAAGTTGGTTGTTATTTTTATAACTCGCCTCACACGGATAGTATACATTCACAAAAAAATTGTGTCTCGACACAGAACTTTTGCTGTTGTTTTTTTTACATTGGTACTAAAATATAAAATTTCCTCTAGGAAATTTTATGGACAATCCTTTGTTTATTTGATAAATGTCATTATCATGTATTTATGTTGCGATTAAAATTTAAATAAAAGCGATTTTTTTTTTAACACTAAAAGCCGTTGATTTTTTATTAAACTTTAAACATTTTATGTTTTGCCACCATTTCAAATTAATTTTTATGAAAAAAATTAACGTCAAAATTTGTGTACATTCAAATATTTTAAATTTAAATTTGAATAGTGTGCGTAACTTAGAGATAAAAATATTGAATAGTGGTAGTACGAATGAGAAAATTATTCATTTTTGGTATGGGTTTTCATAGCACCAATACACTCAACTGTGTATATAGGTTTTGATTATATGTGTCAACGAAAGTTACAAGACGGCTTGTAATAAAGAGAGCTTTGGTTTTGTGTATGATCAAAACCAACACAAATGTTTTATACAAGCCATGCTGTACCTACACATATGATATACAAAAAGTACACTAGGAGTAGATGTATTAGTGTCAAAAGAAATAAAAAAGTACAGTAGAAACGTAAAGAATTACAAAACACAATGCACATACGTTTTATATACGTTTTTATATCATTTTATATAAGTTTTTTTTATCGTTAGTGTACTGATTGTTTAAGTGTACCTATGTACGAAAGTTAGAGCATGGCTTGTATAAACCATTTGTGTTGGTTTTGGTATGATCGAAATATCATACGTTATCGATATTTCATTATTTGGTTTTCTATTGCATTTATTACAAAACCCTCTCTACTATTTACAAGCCGTCTTCTAACTTTCGTTGACACAGACAAAACCCTCTTTACTACAAGCCGCCTTGTAACTTTCGTTGACACACATCATCATGTATTTTTAAAATGTATTTGTGAAAATATATACTTTAGATGTATTAGTAACTATCAAAACTCCATATAAAATTAATAAAACAAATTGTAAACGCATGCGCATTATTTGATTTTATTGTTTATTTCTTTTACACAATATTCGCTACATATCCCGACACGATTTTCTACTTACAATACAATCAAAGTATATATTTTTGTATAGCATGAGTATGCAAACAATACGGCTTGTAGTAAAGAGGGTTTTGTATGTGAATATGTATTTTATTTTACACTATATTCGAATCGTTTTTTACTTACAATACATTCTTATGTTCATATGATGAGATAGCATTAGTATGCAATGACTACGGCTCATAATAAAGAGGGCTTTACTATATTCTACCAAAATTTCTCTTATACATACGTAGAAAATTATTTAAAACATGAAATCCATGTCATTTTAATTTAAAAATATTGATATAATTACTGAGTATAATTGATTGAGCTTTATATATGCTATATTTAAAGATTTGGTTTAAATATAGATATAAAAAAATTGAGGTTATGAATGATTTTCAATCTGAAAATGGGAAACAAAAAAACCATATTTTACATGTGTTCTTATGGAATATCGTAAAATGTGTGACCCTTACATTAAGCTCAATTAAAAATTTGTTCGATCATTGCGCTGTGTTATTTAGGTGGCTCTAGAGCCAGATCTGGTTTGAGTGAGCTCTTTGAGTTTGAGGCAACAACAAAAGAATGAAGATATTCCAGTGGATGATTATGCGCCAGTTACTATCTTACCTAGTTACTACCGAGGTGACGTTTACCCTCATATGATAATTCGTATTCGACCCCAAAAAATGATTAATGTTGATTATCAGATTTTCTCTAATTGTGTGGCTCTGGTATTTCACAAAATTTTCATGTCGAATCACATAAAGAAGGTACATGAACTTGAATTTTCCAAATCAGATTATTTACAAATGAAAACGATAACCATAAACCAAACACAAAAGGAATCATATTCGTTATAATATATTGGGAGGATGGGGCGAATGAATAAACTTTTAAGAATGTAGATTTCCTTAAAGAAAGATTCGATGTTATCAAATTTGTTAACAAAATATGCTCTTCTTTATATACAATTGTAAAGCAATTTAGATATGTGTACACAACAACTTAAGTCTAACAAAACAATTATTAGAAACCAAAAACGAAGAATAACCATATACATGTTGATTTTTATTCCATTTCCAGGGATGCGAACTTTTTATGTTGAATGGTGTATACATATATCAAGGAAAATTATTGATTTTTCCATAAGATGGTTCTCTTTATACATCATCCTAACATAAATATGATTTTCTAAATACAACATAAATGAATAATATATTTTACATTATATATGTTTCGTTTTGTTGAGCATAAACATTATGTGTATTTCATTTTTATTGTTGTTGTATTCTATAAGTATTCATATAATCTGATAACAATGGAGCATAAGACAAAAAACGCATTCAATTTACAATGTATTCAAATATTATGTATATGTACATATATACATTATAGTATAAGAAAGTATGATGATTTTTTTAAGCTTTACCAAGATGACATCTACATCAAAATCAATCTTGAGTTACTGTATACGAGTTAAGTGCAACATACCGCGTTACTAGCTTTTTTACGAACGTTTTGCAACTGAAATGAAATACTAAGAATTGTATAGCCAAGTAATTCCCATAATAGTCTCGGTATATGATTTATCATTTGACGTAAGAAAGGATATAAATTGGAAATGATCTACCCATAGTTTCCACAAATTATGTTTGGAAATTGAGTTTGATTTCAAAATATATGATTTGACATTAAATATACTATAGCATGTAATATGAATATCCAAATTTCGTATGGGCAGAAATATTTCGTCAACATAGAGGAATAATAAATCTTTATCTTCAGTGATAAATAAAGCGAATATAAAATAAACCACAAAGCCCCTACTATTGAAATCGATCGCCATCGTTAGGCGTTCGTTTTATCAATCATTCGTACTATTGGTTTCGATCACTGAGATATATACCATGGAGACTACATGATAATATTTCTCATATTAAACAGTCAAAACGAAGTTTTGTTTTGTAGTTGTACCGCTCAATTTATATATATGCCTCACACTCTAAAAAGTTAATTCCGAAAAAGAGCCGTACTCGAAATAAATTCGATATTAACGTTTTAACATTAAATTCCATTAAATCATTAAACATATAAATATTTTAATAATTATAGTCGTATTTTATTTGATTTTTTACAACAACAATCCCATTTATCGAATTCTTTTTTGGAATTGGTTGAAATCTTTCTCTATTGATGGTATTGTAATTCCAATACTTCTTTTTAGTTAGTATGTCGAATACCAGGTGCGCCACATCTCATATTTTGATTTCAATAAGTTGGCCATTGTTGTTATTTTGACATTCATTTTGAGCGATATTTTGTTAAATCTTGAATGTGATTATTTGGTGTAATTGCTAAAAAACGGTGGATTCGATCGAATTCAATTGTTTAATTATTTTAATAAAATTCGATTTGTAGTGTTTTGGTTTTAAAGTAAATATAAAGTGGATTTTGATGCAAGTACTTTGTATAATTGCTATTATGTATTTATATATTTATTTATGTATTTATGTATTAATATATTTATGCATTTATATATTTATATGGTTATATATTTATGTATTTATGTATTTATATGTTTATATTACATTAATATATTATTATTATTATGAGACAAATTAATATATTTGTATTTTCAGGGAAAACTAATTCAGTTTATTACAGCCTACGGCTAAGAGCGGTTATTTCATTAATATAATTTGCTTTTAGGAAACGTTTGCTGATACACCTGAATGGGGGCACACTGGAGTTGATGATAAAAAATGAAATAATGCAGAGCAGCTCGTCGAAATTGTGATTGTCTTGTGCTAACATTAGTTGAATATTGGCTTCCGGAAAACCGGGTCAAATCTGTCATTACTAACATGCCCTTCCTTTCCTTACACCACAAAAAAAACACTAACTATCGATCGCTTAGGTGTCTGCAACCGGGTCGAGTCTGTCACAACTAATATTCCTTCCATTCCTTCGGTTTTGTTATATGTAACACGGGTGTACGGTGGTGCCCGGCATTCCGGGTGTTCCTGGTTCGTCCTTGGCCGTACACTCTAATCAATCAATCAAATCTTGAATGTGATTATTTAATCAGTATTTTGTGCTTAAATTATTTAGTATTGGGAAGTGAATTCGTTTAGATAATTGAAATGGATCAAGATTTTTTTTTTTATTACAACTGCCTATGGCTTTATTATTGAATCTTTCTAAAAAGAAACTAACAAGATGTATGCTAATCTTACAAACTAACCTTACTGTTATTTTTATAAGTCTTAACCAATGTTAATACTTATTATTAGTGTGCACCATTTACTTAATTTATAAATTCAAGAGTCCAAATGGATCAGCTCTTCTCAGTCGTCTGTATCTCGGTTGTTTTAGAATGTCCCGGGCCAAAGCATTGGGATGTGTCTCTAGTTTTGAACAATATCTCGAACTATAGGTTCTTATTGTATCTTTAATGGTTGAAATACCGAGGTCATGATGTATGTTGGTGTTTCGAATATACCAGGGAGCATTCGTGATCCTACGAAGTATTTTTGATTGTGTACGTTGCAAAAAGTCTCTATTTGATGCGCTGGTGGATCCCCATAACTGAATACCATATGTCCAGTTAGGCATAAGTTTCGCTTTATATAGTAAATCTTTATTGTCGAGTGATAATCTTGATTTTCCTCCTATTAGCCAATACATCTTAGCAAATTTTATTTTTATTTGATTACGCTTTGCTTCTATATGCTTTTTCCATGTTAACCTTCTGTCCAGATGTAACCCTAAGTATTTGACACTAGATTGCTGCGGAATAGTTACACCGTTCAATTTAACTTGTGGGCAGGTGAGTTTGTTAAGTGTGAATGTAACATGTGTTGATTTATTTTCATTGACTTTTATTCGCCAAGTCTTTAGCCAGTTTTCAATTTTACTATGATGATTTTGCAATTGCTTTGAAGCAATTCAAAGTATGGGTATATCATCAGCAAATGTTGATATTATAGCTTCATTGCAAATAGGCAAATAGGCTGTATACAACAAGTATAAAATTGATCCCAAGACACTTCCTTGTGGAACACCTGCGCTAATATCATTTAAACCAGTGGTTGCGTTTTGTTTAACCAAGTATTTCCTTTGAAGAAGATAGTTTTCAAGAACTACATGGAACTGCTTCGGCAAAAGTTCTTTAACTTTGTATATTAAACCTCTATGCCAAACTTTGTCGAAGGCTTGTGCCAAGCAGACAGCAGAACAATATTTTTTTTCTTCGAAGGTGAGTTTGATTGCGTTGACAATCCTGTGAACTTGGTCTATAGTGCTGTGCTGATTTCGGAAACCAAATTGGTGATCTGGTATGATATGCCGTTCTTCTAGTACTGGTTTCAGTTTCCTTAGTAACAATTTTTCAAATAATTTTAATATCGTGGCAAGCATGCTTATTGGACGATATAATGAGATTTGTGTCCCATCTTTTCCAGGCTTATGTATCATTGTAATTTGCGATATCTTCCATTTTTGAGGAATGTAACCAGTTCGCATGATTGCATTGAAGATGTACGTTATTAGTTTAATGCATTTGTCTGGGAATTCTTTAACCATTTTCCCGGTAATAAGATCATGTCCTGGTGCTTTTTTCGGACTTATGCAGTTTTTTATTGAACTCTTAACTTTCTTCCACTTGAACCTTATAGGTTTAAAATTTGGATCATTCACCGTTTGGTTTGGTAGCATGTAGAGAGTACTCTCGCTGTTGCCGAGAGTTTACTTAAATAGTTTTGGATACCTTCATTTTCTTCTTCCCTCAGAGCTACTTTCAGGGATTTAATTGCTCGATTTAATTTCCATTTTAATATTGGCGATCTTTGCTGCTGCCACTGCCGTCGAATTTTTCGCTTTTCATGTAATAATTCTTGGATGTTTTTAGGAAGTTTATTAACTTTTTCAAAAACACTGACGTTAGGTGTTGCTTTTTTTGCTGCTACTTCCAGTAGATCTCTGAAGTAGGCTTCTGCTGCATCAATATTTGCTGGTGTGCTAAGAGGAATATCCAGTAAGCAATTCTCTTCAATTTGTCTACTGTATTGATCCCATTTAGTTTTTTTATTTGTCAGGAGTTTCATTGCTTCAGTCTTTAGGACATCAGTACTCACTGTTATAATTACTGATGAATGATCGAATGATAAATCGTAACAATCTGTTGCCATAGCATTTGTACGTGTAATGCTTTTAGTTATACAAAAGTCTATTAGATCAGGAATTTTCTTTTTATCCGTAGGCCAATATGTTGGGTGCCCCGCTGATAGATAATCCAATCAAAGTTCATCCATAGCTTCATAGAGTTGCTTTCCTTTCGGAGTCGTCAATCTTGAACCCCATTGAGTATGTTTTGCATTATAATCACCTCCTGCAATGAATTTATTGCCTAGATGGTTAAAATAATCTAAGAATTGCTTCTTTTTTATTGCGTGTTTCGGTGGGCAATAGACTGATGATATTACACAGTTTCCAGACGACCAGACCACTCCTCCATATGCAGATATTTGTCGCTTGGATATGATCTTTGTCATATTTCTCAAGTTCAAAGTGGTTTAGTCTTCTTTTAATCAACACAGCTGTACCACCATGTGCTTTAGTGATGTTTAGGATATTTAATGTCGTATACTGAATACCCATTAATTTTGAAAAGGTTTTTTTTTGGTGAAGTGTGTTTCTGATATTAATATTATGTCAATATTGTTCTCAATAAGGAATGCTTGCACCTCTGTTTTGTGTTGGGCAAGGCCGTTTGCATTCCATATGGCTATTTTGAGGACAGTCATTTTTGGCTTTTCACTACTAACTGCATTAATGTGTTCATATTTTGCATCATTAGATCCATGGTTCTCTCCATCATTGACATAAAGCTTTGCATCATATCTGTAAGCTTGTTTAACGCAGTTGAGATGTTTCCTTCTTCATTAGTTTGAACTTTTGGAGATATGCCTTTAAGTATACTTGCATATGAAAAGTTTGGATACACAGCACTATTGATGGTCGGCTTATGGTTTCTATTAGTATAAACTTCTTCTGGTTGTACTTCAATATTAGTTTGATGTAGCGTAAACATGCGTTGTTCAACCCTTTGCTTAGGATTGATTCTTCTTTTCAGGTCTATAAATACTAGGCACCCTTCATAGCTTGCCGTATGATTTCCAGCGCAGTTACTGCATCTTTTTGCAGACTCATCAGTTTTAGTTTTGTTGCATTGTTTGGATCTATGAAGTTCACCACAAATAACACACACATCATTTAGCGTGCAGTAAGATATAGTGTGCCCGTATTCTTGACACTTTACACACTGTACTGGACCGGTTCTTTTTTTAGGTTCTTTGACAGTGTTGCGACGATGCAGTAGATATCTTAAGTTATATATTCTATGCTTCCCTTTAACTGGTTTGTTATCAGTTTATAATTCGATGCGGAACATTGGCTGTGGCAACTTATCTCGATTGATGATGTTGGTTATTGCCTTTGCAAAGTAGCCTTCAGCAGCGAGCGCAGCATGAATATCGTTAGTGTCCACGTAACTATCGATTCCTTTTATTATAACGACTAAACTTTTTTGGCTTTTTAGTTGATATGTATAGAATCGCTTACTAGCTTTATCAAAATGGTTGATTAGCGTTATGTAACCATCAATGTTTAGTGGTTGAATTTTAGTTTCTTTAATGTTTCCTCTTTTAATTGAAGAAACATAAAAGTTACCCTCCGTAAGTTCTTCAATTTTTTTTAGTAAGTCTCTATTTGATTCTTCTCTCAAATAAATTGGTGGCAGTTTTTCAGTTTTCACCTTGTTTTCTGTAGGTGGATCTTCAGAAGTCTCGTTAGTTTGCAAGACAGAAAAACGGTTTTCATGAAGGAACTCGACACTGGCCACTCTACTAAATATGTTTACACTAGCACTTGCCTCTGATCTTGGGCTTCTTTTTCTTTTATTTTGAACAGTTATATATCTGTCCATACCTGTTTGCACAAAAAAATGGATCAAGATGAACTTTTAATAGTATACAGGTAAAAGATTCCTTTTGTATGTAAGCATGTTATATTATTTTCATGACGTATTTATTTTTAGAGCATAACTAATAATATTATTGGGTCAAGCAGCAATAGTAGTTCATTAGATTTAGATGGGTCTTCATCAAATGTATCTGCATTAAGCAAAAATTCTTGAAATTCTTCTTTACGGCTGGTAACGAAGACTAATAGCGTTCTCGTCTCTATTCTAGACCTTTGTCATCTTGAGGAACTGTAATTATGAAATTTGTATTTAACAAATTTTGATTGTACGTTATTAAACCTAAGCCGATCTAAATAATATTCACTGTGGTTTTCTTATAAAATTATTTATCTTTTCTCCGTTGCTTGACATTATAATTAATTAAAATATTAATAAAAAATAATATATTGGTAAAAATTTAAAATTTTTGATGATTACCGAAAGAAACTATTTGACAAATCAAATGTAAAAATACACAACGTACCAACCTTTGAAAATAATATCCAATTCCAAAAAAAAATTAAAACCTATTTTATTTGAATTCCAAATCCAAATCCAATCAAAAAATCAATTAAAATACGACTTATGATGAAAAGTGAATATTGTATTCTAAATGTTGGTAATACTGTATTGTTACATTCAGGTATTTATATTGTTAATAAAAGAAGACTGTCACTTCCGCTTTAGTTACAACAAGAGCAAGTTGAGTTTTATTTCGATACGATAGAAATCTCTGTCCATCAGTTTATGAGCCCAGAATTATCGAAATAAAAATAAGTGAGTAATTTCAAAATAAAAGTAGTTATCAACCATCATGGCGATGTCATCATGTCAGAAGTGGTATATCTTATGCACAGGTGGCTGCGACAGGAAAGTTCAGCTCAGGACCAGTGTTGAACCGTACACATTCGAATACTCTGATGGAAATTCGAATGCCATTAGCAACCATTCTGAAAGGCTACAAAGATTAAAGCAGGGCAATTCTGCTTTATTATTCTAATTATTTCTCCCAAAATAATGTACCAAGAAAAATTAAGAATTGCTACATGGAATGCTAACGGTATTAAAAATAAAAAACATGAACTTGAAGCTTTTTTAAAAATGCAAAATATCGATGTGTGTCTGATATCTGAGACCCACTCAACAAGACAATCTTACTTAAAAATTCAGGGTTACCAACTTTACGAAACAATTCATCATAAACAACAAGTTATAATAAAAAACTATATTAAACACCATGAATGCCAGCATTATCAATCACCTGAAATCCAGCTTACCGTAGTAGGAATTACATCTACCAAGCAACGCCTTCAGATAGGACCGGTATATTTTCCACCTAGATACATCCTGAAGAAATCAAACTACTTGAATATCCTACAACATTGCAATGGTAGATTTATATTAGGAGGTGATTTTAATACAAAACATGTTGACTTTGGATCTAGGCTTACAACAACCAAAGGTAACGAACTAAAAAATGCAATAAATGAAATGGGATGTAACATACATTCCACTGGCAAGCCGACATATTGGCCTACGGACGCAGTTAAAACTCCTGATCTACTGGATTTCTTTATATCAAAACAAGCTTCATCTAATTTTATTGAAGTAGCGGATAATTCAGATATGGTCTCTAATCATTCTGCAGTGATACTTACCATAAGCGACAAGATAATTAGGAAGGAAACAAGACCAACTCTTGTCATTAAAACAACTGACTGGGTTAGCTTCAGATCTGAATTAGAAAGCAATATTAACCTACAAGCACGATTAAAAACGGTGACGGGGCTAGAGGAAGAGGTCAAATATCATTTGACTTCACAAATATCATTCAATTAGCCGTATGGCTAATTGAATGATAAAGAAGCAGCATCGAAAACTACTGGTAAAAAGGAAAAAAGGAAAGCTAGGAAAAAATGGCAACAAACGAGAAGTCCATCTGACAAGACGATCCTAAATAACAAATCACAGCAGCTTAAGCGAGAAATTCAGAAGCTAAATGAAAAATCGTTTTCTTCGTTTCTTGGAAAGTTGACGGCTGATGAAAATACAGATTACTTATTATGGAAGGCAACCAAAAGAATGAAAACCCCAATCATGCAGATCCCTCCTATTAAGCAAAGTGATGGCTGGTAGGCCAGGGATAACAAATCAAAAGGTGAGGTGTTTGCTGATCACCTGGCTGGTATTTTCCAACCGAATGAGACCGAATCGGATATTATAATCGAAAATGAAACCAACGACTATGGGGCCAGAATCCCTCTAATAACCCAGAAAGAAGTTAGTAGGGAAATAAAATTCAATCTGAAGACCGGAAAGGCTCCTGGATATGATCTTTTAACAGGAGAAGTTCTAAAGCAACTACCAAAGAAAGCTATTGTCCAACTAACCCAGTTTAATGCTGTTATTAGATTACGGCATGTTGCTGCCACCTGAAAAGTTGCAGAAGTTATTATGCTACCGAAACCAGGTAAACCGCCAAATGAAGCTCAATCATATCGTCCGATTTCCTTGCTTCCTATCATCTCAAAGCTACTGGAGAGACTTCTTCTGAGAAGAATGACACCAATAATAGAAACTAGAAACCTAATACCTGATCACCAATTTGGATTCAGATGTAAACATTCAACAATTGACCAGGTTCACAGAATTACAGACATTATAGAAAAGGCCTTAACTTTCGATAAGGTATGGCATGAGGGATTAATACATAAACTAAAAGTTATGCTTCCGGGACCATATGTTGACCTTCTGGAGTCGTACTTATCTGAAAGACTTTTCAAAGTAAGACAAGATGAGTATTTTGAACTGAAAGAGGTAAGGGCAGGAGTCCCACAAGGCAGTGTTCTGAGCCCACTCCTATATCTACTATATACAAGTGGTATACCACAGTCCGATCATGTAAGCATAGCAACGTTTGCTGACGACATCGCTATACTAGCAACAGCGAAAACTGTCGAAGAGGCGGCGAATAAATTCAATATGCAAGTGAAGAAACTCACCAGTGGACCAAGCGATGGAAAATCAAACTTAATGAATTAAAATCTGCGCATGTCAACTTTACGAACAAACTATTAGTTAATCCGCCGCCAATCAGCATAAACGATGTCATGGTGCTATACAAGAACTCCGCCAAATACTTGAGTATAATACTGGACGTTAAGCTGAAATGGAAGGAGCATGTGAAGAAGAAAAAAAGTAGCTTGGTCCTAAATATAGACAATTGTACTGGTTAATTGGACGAAGGTCAAAATTAAGCACAGAAAACAAAATATTGATTTACAATCAAATCCTAAAACTGGTCTGGCTATATGGTATTCAGCTTTGGGGCTGTACTAAAAATGCTAACAGCAAACCTATACAAAACTTACAGAATAAGGTACTTCAGAGTATAGTCAATGCACCCTGGTACATTCGTAATATGGATTTGCATCGAGATTTGGGGATACCGGATGTAAAACACGAAATAAAAAGATTTGCAACGAAGCATGCCTCTCGGCTACTGGATAATGAACACTTGGTTAGAAGACTAAAGAAAAGCAAACCCTTCGAGCTCGTCAGTATGTGAGCAGCTAGCTACCTATTAATGACAAGGCATTGGAGCATCGCTGGATCAACAGTGACCTCATTATAGTTTAGTTTTTAAGAATTCAGATGTAAATTGATAGTTGGTCTGAAAAGACTAGTTTCAATAAATAATAAAAAAAAACAAAAAAAAATTAAAAAATGGCGATGTCAATAATACCATTCATCGAGAAGCTGAAAACACAGCCAGAGACACAAAGGCTAGAACCAAAATAATAATGATGGTCAGTCAACAGCACTATGTTCATATTCGTTCAGCCAGTACTTCAAAAGAAGTTGGTCTAATGCGAAAAATGAGCATGACGAAAATGATTGATTGTAAGTCAATGGAGGAGTACGCGTCACTACCATAATGTCAACTGCACAGATGCTAAATGATATTGAGTTTGCAGTAAGTGAAGAATGGATAGACACATTTCTTTTGGCTGGATTACCTGATTCATACAAGCCGATGATAATGGTAATCAAGAATTCGGGGGCTATTATATAACAGGAGATTTTATAAAAACAAAATTACTTCAAGAAGTGAAAGTGGAAAAAAAAGAAAATACCGCGTTTTTTTCGAACAACAAAACACATTACAAGAAGCCTACGCGTAGCCATTACGCTAGTAATTGCCCGGGCCATTACGCTAGTAATTGCAGAAAACTAAATAAACGACAACAACAAATTAAACCAAAAAGTGAAAAGTCGTTGTTAAGGATATTCGCCGCGAATGATAAATTGAATGGTGAGAGTTGGTACATCGATTCAGGAGCATCGGCACATATGACGCACAATGATCAGTTAATGACTAATATCAATCGTGGTGCATCAAATGCAGAGGTACTAACAGCCAATAATCAAAAAATTTATGCGACAGGCATCGGTTACTGCAAGTGGTCTTTAATTGTTGATAACGAAGTGTCAAAAGTCAACATATCAAATGTTATGCACATTCCGAATTTGTCGGCAAATTTGCTGTCAATAAGTCAAATGGTGGAAAATGGCAAGCGTGTTGTTTTTGATCAGCGTGGATGTCGAGTTTATGATACTAATGAAGAGTTGTTGGCGACAGCTACTTTAAAAAATTGGATTTACAAATTAGACATGGAAAGTTCTAACATCCATACGTCATATTATCTGCGAAAGGATGTAAATTTGTGGCATAGACGTTTGGGTCACATGAGTGATGGCTATATGAACGGATGAAGAATCATTCTTTAATATGAACTCAGACGATGACTATCAACCACCAATAAGTAACCAAATAGCTGAACAACCAAGGAGAACCTCAACACAAAATTTGAAAACTTTCCTGATTTTGTGTACCATACTAATTTCGAGGCGGACAGTTTGTATGAAGATCCATCATCAGTAAATGAAGCATTACAAAGTATACATTCGGGTTTGTAGAGGCAAGCCATGGAATCCGAATATCAATCTCTAATGGAAAACAATACTTGGGGCTTGATTGATTTGCCTGTTAATAAAAAGCACATCAGTAATAAATGGGTGTTTAAAACGAAATGCGATGCTGCCGGAAGAATTATAAAACATAAAGCGAGACTAGTGATCCGAGGATGTGCGCAGAAACTGGGCATAGACTTCACAAAAACGTACTCTCCAGTTGTCAGATACAGCTCGATTCGTTTCTTATTAACAATGGCAGCGAAATATGATTTAGAGATTCACCAAATGGATGCAGTCACTACATTTCTCCAATCAGAACTTGAAGATACCATATATATGGTGCAGCCAGAATGTTTTCAATATGGTAAAAAAGTTTGCCACCTTAAAAAAACACTGTACGGGCTTAAACAAGCCAGCCGCATTTAGAATCAACATTTAGACACTCGACTGAAGAATGCCGGTATGACGCAATCATTGGTAGATACTTGCTTATACTTTAGAACAGTAGCTGAAAAGATCATAATAGTCGCTGTATATGTAGTTGATCTCATATTATTTTCCAATGATTTGAATGAGAAAATTTCAGATGGCGGATATCGGTGAGGTGAAATATGTACTAGGAATGAAAATTGAAAGGAATCGAAAGGAAGGAAAATTATCGATATGTCAGGAAGGTTCTATAAACGATGTTTTGAGAAAGTTTAACACTACAGATTGGAAACCAGTTGCAACTCCCCTAGATGCTAACAAATCTTGTCTAAAAAGACGAATCAATAAGCAGTCTACTTTATGCAGCGCATGTCACAAGATAGATATTTGTTATGCCGTCAACAAATTAAGTCAATTTAATCAGAATCCAGGAATGACCCATTGGAATGCTACGAAACGAGTGATGAGGTATTTGAAGGGTACATCAAGTTTTAAATTGGAATTCATCAAAAATAGCAATGCAGATATGATTGGATACTGTGATTCAGACTGGGCGGGTGATCCTGAACAACGGCGATCAACTACTGGATATGTATTTGCGATACAAGAAGGACCAATATCGTAGAACTCGAAATAACAATGCACAGTGGCTCTGTCAACTACCTAGGCAGAATACATGTCTATGGTAGCAGCGACACAAGAAGGCTTATGGCTCAACAAATGACAATGCAAATTTTTTCTAGATACATTGATTGTGATCAAACTTAATTGCGACAACAAAAATGCAATAAGCTTGAGTGATACGAATACATATCACCCAAGGACGAAACATATAGATATCAAATATCACTTTATAAAGGAGTTAGTAATGTGCCGTCGACTTGAACTAGAATTCATTTCAACAAAGCAAATGATTGCTGATGTTTTAACACAAGCTCTCCCTTAGCAGCAACATCACAGCTGTCCCAAAGCTATGGGTCTAGAAAAATAAAAATACAACATTTAGGGGGAATGATGAAAAGTAAATATTGTATTCTAAATGTTGGTAACACTGTATTGTTACATTCATGTATTTATATTATTACTATCTTCAGTCTGTAAATAAAAGACTTTGTCACTTCCGCTTTAGTTACAACAAGAGCAAATTGTGTTTTATTTCGATATTTCGACAAAAATCTCTGTCCATCAAATTATTAAATAATTTAAGAACCATTTGAATTATTCCAACTATGAAATACTTATTTCCAGAAAAAAAATTAAAATATTTGTTACGATTTTCTTTGAAATTTACACATCTGGAAATAAAAAAAAACGAGGAAATGCCAAATTTCCAACATAAACTAACGTGTTTTCAAAATAACTCCGAAGTCCCAACCTAAACAATTTGGTTATCAAAAATAAATTTATTTTATATTAAATTATTTATTTTATTTTATTAATTTAAAATTTATTTGAAAAACCATTTCAAATAATCACCAAAATAAATTCAAAACAACAATTATTAAAAATTAAAAAATTATCAAATCAACAATTGTTTTTTATTACGCATAACTTTTATTACCGTAAATTCAAAATTCACGACAAGGAAAATAAATAATTTCTTTCTCTGTTACCCGCAGAAGCAAACATTCTACTTCGTTTTTTTTTTCTTTTACCACAACTTTTTGTGCATTTCGTCTACATAGTTCTATCTCAGTGGTTTCGATGGAGTGAACGCTATCGTTACTGAACGACTGTCGTCGATATCTAGCAACCACTATTTTCTCAATTGTTTATTTTCGACTAAAATTTAATTTATATACACTTTATTTGACACAAAACTTTAAAATTAATACAAAGTAGATTTTAAAAAAAATTGATTAAACATTACAAATCAATTTAATTAACCGTTTTATGACAACAATGCCGATCATTTAACTCCTGGTAATTTCCTAATTGGTCATTCAATTATATTACTGCCAGAACCAAATCTATTGAACATTAAAGAAAGTCTTTTGTTTTGCAGGCAACATATTCAGCAGATGGTTCACCATTTCTGGCAGCGGTGGCATACTAAGTATTTGGTTACCTTACAACAGAGAATTAAATAGAAAACTGAGTATAAGCAAGTTCAGAGTCAGGAAATCTTGCAGTGAATATAGATAAGGATATTCCACTAAGCAAATGGCTCATGGACCGTATTACGGAAACCATTCCACAACAATATCGGTTAGTTTGTCGCTATAAAGATTAGGTAAAATAAAGCGGTCAATTTCCAAAATCTCGGGATCATCAAAAGCTTGAAAATGACAATCATGAAATTAATATAGAAATTGTAAATTAAAGAACCGGTTAATGCGAACCTATATCAGTGCGCCTTTGATTTGGTTGGCGACGGTGTAAAGTAAGAAGCTAAATTAATTGCGAAATGTTTGGGAGAGCCTCAGTCCCAAAAAAGATTTCATGGATTAAAACATCAAAAAAACATAATTGAAATTATCATTTCGACTTTATTGTTTTTATTTTTTGTTTACAAACATTTAACATTTAAAGTCAATATGTTGTTAGCTAATATTGTTATAATGTTTGAACGCCGCCATCTTTTATTAAATATTTGTTAGAATTTTATTTTTGCAATGATTTGTCCTCGCCTTAAATTGTTGCCGCCTTTTTGAAGTTTTTTATTCTTGCTCACGTAAATTCTCCTTTTTGAGCAAAAGTAGAAGTAGTTGATCTTGAAAATGAAATCAATTTTGTTAAAATTGCAATAAAAACATAAATTGGAATAATATTGGATTTTTATTTGTGTAATTTTAATTTTATATAATTTTATCATATATTTTATCACTAATTTTGTCATATTTACACATTTGTTGGGTTGCTGCAAAAGATAAAACTTTTTATCCTGTACAAATCAACATCATCTTTTCTTACAGTTTTTGGGTTTGGATCTCGGGTTTAGTTTTTTCATTTTTACAAGAAGTAATTTTTCCTCGGTTTGGCTTGCATAATTTTTCTATAGGTTTTTTTAAATTGTTTGGGTGGTTGCTAAATTTAGGATTTCCTAATTTTATTTGCACAATCAGCTCCTAGTTTTTTTAAATTTTAATATTTTAAAATTTAACCGAAATAGAAATGAATGTAAGGATTTTGTATTATTTTGATTATGCTTTATTATTTGTTGTAAGCATGTCTTCAGTCTAATCATATTGTATCCGTTTATGATACTCATTTTTAAATGGGGTACCTTTAAAGGTCGTATTATTACTTTCAAGCCAATCTCTGCAATTGTATCTTCATGATCGTCTTTAAAAGTTATTTTAGTGCTTTAAGACAAAACAAAAGTCAATGTAATATCAATTTTTTTAAACTTTTGAAATCATGGACTTGATATATTTATATTTGCAGAACATTTGGAAAAGAGGTGGATCATCCGAATTATCTTACCACGATACAAGTTTTTTGCTAAATTGTAAGGAACAAAATAAATTATTTTACAAGATCTTTCAGACTATATTTTTACAATTGGTGATCATCGAGCCTAACGAAAGATTTTATACACAATTACTTACGGAGTTGTGATCAGCGGCGGGAATCGAACTTAAGACCTCGGTGTGTTTAAGCCAACACCTTAACCATCAGTATATGACCAACGGTGACCAGTTGTAAAAAAAATTATTTTATAGCTTGTCCAGCAAGTTTTATTTAGGGAGTCATTTGTTCCCATAACGATAAAAATTGATTTTATTGCCAAACTTGATTGCAACATAAAAACTACCATTATTTCTTTATACAGGAATTCGATAATACCTTTAATGCTATTGATTACAGCTTTTATGATTATTGTTATGTTTCATCAAAGCATAAGTATTCATATCTTATTAGTATGTATGGGGTAGTTTGCCTTTTCAATTGTGAAAAATTATTTTTCAATTTATGGCAATAGGAAAGTTGCAATAGGAAGTTTTGGCAATAGGAATTGTTTTTGTTTTTGTTTTTGTTTTTGTTTTTGTTTTTGTTTTTGTTTTTGTTTTTGTTTTTGTTTTTGTTTTTGTTTTTGTTTTTGTTTTTGTTTTTGTTTTTGTTTTTGTTTTTGTTTTTGTTTTTGTTTTTGTTTTTGTTTTTGTTTTTGTTTTTGTTTTTGTTTTTGTTTTTGTTTTTGTTTTTGTTTTTGTTTTTGTTTTTGTTTTTGTTTTTGTTTTTGTTTTTGTTTTTGTTTTTGTTTTTGTTTTTGTTTTTGTTTTTGTTTTTGTTTTTGTTTTTGTTTTTGTTTTTGTTTTTGTTTTTGTTTTTGTTTTTGTTTTTGTTTTTGTTTTTGTTTTTGTTTTTGTTTTTGTTTTTGTTTTTGTTTTTGTTTTTGTTTTTGTTTTTGTTTTTGTTTTTGTTTTTGTTTTTGTTTTTGTTTTTGTTTTTGTTTTTGTTTTTGTTTTTGTTTTTGTTTTTGTTTTTGTTTTTGTTTTTGTTTTTGTTTTTGTTTTTGTTTTTGTTTTTGTTTTTGTTTTTGTTTTTGTTTTTGTTTTTGTTTTTGTTTTTGTTTTTGTTTTTGTTTTTGTTTTTGTTTTTGTTTTTGTTTTTGTTTTTGTTTTTGTTTTTGTTTTTGTTTTTGTTTTTGTTTTTGTTTTTGTTTTTGTTTTTGTTTTTGTTTTTGTTTTTGTTTTTGTTTTTGTTTTTGTTTTTGTTTTTGTTTTTGTTTTTGTTTTTGTTTTTGTTTTTGTTTTTGTTTTTGTTTTTGTTTTTGTTTTTGTTTTTGTTTTTGTTTTTGTTTTTGTTTTTGTTTTTGTTTTTGTTTTTGTTTTTGTTTTTGTTTTTGTTTTTGTTTTTGTTTTTGTTTTTGTTTTTGTTTTTGTTTTTGTTTTTGTTTTTGTTTTTGTTTTTGTTTTTGTTTTTGTTTTTGTTTTTGTTTTTGTTTTTGTTTTTGTTTTTGTTTTTGTTTTTGTTTTTGTTTTTGTTTTTGTTTTTGTTTTTGTTTTTGTTTTTGTTTTTGTTTTTGTTTTTGTTTTTGTTTTTGTTTTTGTTTTTGTTTTTGTTTTTGTTTTTGTTTTTGTTTTTGTTTTTGTTTTTGTTTTTGTTTTTGTTTTTGTTTTTGTTTTTGTTTTTGTTTTTGTTTTTGTTTTTGTTTTTGTTTTTGTTTTTGTTTTTGTTTTTGTTTTTGTTTTTGTTTTTGTTTTTGTTTTTGTTTTTGTTTTTGTTTTTGTTTTTGTTTTTGTTTTTGTTTTTGTTTTTGTTTTTGTTTTTGTTTTTGTTTTTGTTTTTGTTTTTGTTTTTGTTTTTGTTTTTGTTTTTGTTTTTGTTTTTGTTTTTGTTTTTGTTTTTGTTTTTGTTTTTGTTTTTGTTTTTGTTTTTGTTTTTGTTTTTGTTTTTGTTTTTGTTTTTGTTTTTGTTTTTGTTTTTGTTTTTGTTTTTGTTTTTGTTTTTGTTTTTGTTTTTGTTTTTGTTTTTGTTTTTGTTTTTGTTTTTGTTTTTGTTTTTGTTTTTGTTTTTGTTTTTGTTTTTGTTTTTGTTTTTGTTTTTGTTTTTGTTTTTGTTTTTGTTTTTGTTTTTGTTTTTGTTTTTGTTTTTGTTTTTGTTTTTGTTTTTGTTTTTGTTTTTGTTTTTGTTTTTGTTTTTGTTTTTGTTTTTGTTTTTGTTTTTGTTTTTGTTTTTGTTTTTGTTTTTGTTTTTGTTTTTGTTTTTGTTTTTGTTTTTGTTTTTGTTTTTGTTTTTGTTTTTGTTTTTGTTTTTGTTTTTGTTTTTGTTTTTGTTTTTGTTTTTGTTTTTGTTTTTGTTTTTGTTTTTGTTTTTGTTTTTGTTTTTGTTTTTGTTTTTGTTTTTGTTTTTGTTTTTGTTTTTGTTTTTGTTTTTGTTTTTGTTTTTGTTTTTGTTTTTGTTTTTGTTTTTGTTTTTGTTTTTGTTTTTGTTTTTGTTTTTGTTTTTGTTTTTGTTTTTGTTTTTGTTTTTGTTTTTGTTTTTGTTTTTGTTTTTTACACAAAACTATTGGATTTATTGGTGGTGGCGCTTGAGTCAGAAAAAACACCACTTATCCTGCTATGTACAGTTATTTAATGTTACTTAGCTTACGATGCCCATTTATTATCTTATTGGTCGCTTGCCAGATTTTCTGAGCATTATTACTCTTAGTACAAACCTGATGAATGATTAACTGATTTTTTGTCTAACAAATTTTCGAATTTGTATTGTCACAAAATTCTGTGCCTAGCTAACCTTGGGTGCTTTTTAGTAATTTATCTAGACTTTTATTAGACAGCACAACAAATAGATTATCACAATCTGAGTTCTTTAGTAAGGAATTTATATTAAAATCCTATACTTCCTTGTTTGTCGTCAGACCAATTTTTGGCTGTCATGATAGCAGTACTGTGATTCATCAAACAAAATTAATATTCTATGGACTGATAAGCATATCAGACAAGTACGTGTCTATTTTATGTAATATAATAATGTCTTAAATCATATACATACCAGATATGAAATATAACAATGGAATAATCATAATCTTTATCATCATATCATTATCATCATCATTTTGATGATTGCCATACCTTTTATGTTTATACTTATAAGATATTATTTTGCAAATAAATTTCATTCCATATTTACATATTTTCTATTCTTATTGAAAATCTACTCATATATGAATGTATCCAGGTATTATTGAGAAGTTAACATAACAATTTATGTTTAAGAAGAGTATAATGGAACTGATAACATGCTAATACTATGTTCAGAATGTTAAATTTGTTTATATCAGAAAAAAAAACGTAAAAATTGAAACTAGCTATCCTTTTACCTTTATAGTCAATAAATACTGTACCAAAACGATACGGATTGCCAGAATTTTTCTCTAAATTTTCAAAAAAATTGTCCTTCTCAGAATTGAATAGTCGAACTTTCACATGAAAGAGGTCTCAGAAAATGTAATATTCTACTATAATGTGAAACGCACTCAAGTACCATACAAGGTAACCGGGGTTAGTGATTCAGCAATTAAAGTTAAAGGTGTCATTGACAAAGAGGAAAAATTTGGAATTAGTGGTGGGATTGATATGTATGTCATTTAAATATAGTGGTATGTATACTTCAATGCGGAGAGTTTTGCTCGGTAAAGATGTTTGCTTCGTAAGAATGGAGAAATTTTGCGTATTTGTTCCAGGATAATTGCTTCAAAAGTGCGGTGTAGATAACCTATAGTTGCTGAAGTTAACGCCTGAAAGTTGAGTTAAGGTAGACGTTTGTAAAAAACTATTCTACCAGCTGCATTTGTGGCCGATGAAGCTTGGCTATTTATTTGCGTAATGCTCACTCGTATAGTTATTATTTGAAATATTGTATTCGTCTATAAGTTTGAGAAGTTTAGTTAAACAAAACTTTGTTTAACTTTGGATTCATCCAGGTGCAATCCATATTTATTTTGGATCCAAACTATTTTATAAATTAACTCAGCCGATGCATTTATATTGCCAAAATAACATTAAAAAACATAAAATATGTTGATGCATCAATATTGTCAGTCACTGACCATTGAATATGTAAATAGTTATATCATATTAAATTATGATAATTTATGTTACATCAACATTCTCCCCCCACATGACGAAGTCACATATCTATTATTAAGTCGCTGCGATGGTTAGTTTCTGAGATATAGCCATTTAAAGATTTAAAAAATAAACTTAATCGGAGGACTTTGAACCAATATTTTTCTGGTAGGTCTGGATATGTAGAATTTTTATTTTTAAGTCGCTGCGATGCTTAGTTATTGTCAATTCTTTTTATTATGATAATTTGGTATGGTTCAATTAAGTATGGAACAAAATATCGGCCAAATGGCCACCTCCATCCGATGGTCCAAATTTTCGATGACGCTTAGGCATAATTGAGGTTCTATGCCGTTAATGTACCGAATTATTTCATCCTTCAGCTCTTGGATTGTTGCTGGCTTATCGACGTACACCTTTTCTTTCAACTAACCCCAAAGAAAGAACTCCAACGGTGTCAAATCACATGATCTTGGCGGCCAATTGACATCGCCACCACGTGAGATAATATACGACCATTGAATTTATCGCGCAAAAGAGCCATTGTTTCGTTAGCTGTGTGGCAAGTGGCACCGTTCATCAACGACGTTTATCAACGACATTCATCAACGGCGAGCGTGAGAAGTGCAATTGTTGGGCACGACGACGAGTTGAGGTGGACGGCTCTTCAGCCACACTGTCGCGAACAGCAGCAATATTTTCTGCAGTACGAGCTGTACGAGCATGCACTGGTGTTTTAAAATCTCCTACAGATCCGGTTTGCTCAAATTTTTGTACGATTTTTCCGATTGTACGCACATTTGGACGGTTAAATTGACCGAAAAAATCACGAAGTGCACGATATTCATTTTGATTTGAACGCCCATTTTCATAATAAGCCTGAATAACTTTAACGCGTTGCTCGATTGTGTATCTTTCCATGGTTCAAATTGAGTTAGTCTGAAATTGAGAAATGTCAAATGAAATGCAGAAAAAAACTTGACGTTTAGGTGTGGTTCACATTCAACATCGGCCTTTAAAATTTAACCACCCTTTACATACACTTCCAAACGGAACTATAACATTTAAATCAAATTTATCATTTAAAAATATTTCTTAAATTTTATTTTTGTAATTTGTGTATATGTTCTATATATTTAATAAAAAAAAATAAAAATAAAAACATAATTAATTTGTATTATTATTCATTTGGAAATAAAATTCAATTGCTGGAAATGAGAAACAATGCTGCTCCTATGAAGAAAATACTTTCTACAATCGAGAAATATTAAAACTATTGTGAGAAAAAACATTGAAGCTTAAGTGAAAACTTAATTTTAAAGTGTTAAAATTGTTTCTTGTATCAAGAAAACTGTAAAAAGTTATATGCTTATTACTAGAAAATCTCTCTTTATTAACTCTCTACAAAAAACGTTTTTCTTACAATAATAAGTAATAATTATTAATGCAAGAAATAAACTATTATATATTAAGATGTGTATTTCTCAAAACAAGAATATGTTTTCTTGCATCAATATTTTTCCCCACTCATTTAGAAAATTCTTTTATTCAATAAAAATAGGATTCTTAGTCAATAGAAATAATTTTCTAAAATTGAGAAAAGCGATACTGCCCACAAAACAATAATTTCTTGCTTTATGACATTAAAGTTCTTTTAACAACAAAAATATCTTAGCTGAAAATTAAGTGCTCAGTTTTCTTAAATGATTCAATTTTTTCTTCATTACAGCAAGTTTTATTTTCCGTGCACATGCAAAAATTATTAGGTGTTAGTTGGGATCCAACAAATTACTCGTTTATGTTTAAGACGTGTCTCAAGAACCATACAGATATCACAAAACGAGTTATTCTATCCGAAGCAAGTAGACTATTTGATCCGCTTGGCTGGCTCTCTCCAAAAGTAATTGAATTTAAAATGTTTACTAAATTAAACTTAAAGTAGGATGACTCATTGCCTGAAGAGCAGTTAAATCAGTGGAAAAGAATCCGCTGCAACTTACAAGAAGTCGAACATATTTGTATTCCAAGATTTATTAACTCTTCTTATAATTGCAGTTTAGACATTCATGGTTTCAGCGATGCCAGCGAAAGTGCGTATGAAGCCGTCGTCTATTTCAAAATAACCATGCCTAACAGAGAAACATACGTTCATTTGATTACTTTCAAGGCCAAATTCGCACCAATAAAACAGCTATCATTACCAAAGCTGGAATTGTGTGGCGCCGTTCTTCTGGCTCGAATGATTGAGAAATTGAAAGCAGAAACCAGTATGAAAATAGATAATATCATATGCTGGACCGATTCCAAAATCGTACTTGACTGGTTGTCGAACGAACTTTGACGATGGACAACGTTTGTAGCTAATTGCACATCCATGATAATAGATATTGTGCCTTGGGATCACTGGAGACACGTGCCATCGTTACAAAATCCTGCAGATTGTGCTAGTCGCGGATTATATGCACCAGAACTGCACAAACATCAATTATGGTGGGATGGTCCTGATTGGATAATAAACGATGAAGAATATTGGCCGAAACAAGAACATAGCTATGGGCACACGGAAAAAGAACGACCAATCAAAGTCAACACATTCGACGGGTTCATATCCAATGAACTTTTAGATTCAATGTTAAGGAGATACTCATCATTTTCTAAATTACAACGAGTCATCGCCTTCATGATGAGATTTATACACAATGCACGAGCTAAACTCAGCGACCGGAGAGTTAGAGGTTACGTACTTCAACCACAAGAACTCGTTCTTGCATTTCTAACTATATGTAAGTACGAACAGACAAGATCTATCATGCAGAAATAACTCTTCTTCAAGAAATCAGTAAATCCAGCAGTTTAACTACGCTAAATCCATTTGTAGACGCAGCAAACATATTGCGAGTCGGCGGTCGATTGCAAAACAGCACTGCACCCTATAGTACAAAGCATCCGGTGATTATGCCTCCAAAATCCATACTCACCAAATTGATCTTAGAACAGCTTCATCAAAAGTATAATCATGCTGGCCCATCATTGTTATTAGCAATTTATCGACAAAATTATTGGTCGATCGGTGGACGAAGCATTGTCAGGGAAGTCACGCGAAAGTGTAAAGTGTGTAGGCACTACCAAGGGAAAGTACAACGCCAAATGATGGGAAATTTACCAGCTTCTCGCGTGGATTCACCCATTTTATAAAACAGGAGTCAATTTTGCTGGGCCGTTGGCAATCAGGGTCGAGGACAACGAACATACAAGACATATATATGTGTATTTGTATGTTTCAGCCCAAAAGCTATTCACCTAGAGCTGGTAATGGAGCTCACGAGTGAGTCATTTCTCGCAGCTCTAAGAAGATTCATAGCAAGAAGAGGGATACCAGCCTAAATGCACTCCGACAACAGCACAAACTTCATTAGAGCCAAGAATATCCTAAATGCAGAAGTGTCACAATTAATTAAAAATTCAAATAAAATTTCTCATTTTATTATAGGAAACACTATTTCCTGGTATGTCATACCACCCAGTGCCCCTTATTTTGGCGGCATTTGGGAAGCCGCAGTAAAATCGACAAAATTTCATTTAAAGCGGCTCATTGGAAAAACTATACTCACATAGAAGAAATGAACACTTTGTTGACGGAAATTGAAAGCTGCCTAAACTCCAGACCTATATGTGTCTTATCTACGGAAGGAATAGATCCATTAACGCCAGCACACTTTCTGGTAGAACAACCACTTACCAAATGTCTGAGGTAGATGTCACTGAAGTTAAATCCAAATACTTTATTCGATAGAAGACTGTTCAACGCATTCATTAACATTTCTGGAAACGGTGGCAGAATGAATATTTGACATCGCTACAACAGAGGACAAAGTGGAAGCAGCCACATCAACCAATAAAACTAAACGATGTCGTCGTCATAAAAGAAAATTTGCCAGCGAACCAATGGCTGCTCGGCAGGGTGATCCAAGTGCAGTTTCGTTTTCGTGGACAAACCTTTGAAATATGTCGTAAAACGTTGCCCACTTCTAAAAGTTGCTGTATTATCTTTCGGAGTCTGACAGTCTTCATCCTAATTATTTCATATCGTTGTTGTAAAAAAAAAGGAATATTAAACTGTTGTTCCTTTCAAATTTCCCGAAATAATACCTCCTCGTTTCCATTGATATTTCATCCGAATTATCGCTAGCAATAAGTTTATTTTCGATGTTGACTGGTGGTTGTTTGGGTGTGACTTGCTTTTTATTTTCAGGGAAACTGAAATTAGTGAAAACGCCTGAGAGTCTGTTGTTATTGTAAGCGTTATTTTCGCTCCATTTAAACGGTAGTATAGGTTGTTGTTATTTTAAATAGGTCTTAAGTCTATAAGTGTAATATATCTCTGTTGTTGCTGGCTGAGATTACTAGAGATTATACTGATTTTGTACAAATTATCAATGAAAATCTCATCACCTATTGATATTATTAGAGGTGTCAGTATGTATGCAGTGTACATGATACGTTAATAATTTTATTACTATTTTATCGCCTATTCCAAATGAATTAATTAGTTAAAACCGAATCAGATTTATCATGTTTATACTCAAAATTAACAACAACACTGTCTATAAATTGATTATCCATAATTTGACGTCATTAACATTTTTATTTTGATCCAAAATTTCGATAACAGACTTAATAACATATCAATTAATTTAATCGTTTAATCTATAGACAAAATAATATTATCCGAAACTCCATCCCCATTCCTCATATATTAGTACTAGAATATGTTATCACCCCATCCCGTAATAATGAATTCGATTCAAGTATTTCCACCTCTTGCTCATTGTCTATTTATGTTTGATGGAGGCTGAAATGCGTGAGCTTAAGTATTTTTTTATGTATATTGTATGGAAGATAATTTTTATCAATTAATTTCTATTTTTCTAACAGTTTCTGGTTGTGTACTTGATTACCATCATTAAACTAAGCGAGAATTATGCTGAGGGATTACAAATGAAAATTAATAATCATGCGAGGTGGCTGTAAAAATATTTTATTAATTTTCACTAAATATTCGAATGTTATGCAATATCCGAATATTGGCTCGTGTAATCAGGGGACATCTGCATCTGCATTACAAATTGAAAACAAGCTACTGCCAAAATTTAACAAGACCACTGCTGACTTTTACGGATTCTATATGAATTATGAAGGGCTATCATTTAGAACTCTTTGCTCTCAAAAAAAATCGATGGGCAAAAACTGGAGACCGTGTGTCCCATAAAGCTATACGTAGCTTTACAGTGGGGATGATCTCGGCAATCTTGACTTTGGCATTTGTATGCATACGCCCACTGATGTTAGCCAACTACAAGATAAAGACTCATTTTACAATAATTTTATAGTGTTGGGAATCTTAGCCAGTATTGCGTCGACTCAACCCATATTGTTGTATATAAACTTAGTACCCGTTATAGTATTATATATACATAAAATAAATGATTATACTAGATTTTCACACCATCGTTAACTGTGAATTTGCTGAAATGAATAATAGAAATAATTTATGATAAGTCACCTAAATATCATTAAGATACCGAAGATATGGTGGGTTTACCCTATTTAAACCCACCATCCATGATAACACAAGTCTATCTCCAGCACAAAACTTTCAGTACCTGGTAGGCCAATTATGAGGCCCGGCTGAATTTTTAGTGCGGCATTTCCAGGTAGATGAAGCTAACTACATAGAAGGATTCTAAAATCTCGTCAAACGTTACAATAGAAAGTGCATTATAGTAAATGATTTATCGAAACGTACATAAAGCACCCGCAAATTACAAGACCATCTGTTGAAACAATTGGGCATGTATATACATGCGATGAAATCATCAGAGGACTGAAAGCTTTCAAGACAACAGGCGAATCAAAAGATTGTTGGCCGAGAAGAAACTGGATGAAAGCACGCTCCAACGCAATGGCGACTAGAATCGTCAGAGCAAGACTTCCCCACAATTGAGGATTTCTTGAATTTTTTAATCAAACGAATAAATTCACTTGAAGGTCAAAGTATTAAGCAAATCTCAAAGTATTAAGTACCAACCTACACAATACGCCTCGGTGAAAAGTTTCCTTACTGAACTGAAGCCACCACCAAACTGTTCATCGTGTACTAACCAACAACATCGCTTGGGCGATTGCCCCAAGTTTATTCAACTGAAGTTCGAAGATCGTAGGCAATACTTAGCCGACAGTTCCAGGTATTTCAGTTGCTTGGCAGAAGGACGTAGTGCATTTAAATGTAGATCGAAGAAACGTGGCCACCAATGCATGAAGAGGCATCATACTTTTATACATGATGATTCAAACTGTTCTTCTAAACGTTCCAAAACCGTCTACAAAACCAGCGATACCTACACTATTCTGTGTATCTGAGCGACCCAAAGAAAATGGCAATACCAAACCAGTTCAAAATGTCCACTCTTATCACCAACCTATAAGTACTAATACACTGTTACCGACTACAAAGGTTGAAGACCGTGATAGAAATGGCAATTGGCAACCATGTTGCGTTCTTTTGGATTCCGCGTCGATAAGGTCGTACATTACTGAGCACTGTGCTAATGCAAGATTCAACATCAACACACTAAACGAGGGAAGAGCTGGCAGTTCAAGAGGTGTATGTTCACTACGAGTGCGATCCAAAACCAATGTCAAATTCAACATCGACATCAACGCCTATGTAAATACCTAAGGTAACGTCAAATCTACCTGCCAAACCTATATTAACCGCGAGCAATTGACGTACTTAAAAAAGTAAATAAGTCAATTGCTGTTAGCTGAACCTGAATTCAATGTGCCAAGTCCCATAGATCTTTGATTAGGTGCGACAAGTTCCTGACCCTTTCATCTGACGGTCAAATAATAAAAGGCTCAGACCAGCCCGTTGCACCAAAGACAAAATTAGGATGGATCGTGAGAGGAATTTATGAAGCAAATAGCGCACTACAGCAAACCATCATCTGTCTCTCCAAGAAGTAATTAACTTCGACCAAACGTTGAGAAAATTTTAGGAGGTAGAAGAATTACTAGCTGTCAAGACGTACACAGAAGAAAAGAAACTGTGTATTGAACACTTAGACAAACATTTGAAGATTAAAAGTTCAGGCAGGTTGAAAATTTCGAAATTGGGAGATTCGCTAAACCAAGCCATTAGACGGGTCAGCACACTGGAACAAAAACTAATAAAGAACGCTCGGTCACATGGAGCAAATACCACCAGAGTAAGTCTATAGGTCACCTGACGAAATGTATTACTTGCCACACCACCCACTCACTATTCAAGGAAGCAAGCTCAACCACCAAGTTGCGCGTTGTGTTTGACGCGTCGGCGAAGACAACCTCGGGAGTATCGTTGTTAATTGAAAAACCACACCCAGACTATCTAATTCACCAGCATCAACAGTAAAGCATTATCGGCTCCTCACAAACACCTACGGCACTGCATCAGCCTCATTTCTGACAACCTAAGCTCTTTGCAAATTAGCACATATACACATATGTGTATATTCCTACTGTCACAAACCGATTGTGACAGTAGGAATCAAAATTATATTCCAGAGTCTATGATTATTGAAGCTCGACTGGGGTGATAAACTGCCTACAGATGTCGAGAAACAATGAAAAATCATTCAAAGTAGATTGAACTTGTTGGAAAAACTCAGGATACCAAGGTGGCTCTATTCAGATACAGCATGGCACCTGATTTGCAGACGCATCATACACTGCATACTCTGCGGTCATATATGTCCGAACCGTAAAATTCAATGCGGAGAAGTACAGACAAACATTATCGCTGCCAAAACCTGAGTTGCACCTATCAACTACACAACCATTGGAGCTCGCTACAACTTCACAAGTTTCGTTATGGTCCGATTCTACCACCATTCTTGCTTGGTTTGTATACCCACCTAGGAAGGGAGATGTGCTTAACCGAATTCACCGAGATATTGGAAACAACAAATGTTCAGCATAGTGGTCATATGATCCATCGAAAAAAAATCCGGCAGATATGGCTTCCCGTGGCATTGTCCCAATTCAAATTCTAGAAAATACAATGTGGTGGCTAGGGCCAGGATGGCTATACGTTACGAGCCTGTTCAATTCCCAAAAAGTTGCGAAAATATCCAAGAGAGATGAGACCATCGTACTAACCAGCTTCAACTACAGCGGAACCAAAAATGCATGATATCAACCCAACGATCGCTGCTGAAATTATCGAGAAATGTTTAAACATAACCAAAGCTATTCAAATCTTTACTTAGGTGGCGACGAGCAGGGTATAATTTCCGTAACTTCAAGGCTCGACTCTTCAGCCCTTTTGCGGTAACCGAATTGTACAAAATAATGTTGCAAGAAGCACAACATCGAGCTTCACTAATGAAATAAATAGCATGCGCAATAATTTGCCGTTAAATAAATCTAACATCTCATTTTTACTACCTTTCCTATAGATAGTCACGGCATTTTACGAGTTGACGGTGGCCTGGAGCATGCAACTGAGCAATATGATCTGAAGCATCCGATCATTTTATCAGGAAGTCATTCTATGGCACGGTAAATAGTCCAAGAATCACATGATAAGAACCTACATGCAGGAGCAACGCTGTTGATGTCTATCATCACCAAAGCCAGTCACCTCGAATTGGCATCCGACACGACAACAGACACTTTCATTAAAGCATTTAAACGGTTCCAGAGCCACCGAAGAATTTGCACTGACGTCTAAAGTGATAACGGGACGAATTTTGTAGGAGCCGCCAATGAATTAAAATATTTTCATGAAATAATGTCCAAAGAGAAGAATCAAATCATCAACTGGGCCGCATCTTACAACACAAAGTGGCATTTTGAACCACCGGCATCACCACAACGGGCTTCGCGAAGCCGCTGTTAAGTCGGTTAAGTTACACCTTAGACGCGTGCTTAGACCTTGTTAACCCAGATTGAGGGTCTACTGAATTCCAGACATTTATGTGAGTCACAGGAGGAGCACGTTCAAGCATTGACACTGGCGCATTTTATTATTGAACAACCAATAATAACATTACCGGAACCTGATATCACAATCTTGAGAGTAAATCGGCTATCTTATTGGCAACTAACACAGCAAATTTTCCAGCGTTTCGCTGGCGGTTGAAACACAAGAATATAAAGGTTGGTGACATTGGTCATTATAAAGGATGACAATATTCCACCAAGACAGTGGGCGTTTTAGGACGCATAACCAATATTCGGGTTAAAATGGGATCGTCCGTGTAGTATCACTTCGGACATCTAAAAGGACATATGAGCGACCAATCACCAAAATCTGTCTGCTGCCATTGCTTGATTCACAATGGGACATGTTGGGAATCTTAGCCACCGTTGCATCGACTCAACCCATATTGTTGTATATGTACTTAGTAAACGTTTATAATATTATATATACATTCAATAAATGATTATACTTTAGTAAAAAAAAGAATGGCAAAATTCAGACTTACTTACGTGATTGGTTCATATTCTCGACACGAACTAGTGACCGATAATGGGATAAAACTGGTGTACTTCACGATCGCACACGATCGTCGTTATTATAGTACATTTTTCTCATAAAAACAGCCTCCTGGCACATGGACACATCCGCGTAAGATGTCCCGAAGTCAAATAGACCATAATTGTGTTAATAACTAAGAGGCGGTTTCGTTTCATCCAAGATGGGAGGTTTGAACTAAAAAAGAGGACTAGAGGGCGGCTAAAAAAATCGCTTGCAATGACCATCAGTTATGGTCACAAGTTATGGTACAACTCAAGGACTACAGAAAAACGAACCTTACGTTTTAACTGTGAAGGTCTGATAAAAAACGTCATTGATATTAAATAACAGCAGGTCAGCTGGCTAGTTCACGTTTTGTAAGCCAAATCTGAACAGATGATGCATCGATTCTTGAGATAAGTACCGCCCTTTGATAAACGCAGATGTCATTGTCGTCGATAATTGCTCTTTGGGGTAGAAGAGGATCTGGCTTGGTTGTCTAGAACAATATGAAGTGCAAGCACGAGATCAAAACCGATAGAACCGTATTGTTGATTCAGTACGAGCAAACAATGGCCCGTAAAATATTATTATTATTATTCAATATCACATTAGTGAAATAAATGGTTTTCAAATAATTTTAAATTCCTATGGGATGACTATTAGTTTATACAATAATAAATTGAATGACATAACGATACAGATCCATCATCCTCCAATTTTTAATTAATTATTTTCAGTTAATATGGCACTTTTTAGTTGGGTAAGCTTCGGCCACAGAAAAGATTTAATGTAAAAAAAACAACTTTTAATCAGTAGTTTCTCACAGAATTTAGCCATAACTGGCAACACTGAAATTGATCTATAAGACGATGCAATTTTTCGCAAACTGGGTACAAAAGATTCTAAATGTTACATTTATAAGGTTAGTGAGCTTAACTAGAGTCTTCCTTGGTAGTTCTTTTAAAATTTCTGCAGTGATGAGATCATAACCAGGAGCTTTTTCGATTCCATATTGAATTTTATCTTAGGCATGACTTATTTTAGTAAGCTCTATAGGATTTTTTCACAATCTTGTTCAGATTCCACCATTATTATTTGAGATTTTAAAGCTTGATTATCATGTGGTTGGAATATTTTTTCGATGTTTTCCGCAAAACTTTGAACTTTATCATCGTTATTTCGAGCTCATTTTTTATCTTCTATCCTTATTGGAGGATTCTGCATTGTTGGTCTATTAATTTTGTTGGTGGCTTTCCAAAAAATGTCATCAAGTCATTAAATGGCACAGTTAAACAAAACCTATATACACAATTGAGTGTATTGGTGCTATGAAAATCCATACCAAAAAATGTACAATTTTCTCATTGTTACGCACACTATTTAATGTGTATGGATAATTGAGAATTTTTTCGTCTCTTTTTTTGTTTTTTATGTTTTGTATAGGAAAGAGAAAACATCAATTTTGCCTTTTACATTTTTTCTTTTTTGACAATTTTTACTCTCTTTTGTTTTATAGTATGGAAATGTTTATTTTATTTTACACAATATTCTAAATCAATACCCTCTTTACTACAAGCCGTATTGTTTGCATACTCATGCTATACAAAAATATATACTTAGATTGTATTGTAAGTAGAAAATCGTGTCGGGATATGATAGCGAATATTGTGTAAAAAAAATAAACAACTAAATCAAATAATGCGCGTGCGTTTACAATTTTGTTTATTATTTTTTACATGGAATTTTGATAGTTACTAATACATCTAAAGTATATATTTTCACTAATACATTTTAAAAATAATGATGATATGTGTTAACGAAAATTTCAATACGGCTTGTAGTAAAGAGGGTTTTGTTCTAAATCACATATCGACACGTTTTTTACTTACAATACATTCTCATGCAATGAATTATGCAATGAATACGGCTTGTAGCAAAAACGTCTATATTACCAAGACCGATTATTCCAAATTTAAAGGGACAAAGCGGCTACTGAAATTAGTGTTGGTTATATTCATATACGGCCAAATTTAAAAACAAACCAACACTTATATAGTTTGTTTTGATTTTTTACTATGAAATATGAATAAAAGAAAACAAAAAATATAAAGCAAACAATGCAATTTCAATCACGGCAACATGCTATTAAGAACATAAAAAAATATAATAACCCACACTAGGAAAATGTATTTATTTTTGTATAAAATGTAAATAGGTATATGTATAAAATAATTTAAAATAAATAAAACAGACATACAGAGTTGATATTTTCACTTTGAAACCAATACTACAATCAGTAGTCGGATTTGTAGAAATATATGTAATGGTCGGCCATTAATCGGTTTTGGTATAAAGACGTCTTTGCTTATAGTTAAGAGGGTTTTGAATCTGAATGAAGAAATTTGATTGTAAATCAAAGTATGCATGTATAGTGTCAATATCTCTTCAATAAAACAACAAATTTGATTTTTATTTACATGTCATGTACGAAAAATAAAAAGGAATGGGCGGACCATGTAAATCGAAAGAAGATATAAATATTCTCTGTTTACAAGTTTTTATATGTACAATAAAATATAGGATGAGAATAAACATCAAAGAGAGCATAGTTGGGCGCTTATAGAACTTTTATTTTATTTTTGATGTTTTCACTTGGGTTTCTATCTCATTGTTTATATATCTCTAGTTAAACTCAGATAATATAACTAAATTTCAAAAACACTTACAGATCCTCATTACTAACTGTTTTCGTAAAGTGGTAAATAGAAATAAAAATAACTCTCCATCACTTTCACCGAAAATTATGGTGCTATTAAAAATAATCATACAAACAATGATGATGAGAAACACAAAACTCTCAACATGCTAATAGCCACCAAAATAAAAAAAGGAAGCGTGAGGCAAATTTTAATTTTGTTATTAGCAATATAGGTAAACCGAAGGCATTATGAAAATTTTTTAAACAAGTTATATTTAATAAGTCAAATGCAAAAAACTCTCTTAATTCTATTAAAATATTGGGTAAAGTGGTTACAGGCGAAAACGAAATTGTAGAATGCTTTAATAACTATTTTCTGAAATGCTGTTTCTAGAATGCTGCAAAATATCCAGAGTTATTCCAGTTCATAAATCAGGAAACGAAACCGATTTAAATAATAATCACCCAATATCAATTGTACCAGCTATTCCTAAGAT
This sequence comes from Tipula confusa, assembly GCA_963556175.1. Taxonomy (NCBI): domain Eukaryota; kingdom Metazoa; phylum Arthropoda; class Insecta; order Diptera; family Tipulidae; genus Tipula; species Tipula confusa. Next base: position 153,386,060 of record OY744475.1, on the reverse strand, counting down.
CTATGAAAGGGTTATATTAAGTAGAGTAAATGAGTTTTTAGTATCCAATAGGCTTTTTAATACAAGTCAGTTTGGTTTTACTGGAAAATCAAATACTACGGCTGCTTGTCTCAACCTCACTAAATTTTTAAGTACATATTTTCATAAACAGTAACCATACGATACTTTTAATGAAACTAAAAACATTCGGATTTACAAGCAAACAACTTGATTTGTTTAAAAGCTATCTTCCAATTAGAAAGCAGAAAGTAATAAGTCAAACCTCGAGTTCAAGACACAATACTAAGTTTAGGGGTATCACAAGGATCAATTTTGGGGAGTATGCAATTACGGTGTAATTATGTATTCTACGGAATCTCTGGATGTATTACTTTCTCTGATTCAACATGATCACAAATACTGAAAGCTTGGTTTGAATTGAACCATCTTCTATTAAACCACGAGAAAACCAAGCATTATATTATATTCGAGAATAGAAGTTTTCACAATTGAAAGAATTAATTGGTTTACGTATTTGGGCTTAGAGATTGATAGTAAGCTATCGATAAAGTAAAAAAATCTATATTGCCATACATTTTTGCAATTAATCGGACAAAGCACATTCTTCCAAAATCATCACTCCTTTTGTACTTCGCATACATCCAATCTCGTATAATTTATTTAAATCCGATCTGGAGTGGTTGTGTTAAGTGGTTGCGCAGAAACGAATATATTAAATACATAATACATGCTCCAGTTCGATATCCAACCAAAAAATTTTTTGAGGAATTTCAATCTCTATGTTTTTAATAGAAAGAAAACTTTTATTCCTTATAAATAAAATAATTTATGATCATATAAAGCATAATTTTGAATTGGCCACAATTGACTTAGGGCATAATTATGAAACGAGAAGAAGATCACATTTCATAGTTAATTTTTTTGCGACCAAAGCATCCAACAACAATGTATTGTACCGAGGATTAGTTAAATACAGGTAACCCTCGGTATTTGTTTTTATTTTTATTTTTTTTTTTCAAAAATTATTTTAATTTGTCAGTCTATAATCAAAAAATTAAAAAGTGATCACAATGAAAATAAAAATTCAAGATTACTGATCAAGATCAGAATCTGATAACACTCTATTTTGATGGCTAAAAAACTGGTTGTCTATCCTTCAGAAGTTTTGAGTAAATCTGTAATGAGAGCTTGTCGGCATTCTTTTTGTAATTGCTTGTAATGGTCTCCTGATACGGAGCTAGACATGCATTCAATTCCCTTTTAAATTGCGCATTTTTTTCCATTAAACGGTCAATATCAATTACCAACAATTCTAGGCTTCTCACAAAGTCTAGACATGTCTGTAAAATTTTGGCGTAAATTTTGTAGATGGCTCGCTAAAATTTTCTTCCGACTCATCATCATTACAATTCTGTGTGACTGTTAATTCAATTAGTTCTTCTTTGTTCATTTCTTCACCTAAAAGGAGCTTATAACGACGGTGGTGTTGTCGTTATTTTAATTATTCAGAATTGGATATTGTGCAAAGCCCAGTTTCGATCTGATGAGGAATTTTTATTTAAAAATTAATTGTCGTCTCATCAGGCCATGACGAGCGAGTGCTAAGTGTAATTGCTACTTTACGCTCTATATATATTTATATACAGTGTACATGTCGCGTTAGCGAATTATATAGATTTGCATGAAATATCTGAATAAATTTAATTGTGTGTGTTGCGATGGTCGCTACAATACTCCTCTGCGAGTGATTGTCTTTCTTACTCTGAATTAAAAATGATACCGTAAGTATATGAAGTGCTTCTTTGAAGCTTAACTATTATCTTTGTGAAAGCCATCGCGACCATCAAAAGAGGATCGTGAAGATAACAAGTCTCTGCATCATTTTACAAAATCCTAAAAACAGATTATGGTCCAGATTGCAGCTCTATATCTAGGGAAGCTTTTAAAGTTCCTTAGTCTCTCTATACAAACAGTATAAGTACCAAATCGTGTTGCTCAAGGAAATTAATTTTAGACCCGTTCCAGCAAGAAATACCAAAACCCAACAAAAGATAATTCAAAATCCCACTATATGGACTTAGGTTTTGCAAATCTTTCTTGAGATTCATCAAACACCTTAATCATATTCAAGCAATCATCCTCCTTGTAATTATTAGTTGACCGAAGCCACCTCTCATTCAATGCAACCACAATCTAGATTTGGACACCCTAACCCTTAATCTCATTTAAATTTATGAAATTCTATTAGACTAAAACTTATTTTATCCCACCCTGTAAAGTCTCCCATTTTATATTCTTAATATTATATTCAATCGATTCGCTACGAAGTAATTTGATAAACTGTAATCAAGAAAATTAATTGCTAACATTGTTGAATTAATCAGCACAATGAAATGGGGCAATTTAGTGTTATGTTGGTAAAATATGCATGATCGAACACATGTAATTCGATTTTTATTTAGCTAATGAGCTGCAAAGCGATTTATTTTCAATTTTAGGCGTAAATCGGTTGCACCATTTATCTTGAATGTTTTTTGTTGTTTTATAAGTTAAATCCAGTGGCAGGATGTATACACCGAAACAATTGTAAATATGGAAAAGTATTTAAAAATTGTATAACATCTAACCCCAACAATTGCGGTCTCAAAAATCTCAATCACTTCTCTAGTGGTCGAATTATGTTTCAAAATACAGATTTTTCATCTCACATTAAACGAAAAGCATCAAACCGCTTCGTTATTCTATTTGTTGTTGTTTTCATCCAAAGTAGTGATAAGTTGACTGTTGGTAGATATATGATGAGTAAATTACGGTTTCTTTAAAGATTTTATGAGTTTTTAAAAATATTGACCCTTCTTTTAAGGTACATCCATTTTTAAGGGACTTTATTCCGTTACGGGGTAATTGCACTGCTACAAAGTCTCCATCACAAGCTATACGAGCTCGCCGTTCTTGTCCAATTGAGAAAATTCATTTATTGTTTTTTAACTTGATCCATGTATCTAATGAGTTTTCTGATATTTCTTTCACAATATTGCAGTTGAACGGTGGGCAAATTTAAGAAGGTGTCGATCAGTTTTTGTTGCGTATCTTTAAAATCCAGTAAAAGAAAATGCGCGTGAAACGATAAAGATATTGATTTTTGATTATTAATGTCTTCCACTTGAGAATTTATTTGCTGCTTAAGAGCTTGCCAAAGAAGTCTATTTGCTCCTTCTGTTCTTTTTAAAATGTTCAGAGTAGAATCGGCAATCGATGTTTGATTTTTGACTAAAGTTCAGAGATGTGCTTGGTTAAGATTGATTCGGTTTATTTCTCTTTCATAGTGTTTCGCATCGCGATCATCAAGGTCACCGAATTAGTAACTCGCCAAACTGCCTACGATGTTAAGAATACCGCATTTGCGTCTATCTGTCTTGTAGTGAAGAATTTGGCTTTTCTCTTCGATGCCGGTCAATAGGTGGGTAAGTGACTATTGATTACAGAGCACATTCCATTTTTTTCTACAGATGTTTCCATGCGAACCTGATCTATGTTTTTTGCCAAGGTTCTGTATTGTGATAAACCAGAGTAATATGTTGTGCGATTGAAGTATACAACAATCTTCCATTGTTGATTGGTAAACCTGAGACTTCCTGAGTTCCCCAAATAAACATCCGGTTGATGAATAAACTTAGTGATATTAAAGAAGTTGTGATTTATTGATGATACTGGATTAATAACTACTGCCATAGTAACTAAGCTTAGTAGAATAATTGGCGGCACTTTGAACTTTGGTGATAGCGCATGTACGGATTTTACTAATCTCAATTTCTGGTTCCTTTTATTCGGAGTTGGCAGACTCTAGAAGGAGAGTACTTAGTTTTGTAATGGGTCTCTTAAATATGGCACCATTACTTCCTTTTATTGTAACTACTCTAGTTAGGTTATCTTTACCAGGGTGTAGCTCTTTAATCCTTCCTAAAGATCAGTTGGTGGGCAGCAGATTATTGCCCTTTATTAAAACGATATCATCTACCTTTAATTCTGGTTGTTAAATAGTCATTTGACCCATGTTTCCAGAAATCTTGAACCATTTTTTGGATTAGCCTCCACCGATGGTTGACAGAAATGTTTTCGTTCAGCAAATTTGATTTTGAAGTTAAAATTAGTAAATCCCCAATTAAGAAGTATCCAAGGGTGAGTATTAACGCATTTGGATCAGATGAGATTGTTATGAGAGGCCGTGAATTAAGACAAGCTTCAATCTGAGTTGCAACTGTTGATATAGTTCTTCATAAGTAAGAGTTGTGGTTCCAATAATCCTTTTTGATATGTGATATTTCAATGATTAACGGCTGCTTCCCACAGTCCCGGAGTCCTCCGAAATGTGGAGAAGATGGTGGTATAAAACGCCATTCGACTCCGATGTCGGATAACATGCGTTGAAGTTCAGGGGTTGCTTGTTCTAAGGCCTCGTGTTTTTCTTTAGTCAGCTGCGTTTTGGCTCCCACAAAATTGGTTCCATTATCGCTGTAAATCCGTTGATATAAGGTTCTTCGAGAGATAAATCTCACAGGCTGCAGTAGTTAAATCGCTGACTATGTGCACTGCTTTAGTAGCAAAGCATACAAATAGCGCTACATACCCGTTGTATCATTTATTTAGTCCTTTCGAAACTCTTACTGATATGGGCCCAGCGTAGTCTACTCCTGTGTTAGTAAACGGACGTGTAGGCTTGATTCGTTCTTTGGATAAGCTTGCCATTAGCTGTTGTTTCGTTGAAGCATTGAATCGGTGACACGTGATACATTTTGCTATTTCTGAGCGTATGTTACTTCTACCATTTATTATCCAATACTTGTTTCTAAGATGTGAAAGAGTCAATTGAATTCTCCCGTGCAGTGTTTTTATATGCGCGTCTTTGATTAATAACTTTGTAAATCTATATTTTTGTGGCAATATTTTTCGATGTCTGGTGTCATATTTCAGGTTACAATTAGTTATTCTTCCTCCCACTCGCAGCATTTTTTGTTCATCAATAAATGGGTTAAGCGAAAGGAGGTTGCTTTTTGTTGATACTGAGCCATCTTTGTTTTGTCTGATTTCATGCTAGAACTCTGCAAGTTAAATTATTTTAATAAGCTCGTTACAGGATTCATTTAGTTTTTTAACAGTTAATAAAATTAAAGATCCGGTATCCAGTTTTCTGAAGCATTTATTTATAAATCGGCGACAGAGGCCAACTACGCGAATTATTTTGTTCACGTTAGAAAATCTTTCAATTATAAGCACGAATGGATTAAGTATTGCTTATATGATGCAAGAGTCACAATTAGTTTAGTTTTCGATTTGGCTTTACTTGGAGCAGTAGTTTGTTGCGGACAATGTTCGGATGAAAGTTGTAGCCAAGTTGATTGTTCTTTAGTTCATTTGAACCGGTACCTCTTGAGGCACAATCTGTTGGATTATCGGTTGATCCAACATGATGCCATTGTGCTGGATTAGAATAAAATTGAATTTCTAATATTCGATTGGCCACGAAAGTTTTATATTTATGAGGACACCCTCCAATCCAACATAATGTAATCATCGAATCAGTTCAAAAGAACGAAGTTATTTCCGGAATTTGATTTGCTTCTATAACTTTGTGCATAAGTTTAGCGAGAAGCAGCCCTCTACAAAGCTCAAGTCGAGGTAGCGAAAGTAAATTTTAATTGGAGCAACTTTCGTTTTTGATGTGAGAATTCTTACATTAGTGACACCTTTCGAATTCATACATTTGAAGTATATGGCTACAGCATAGGCCTTTTCTGAATCCATGTAACTCTGTTTTATGGTTGTTCTCAAATTGGATCCAACTTGGGATAGATATTTCTTCTAGAAGTGGCAAAACGTTTTTAAATTCTTTCCATTTGGTTGATAGGTGTGACGGAAGTTCGTCGTCCCAAGACAGACCTGCCAACCTAAGTTCTTACATCATAAACTTGGTTACAATTGTGATTGATGCCAACCAGCTTAACGGATCAAAAAGCTTTGCGTTAACCGAAAGTAGGCTGCGTTTCATAGATTTGCCGATATCAAATCTAGACTTGATGACATTAAACCCAATGTATATGTTGTTGGATTCCAGTGAAGTCCAAGAGTTTTAATGGTATCGTCATTATGACTGATAATAGATAAAGCATATTTTCTTCACCAGTTAATTCATCATTACAATGGATAGTTTTATTGTAGAGGCTTTGAAAGCTTGTCCATTGTTTATAATCCCCGTTAAAACGGGGTATTTCGATCCTGGGAAGTTTTACATTGGACAGTTTACTCCTTGTTTTGAGTAATCTTTCAATACTGCCTTTGCAAGATGGTCTTGAAGATATATGATGGTAAATTCATAATCTCGATGTAGGTTCTCGTAAGTTTCTTGGCTAAAATACTCGTTTTTAAGCTCTTCTTCACTTGAGTTTCCAATTATCTCTTCGAGATTTTGTATAATTGAGATCCATGAGACGGTTAGCAGTTTGATTTTTATCTCATAATATGCCTTGGAGTATTGTGCATCATCTTTTACTTTATGAATCGCGTCAGTGTTAAAGCCAAACATTTTATTCTTCACATGCTGAATTTTATATCGCTTTTGTTGTTGATCGTCATTAACTTGAACAACCTTAGCTTCAGAGTCGTTTGGCTGTTCCTCATCCGTTAGGACATATGATGAAGCATCAGCGACCTGTTTATAATTTACATTTTCTTCATCATCTCCTGCTACTTTTAGCTTGGCTCCTATAGTAGCAGTTCCTTGCTTTATTTGGTTGCTTGGTTGTAAAGCTGTTGTTTGATATGCGGATGATTCTCCGGAAGTGCGTGGATTAAGGCAGCATCGATTGTAAATTTATCGAAACTGCAAATTTGTGAGTTTATCGTGACAGTGTTGTTTTGTTTTTCTTGCAGCGCCATCCATTATGTGATAATGAATTGATAATAGTTATAGTGCTCAAATTGTTACTTATCATTTATGGTCATTAAACTTGTTGTGTGTCAACAGCAATCATAAAAACTAGTGGGCGAATTAATTTGTTATCGAGCAATTGGCGCACTGGTTAAAGCTGCGGTTTTTGGTTTTGTATCCGTGCGTCCTCGATTTGGCTCTCGTTTGCTTAAAGTAAAGGGTGGTTAAATTTTAAGGGCCGATGTTGAATGTGAACCACATCTAAACGTCAAGTTTTTTTCTGCATTTCATTTGACATTTCTCAATTTCAGACTAACTCAATTTGACCCATGGAAAGATACACAATCGAGCAACGCGTTAAAGTTATTCAGGCTTATTATGAAAATGGGCGTTCAAATCAAAATGCATATCGTGCACTTCGTGATTTTTTCGGTCAATTTAATCGTTCAAATGTGCGTACAATCGGAAAAATCGAGCAAAAATTTGAGCAAACCGGATCTGTAGGAGATTTTAAAATACCAGTGCATGCTCGTACAGCTTGTACTGCAGACAATATTGGTGCTGTTCGCGATAGTGTGGCTGAAGAGCCGTCCACCTCAACTCGTCGTCGTGCCCAACAATTGCACCTCTCACGCTCGTCGTTGATGTACATTATACATAAAGACTTGCATTTACACGCTTATAAGGTGCAATCGACTCAAGAACTAAAGCCTCTTGACCATTTCAAACGTCGTCAATGGTCAAAATGGTGGCAAGAAATGGCAACAGTGGATGATCAATTTTCGAAGAAAATCATCTTCAGTGATGAGGCACATTTTCACCTCAGTGGATTCGTCAATAAGCAGAATTGCCGCATTTGGGCGAATCATAATCCAAGAGTGATTGTCGAAAAACAAATGCACCTACAAAGAGTGACTGTTTGGTGCGGTTTATGGGCTGGCAGCATCATCGGACCGTATTTTTTCCAAAATGAGGCCGGTCAGGCAGTTACTGTGAAAGGTGTTCGCTATCGTGAGATGATAACGACTTTTTTATGGCCCAAATTGGAAGATATGGATGTGGGCAATATGTGATTTCAACAGGACGGTGCCACTTGCCACACAGCAAACGAAACAATGGCTCTTTTGCGCGACAAATTCAATGGTCGTGTTACTCACGTGGTGGCGATGTCAATTGGCTGCCAAGATCATGTGATTTGACACCGTTGGACTTCTTTTTTTGGGGTTATTTGAAAGAAAAGGTATACGTCGATAAGCCAGCAACAATTCAAAAGCTAAAGGATGAGATAATTCGATACATTAACGGCATAGAACCTCAATTATGCCTAAGCGTCATCGAAAATTTAGACCATTGGATGGAGATGTGCCACCGTGGTCGCGGCGGCCATTTGGCCAATATTTTGTTCCATACATAATTGAACCATACCATATTATCATAATAAAAAGAATTGACAATAATTTCCTAAATAATTTGTGTTTTATTCAAAATCAACATCGGCCCTTGAAATTTAACCACCCTTTAGGACGTTAAAATAACCGCGAAAGAGTTGGGTGAGGTTCGGTCCCAGAAAAGATTATATAGATTTTTTTTAAAAATAATTTGTTCAGATGCACAGTACATATCTTACGGGGACTAATTTTATCGCTAAACTTTCTTACTGGTGAAATAAGTCAAATCTGATATCATCAAAAGGCTGACAGATCTACGAAGCAATTAGTAACACAGTTTGGATTATTTATAAACGTTCATTCTACCTACTGGCCTACAGACAGTAAATTAATTTGTGGTGTAA